>OY986436.1:95793841-96318841 GCA_963920525.1 Dichetophora obliterata
ATAATAATAATAATAATAATAATAATAATAATAATAATAATAATAATAATAATAATAATAATAATAATAATAATAATAATAATAATAATAATAATAATAATAATAATAATAATAATAATAATAATAATAATAATAATAATAATAATAATAATAATAATAATAATAATAATAATAATAATAATAATAATAATAATAATAATAATAATAATAATAATAATAATAATAATAATAATAATAATAATAATAATAATAATAATAATAATAATAATAATAATAATAATAATAATAATAATAATAATAATAATAATAATAATAATAATAATAATAATAATAATAATAATAATAATAATAATAATAATAATAATAATAATAATAATAATAATAATAATAATAATAATAATAATAATAATAATAATAATAATAATAATAATAATAATAATAATAATAATAATAATAATAATAATAATAATAATAATAATAATAATAATAATAATAATAATAATAATAATAATAATAATAATAATAATAATAATAATAATAATTATAATAATAATAATGATAATGATAATGATAATAATAATAATAATAATAATAATAATAATAATAATAATAATGATAATAATTAAAAGTTAGCTCTTCTAAATTTTCACAGGGATGTGGAAGTTACCATGGAATTTTAAATGTAGTGCATTATTCCGAAAAAAATATATATTATATTTATATTTATATAGGTACTATTATTATATATTAAATAATATAAAAAGTTGAAATAAGTCTAAAAGGAAAAATGTTAAAAACTCACCCCGAAATTTTTTCTGGGTACGCGCCTGTTCAGAATCATTTGTAAGAAAATTCTAATCAAAACAAAACTTTAAATTGGTCTAACTGACACATCTAACACATGTGTCAGTGCATTAACTTTTAATGGTTTTTTTCGGTTTTACTCTTTTGTTCATTTCAGATGATTTAAAGAAAAAAATAAGTAAACTTTAATTTAAAATAGTTAAGAATATAAATATATATATGAGGAGGCTAGTTACAAACCCGGACATTTGGCGATCGCATCATTTCCAGCTGGAGGCGATTTTTTGCTGTGGCTAATCCATGAGTTCCACGTTTCTGTTTTTTTTTTTATTAATTGATTGTAGTTAGAATAGTAAGTTTACTTGTTATTTGGAAAACTGAGTTTAAAAACTGCTAATGTCCATCTTTGTCACTGATTTGTAAGTAATCTCGTAGTAAATTAGCTATTTTTAATAATAAAGAATAAGCTACTTTTTTCGATTAATGTACTAAAGTTTTATGGTTTTTTATCATATATGTTGGTCGAGGATTTTAATTAAAAATAATGAGAAGAACTATTATATTTATTATAATAAAAAATATTTAATTAATAATGTACTTAAAACAAAAAAAAATAACCGTAGCAAAAACAAAAAAAAATAACCGTAGCAAAAATTTTTTTTGATCAAATCACAATGTTTCACCTGAGTCACAATAGATGTCTTCATCAACCACGTAGTCAGGATTATTTTACTCACATTCCTCATCCATGTTGTCTTTAGTTTCAGCGTTGGTATTTTCTTCCAATACCTTCTTAGACCATTGAAGTTCTGCCAACTCCTTCCAAACCTTACGTAAGTGCTTTTGAAGGAGGTTCGCAACATCACTTAGCTTAAGCTGGTTTAAATTGTAAGCTCTAATTGGCATAGCACTTGGTTTTACCATCGATATAGTTTTACCTTTTTTTTAATGAGTTTTGAAACTCCAGTGCTAACATTGTAGGCCAATTCGTCATTAACCAATATGTTTTTAGCTGATTTTTTTTTACTTCTTAAGTATAATCCTTTTACATTTGCTCATTTGGAAGTGTAACTGAAAAAGAGTTGAATTGACACAACGTTTGAAGTCTGCAAGCCAGTTTTTATTTTCCACAATTCTTTTTCTATAAGGCCGAATACTCGGTCTGCGGGCTAGGGATGTCCGAAAACGGTCGGTGTTTAAGAATTATCGGTTTTTTTTTAAACCGGTGGTTTTTCGGTATTTTTTTAGAAGGAAAAATACCGGTTTAAAATGCCAAAAACCGAAAACGAGAATTTATCAACCAGCAACCCTGACAAAAAGGCGGCGATGGTAAATGAACAGTGCCAATTTGCAAAAAATAGAACAAAATAAGAAATTTTAAGGTATCATTTCAGTTTCGGATAGGGAAAAGTAAGCAATTTTCTAAAGTTAATAACTTCTCCCCTTTATTAGATATAAAAATACTTTTTGTTTGATGAAATTTGTACGTCCTTGAAAATTGAAAAAAAAAAAATAAAAAATTATTGCAATTGAAAGTTTTCTATATGACTTTATTATTTATTATTATGTTAATTTTTTATGATTTGAATACAAATTCTAAATGTTTGATAGTTAAAATCATTCTTGATTTTAAATACAAATGTTTGATAGTTTAAAATCGTTTATTGAGCTTTAGGTCAGGTTAGAACAATTAATTGCTCTAACGAATTTTTTCCAAAGAAACAACAACATTTTCAATATGAAAAGGAAAACATCACTGGATGTTATTATTATTATTATTTTGCAATTTCGGCCCTGCTTATTTAGAATTCTTCGTGATGCCACCACCGGGAATCGAACCCGGGCGTGGTCGCCGTGTTAGCGCATTTTAGCGCACGGTACCACAGAGGCTTTGAGATTTCAATGTCAATTTCTCAGTTTTTCTCCCTTTTATACTTTTTCGGTGCTGTTCTTTTTGCTTACTTTAGTTTATGCTTATGTTATTATGGAGTCCAATAATTTGTAGGAATTCGCCACTAATAAAGCATAGTTACTGAAGTTGTTTTTAGATTTGCTGAAAAATTTTCAGGCTGTGCAGGGCCGAAATTGCAATAAAATAAGCTAGTGATGTTTCTCTAAGCCAATCTACCAAAAAAATCTTAAAAAAATTATAAAAAAATTAATTGGCAAAGGCAAAGGTAAAATGTGGTAGATTTTTTTTTAAATTGCCCAATTTTTTCTTTCTTTAATAAGCGGACGGCATCCCTCTTTAATAAGCTTTTTTTGTTTTTATTTCAGACGTCCCATTCCAGAGATTAACTGTCCGCCATGTGAACACCGGATTTTTGAGCACTTCACTTTGTCGCCATCTATAAGTCATTCAAATTATGAAAATTTTTTTTCAATCTTCAAAGATGTACAAATTTAAAAACAATGTATGTTAATATCTTAGCCCCAGTTATTAACTCTAGAAAATTACTTACTTTTTCCCTATTCAAAACTGTAATGATACCTTAAACGTAAGTGAAGCGTGCCACTTACGTCAAAAATAATACCGTTGTTCTTTTTTTTTAACAGAACAAATCTGAAAATAAAATCAATTAAGTCTTGAACTTTAACCAAATAGCTCCCTATTTTGTCTAACATTTCCAAGAGCCTGAATGCACTTTCGAGTGACGGCGCATAGGAAATTTTTTTTAAAGAGGCCAGTAGCGCTCTTAAGTAGCGCTGACATTAAAAATCGCGAAAAAGTTCGTTTTTTTTAAATCGCGTTAAATATATAAATTTTAAACCGCGTTTTAATTTTTAAGAACGCATTATCGATATCAAAGTACGTGCGGCAAACCTTACACTAGCTTTACAGATTTAATATTAGGCGGGGTAACATTACAGAGCACATTTTTGTTTTATCCTGCGCACCCATCTGCTACAAGACGTACGTTTGTACAGCCAGTTAAATCTTTGCTTGTCAGTTCATGAAAAGGAACTGAATCGACATCGTTAGAGGACTTCTTTCCTTGGGACTCTGCCCATGTGTAAATGGAAACGTTTTCAGGTCCTAATTTTTTTTTTATTAAATATTTATTATAAACTTAATCTACAATAAATTCTTCCTAATTCCTAATTTATTAACCGACGGACTAGTTCCTACTGTCAGATTATAACAATATAACTACTTCGAGTAATATGCTGATTGGTCTCTAACTATCGGCAACATCAGGTTTTTCTGACAATCATAAGAAAGCATTATGCAATCATTTGGCTTGGTTCTAAGATACTCAAAGAAACACTTTGCTTCTTTCCTGTGTACAAGTTTTGATAGTTTCAGGTTTTTAATTTTCTCGTTGTTAGTTTCTGTCTTCAATTTGCTGCTTTCCATTTTAATACAAGTACTACACTCATCACATCAGTAGCAGGTGTTGGAAATGAAGCGTTTTGTGTTGAATATGAAGCGAAAATTAGAAAGTTTAACTGCCAAATCCACATTATTTCCATTTTAGCTGTTATTATACATGTTTAGTGCGAACATTTATGGATTTCGCTTAAAATTAATTTTTTATTTTAAAACCAATTTTTTTATTTTATAATTTTTTATTCGAACAATTTTCTTTGAAAAAATTTTTAATACTGAAATTTTCAAAATGAAAATTTCTGAAATTATAATAACTGAATACAATTCAAAATGTTTTTTTATAACAAGTGTTTTATAGGTAAGTATAATACGTTATTAATGAAACTAAAGGTAAGTGCAATATAACAAAGAGGTAAGTATTAATGTAACTAAAGGTAAGTACAATATAACAAAAGGTAAGTATTAATGTAACAAAAAGGTAAGTATCAATGTAACGAACAGGTAAAATAGGCTGTAGAGATTTACTCTATGTGGTGATATAATATAGAGCACCACATTATTCCCCCTCCTCAAATGAATCTTGTTGTATTTCTGAGTAAATTAAAATGTACCTTTCTTTTAGATTGTGTTGTAGTTGTTGTGTCTGTATTAATTGATGCTGGTTTTAAACGGTCTAAACTAACTGTAGTATGAGTGTTATTTTTGAGTATTTGTGAAGTATTTTGGGTTTCGGTTGATTACTTCGAAAGGTCCATCATAGGGTTCCTTGAGCTTGCTGTGTATGGTGTCGTTTCTAACGAAGACAAATTTACAAGTGTTGAGTTCCTTAGGAACGTGTTGTTGGAATTTTGTGTTATGGTGTGAAATGAGTGATTGTTTGTTTTTGACTACTTGTTTTATTTTTGGAAGCATCTCTGAAGGGTTTAAATTTTCATTGTTGCGAATTACTATTTGTTTCGGTAATCTGAGCGGCTGGCCAAAGACCATCTCAGCTGGCGACGCTTTGATGTCTTCTTTGACTGAGGATCTAAGGCCCAGAAGAACTAGTGGCAACTCTGTGAACCAATTTGTCTGGTTGTTTGTTGCGATAAGGGAAACCTTTAACTGGCGGTGAAAACGCTCTACCATGCCGTTGGCTTGTGGGTGGTAAGCCGAAGTAGTTATATGTTGGCAACCGAGATTTTTGAGAAATGTGTTAAAGGTCGCGGAAGTGAATTGTGCTCCTCGATCAGAGGTAACCTTCAATGGAACTCCAAAACGTGAAATATACTCTCTTTGAAGAGTGTCGACTATCGTGTCGGTGTTTGTGTCTTTCAGCGGAAATGCTTCTGGCCAACGAGTGTTCCTGTCGACTACGGTAAGTAGGTATCTATACCCTTTTGAAATTGGCAAAGGACCGACTATATCAACGTGGATATGTTCGAAACGGCCGTGTGGTATGCTGATTTTGTGTGGTGTTGTCTTCGTGTGCTTATGTATTTTTGAGCGTTGACATCTAACGCATTCTTGTGCCCATTTGTTAACGTGTGTATTCATATTCGGCCAGAAATATCTTTGTGTAAGTAATCGCCGTGAAGCTCGTGTACCAGGATGTGCTATGTTGTGTAGTTGTTCGAATACTTGTTTTCGTAAAGTCTGTGGTATGTAAGGTCGTGTTAAAGAATTTTTCTGTTCGCACCAAATTTTAATGTTGAGTACCGGTATGAGTATCTGTTCGAGCTTGTATCTGTGGCTATTTAGTATATCTTGCAATTCTGTGTCTGTGTTCTGTTCTTTATGTAGTGTTCTCAGGTTGATGTCTGTGCAGGCAAAAGCTTCTATTTCAGCTCGTGAAAGTGCATCTGCTACAGTGTTTTCTGAACCTTTAATGTGTTTAATGTCATGTGTGAATTGTGCAATGTATTCCAAGTGTCTTGTTTGTCTGGGACTGCGTTCTGTTTGTGAATGTATAGCGTTAATCAGTGGTTTGTGATCTGTGTATACCGTAAAATTGTTTCCTTCTAGGTAGTGTCTAAAATGTTTGATGTTTAAGTATATGGCTAGTAATTCTCTGTCGAATGTACTGTATTTCGTTTCTGACTTTGATAACTTTTTTGAGAAAAAGGCTAGTGGTTCTAGTGTACCGTTATTCTGTTGTTGTAAAACGCCGCCAATGGCTGTGTTTGATGCGTCTACGGCAATCGATAATTTTGCATTACTACTGATGTGATTGAGTAGTGTTTCCTTTGCAAAACTATCTTTGATTGTTGTAAATGCCTGTAGTGTGTTCTCTGTCCAGTGTAACTGTTTGTTTTTTGTTTTTGATGCTACGGTGACCATGTCATAAATTGGGCATAGCATGTGTGCGAGTTTTGGGATACAACGGTGGTAGTAATTTGTCATGCCTATGAATTTTTGCATTTGTTTGACTGTGGTGGGTTGTGGGTAGTCTCGTATGCACTCTGTACGTTCTTCTGAAGGTCGGATACCTTGTTTAGAAATGTTGTAACTGAGGAAGTTTATGTCTGATGCTCCAAAAGTGCATTTGTTAGGTTTAATGTTTAAGCCGTATTCTGAAAGTCTTTGGAAAACTTGTGTTAAGTGTTGTATGTGTTCTGTCTCGGTCTCGCTAGCTATAAGTATGTCGTCTAAATAAACGAAAATGAAATCTTGTCCCTGTAAGACTTCGTGTATAAATCTTTGGAATGTCTGTGCTGAATTTCTCAAGCCGAAAGGCATTCGGAGAAATTCGAACATTCCGAAAGGTGTTGTTATTGCTGTTTTGTGGATGTCGCTAGGAGCCATCGGTATCTGGTGATATGCTCTGACCAGGTCAATTTTTGAATAAAAGTTTGTGTTGTGTAAGTTGATGGAAAAGTCGTGTATATGTGGTAAAGGGTAACGGTCAGGTACAGTAATAGCGTTCAGTCGTCTGTAGTCACCACATGGTCTCCAGTCATTTGGTTCGCGTTTGGCTACAAGGTGTAGTGGAGAAGAAGTTTTCGAGTCAGACGGTCTACAAATTCCTGACTTGACTAGAAAGTCGAATTCTTGTTTTGCGATTTTTAATTTTGATAGGTCTAAACGTCGTGGTCGTGTGAAAGGTAACTGTCCTTCTGTAACTATGTGGTGTACTGTCTTGTGTTTGATTGGTGCAGTGTAATCTGGTTCTGTGAAGAGTGAAGGGAATTGTTTGAGTAACTGTGTGTATTTGTCGTCGAGTGTAAATAGTTTTGGTAATTGTGTTTCAGAATACCTCGAAATTGCGTTGACGGATAATTTTGTAAGGGGGTCAATGAGTTTTCTGTGTTTTAGATCTATTAGAAGTCCATATTTGGTAAGAAAGTCTGCGCCAATGATAGGTCTTGTGATATCTGCTAATATGAAAGCGAAAGGAAATTCTCGTCTGAGTTTTAAATTTACGTTTAACAATTTTTTTTCGTAAGTCGATATTGCTGTGCCATTAGCAGCTTGGAGTGTCAAATCAGATTTTTTATAAATTTTGAATTTGGAGGATGGCAATACGGAAACTTCAGCGCCACTGTCGATTAAGAAATTTAAGTTATTGTCTTGTCAAATATGAATAAACGGCATGTTAGTGTTATAGAACTCCCATCATTAGCCGTTGCAATGATGGTGTTTTTTAGTTTAATGTGTTTGGTGTATTGTGGTTTGGTGTGGATGTCGTTTGAACATACGCGCATGGTTGTTCGCATCGTCTGGCCGCTCTGCCAAATTTGTAGTGGTACCTACAAACCCAGTTGGCCGGTCTTTGTTGTGACCCTTCTCTTCTAGATGAACGACGTCTGGAGTACCTTTGGAAGTTTGAGCTTTGTGATCGAGAACGTTCACTTCTCAGTTCTTGTACCTACAGTGCCAACTTATTAAAGTTTTCTAAAATTTTGGATGTGGTCTCCGCGAAACGTTGGGTAATTGCCATTACTTCTTCTGAGCCGGAAGCTGGTTGTTAAGCCAGATCAGTATTATTAATTTTGTCTTTTCTTATTACCAAAGTAAAAAGTATTTAATTTTGTCTTTTTTATTACCAAAGTAAAAAGTATCAAAAAACTACCTTTAATTCCAATCATAAGAATGTGTTACGATCTTAATGTAAAAAACACACACACACACACATACATACATAATGTAATTAGTTTAAGAAAGAAGAAAATAAAGACTGCACAGTCGATTTTGAGTTGTCAACGAGTTCGTTTGTTTTTTGCTAGATTACGATTGTGTTAATTTAATAAACGAGTGCGATTATTATTAAAATTCAATTCGGTAAACTAATCGAATCCATCATTGGCGCCCGAGCAGGGACTTTCAAGTTTAAAAACTTAATTAAAAACCAAAAAGGCCCACCAGCCTATAAAAACGAAAGTGATTTTGTGCTAATAAAAAATAATAGCTAAGTGCTGCCGCGTTTAACAATATCGCGTCAAACAAAAATACAATAGCCTAAGTGCTGCCGCGTAGATAAACATCGCGTCAATTAAAAACAAATAAAAAAAAAAACCAAGCATCAAGTGCCGGCAGTGATTTGGCCGTGAGTTGTAGCTGTTGTTGTGGTGGTTGCTAGCCAAAAGCGGGTAGCTGCGTCGCGGGAGTTGGAGCCATCTATCGAGCGCTGATTGCTGTTGCTGCATTGAAGATAGTGCAACCAAAACAATGGCTGGCCGTTGCACCAACTACAGATGTTTAGTCTGCCACCAGGAAATAAGACAGGTGAAAAAATTCGACTAAACTGCCACAGAATTTGTATAAATAGCCGGCAAATCGCCGAGGCATTGTTTAAATAAGCTTTAGCTCAATTCTAACAAGGGCAAAGTTTAGTCGAATTTAAAGTATCGTTATATTTTAGTTATTCGAATTGTATATGTTTTTTGAAGCAAAATAAACCATAGCTTGAAAGTCTGCAAGTCTAAAGTCAAGGTCAATACTTTCATTGGAAAAGTGACCTATAGTTGAAATTTCGTTTTGTCGTACATAATACACTGTACGCCGAAACAACACATAATATAGTACATAACAAGTACCGCAACATCGTTCGATTTTAATTCAGTTACGTACTTGCACATGCATAAATAGATGCAACAAGTACATATTGTGTTGGGTTAGAAACCAACGAGCAGTCAACGCAGTTATTTTCTTCAACACACATACAAGCATAGTTAAGAGAGTCTGTGCAAGTGATACTTGCTTACATAGGCTGCAAAAAAAAAATAAATTCTTCGTTGTCGTTGTTTTCGTGTTCGCTCTATGCATTAGAATATGTTTGAGTAAATATCTAGTCAAGCTTGCGCTTAACCCTCATGCTGACACCTTGCGTTTAACCCTCAATGAGCATAACTGAAGTGGTTACGCTCATATTGGAATTTTTTCGAAACTTATATTGAAAGTTAGTAATTTTCAATAAACAAACAAACAATAACAAATTAAGTACGGCAAAAATAAAGACATTTACACAACAGTTATACACTTTGTCGTTGACTATTAGATACTTGCTAAAAGTCAATAGTACGCAATAATTAATAATTGAATTTATTATTGCCACAATTAGGAGAATAGGTGCAACATTTCGTTTATAACAAGCACATTTCTACACGCGCTGTAGAAATATTTTCGTTGTTGCTTCTCTTAATTTCTACAGCAGTACGCTTGTTCAAATCAATATCGTTGGTTTCGTTGCACTTCAACTTACTAAGCATAAATTAATTGCGTAAGTTTGACCATTCTCGTTGAATTTCGTTCTCTTGATTATTGCCAAAAAACCCAAATTATTTGGTAATACCGAAGCTGCTTGTGTAAATAACTGCAGGTATATTTATTCATTGCACGTATAACATTGCTGTACATATTTACTAAAAATATGGTCAAAAGCAAGAAGAAAAGTAAAAACGAAAGCATGAATGACAGTATAGGAGATCAGCAAAGTTCTTATGAAACTTTAATAAGAACAAGAGAATCATTAAGAAAAAATATTGCACGATTAAAATCACGCCTAAGTGAACCAGTTGTTTCATTTACCATTTTTGAGCTCGACTGCCGGCTTGAAATGCTAAACAACTATGTGGACGAACTTATGAGCTGTCAGTCCGCAATTGAAAAAATTAGTGATGATGACTGCAGAGCTGATGTCGAAGAGGAATGTATAATCACCAAGTCATTGCTACTGTCAATTATTGACAAGCACAAGCCACAACCTTCGCAGACGATTACGTCCGCAGTTGCTCAAGACATTTCATTTCGTGGTCACAGTCAACAACAATCACGCCTTCCTAGCCTAAAACTACCCAAATTTAGTGGCAAATATACTGAATACAAGAATTTTATCAGCGTATTCGAAAGTTTAGTAGATAATGATAGCAGCTTAACAAACATACAAAAATTTAATCATCTAACGTCGTGTCTATCGGGTGAAGCATTAGGAACAGTTAAAGCGTTTCAAGTAAGCGAGGGTAATTACAACAAAGCATTAGCATCTTTGAAAAAAGTTTACGACAATGATTATATCATTTTTTCAAATTGCATTTCGCAACTTTTCGATTTGCCTTCGATTGGTAAATCTGCGTCCGAATTACGAACCTTGATAGACACAGTGTCAGCGCTATATGACTCCCTATTATCAATAGGAGACGACAACAAAATTTCTAACGCTATATTAATTCATCTAGTTATGATGAAAGTTGATTCAGCAACTAAATCAAAATGGGAAGAGCAGCTTAGTTACGATAAAATACCTTTGTGGAGTGACTGTGAGGCAATGCTTAACAAGCGTTTTCAACATATCTCAGCCGACGAAACGTCTAAACCAAAACGCAATAACAGCAGTAAAATGCAGCAAAAATCGGATTCGCCGAAAAAATCGTCGTTTGTATGCTCAAAACCAATAATGAAAGATAATAAATGTAGCTTTTGCAATACTTCTGACCATTGTATTAGCACTTGTGAAAAGTTTTCGGAACAATCTGTTCAGCAGCGATTCGAATTTATAAAAAGTAATTCGATGTGTATAAATTGTTTAAGAAAAGGTCATACTGTTTCGAATTGCAAATCGGCAAAGTGTAGAGTGTGTAGTCGCTCACATCATACACTATTGCACAGATTCAACCCTAATGTTCCTTCTGC
This sequence comes from Dichetophora obliterata, assembly GCA_963920525.1. Classification (NCBI taxonomy): domain Eukaryota; kingdom Metazoa; phylum Arthropoda; class Insecta; order Diptera; family Sciomyzidae; genus Dichetophora; species Dichetophora obliterata. The sequence goes on from OY986436.1 coordinate 95,805,084, forward strand.
GGCAAGTTCAACTTGTGTACCGCATAATCAGCCATATATCACTAGCGCTGCTATAAACCACACCTCTATTCAGGATGATCAGGTCATCTTAGCGACGGCTGTGGTGCAGATCAAAGATAATTGCGGTGAACTCCATTTAGCAAGGGCGTTATTAGACTCTGGTTCACAAATTAATTGTGTAACTGAAGAACTTGCGCAGAGACTAAAATTACAAAGGGAAGCTAGAAGCCTCCAATTAAGTGGGATTGGTAAGGCACATTCAACCACCAAGAGCAAAGTACATGCCGCGGTGAGGTCAAGGGTTAATTCTTATGAATTCTCCGCAGATTTTTGGGTACTAAAATCCATTTCTGCTTATCAACCTGACCAGACGATTTCCACGAAAGATTGGAATTTGCCGTCTAACATTCAACTTGCTGATCCATTGTTTTACAAAACTCAAAAAATAGATCTTTTGCTAGGTGCAGAAACGTTCTTCGAGCTTCTATCTGTGGGGCAAATAAAGCAAAATTCAAATCTTCCAACGTTGCAGAAAACTCTTCTCGGATGGATAATCTCTGGTAAATACCAGTCTTCAAAAAATATAACGTCGCAACTATGTAGCACCGTGACAATAACTGAAGATAGTTGTCCACTTGATTCTATAGTTAGAAAATTCTGGGCATTAGAAGAGATACCCAAGGAGTCGCAAGCACTCAAATATTCTGCTGAACAACAATTGTGTGAGAACCATTTTGTTAAAAATATTTGTCGTTTACCTACTGGGCAGTTTCAGGTATCACTTTCTTTCAAATCAAGCCCAAATTCTCTCGGCTCATCTTTCGAAACTGCAAAAAGACGATTTTTAGCACTAGAACGCAAATTGTCAAACAATTTCGAGCTTCATCGAATGTATATGGACTTCATGAAAGAGTACCTGAAACTAGGACACATGTCATTAGCCAGTAGCGAAATTCTAAAAACTCCACACTATGTTATTCCGCACCAATGCGTTCTGCGTCCAGAAAGCACAACTACCAAACTTCGTGTAGTTTTCGATGCGTCAAGTCGTACTTCCTCTCAGCTGTCGTTAAATGACACGTTAATGGTTGGTCCAACGATACAAGACGACCTATACTCTATTTTAATTCGTTTTCGTTTACATAAGTACGCTATGACTGCTGACATCTCAAAAATGTACCGTCAAGTAATGGTTGACGAGGCAGATCGAAACTTTCAGTTGATCTTGTGGCGGGAAAATAACGCACAACCAATTCAGATGTACAAGCTTAATACCGTTACGTATGGCACTGCACCAGCTCCATTTTTGGCTATCCGTTGTTTATCTCACTTAAGCGACTTATACAATGAGTCGCTTCCAATCGGTGCAAAGGTGTTGCGCAGAGATTTTTATGTCGATGACATGTTAACTGGGGCCGACAATTTAGAGAATCTCGAAGTCATCAGAAAAGAGGTCACTCAGATTCTAGATTCAGCTGGGTTTCAATTAGCTAAATGGTTCTCCAACCAAAAAACATATCAAAATAATGATTCCCAAGAAAAAGTGCTTGATTTTAACGATTCCGATTCTACGAAAACATTAGGCTTACGTTGGGTTCCGATAAAGGACGTGTTTAAATTCCATTTGGTCGATAATTTTCGAGATCTTCCAGCGACCAAACGAAACATTTCATCGGTTTCATCTAGGCTCTTCGATCCTCTCGGACTTTTAAGCCCAATCGTCACAAAAGCTAAAATCTTACTACAAGAATTGTGGCTGCAAAATCTCGACTGGGACGAATCAATTCCCATGCGCCTTGAGACTAGTTGGCAGACCTTTAAGGCTAACTTATCACAATTGAATACCATAGAAATTCAGCGTTACGTAGCTACTCATCCTGATGAAAGTTGTCAAATTCATGGATTTGCAGATGCTTCAATAAGAGCATATGGGTGCTGCATCTACATTCGAAGTAAAACTTCAAATGGTATTAAAGTTCGGCTATTAACAGCCAAATCAAAGGTCGCCCCACTCAAAACCAAGTCGTTGCCTAGACTGGAGTTATGTGCAGCTCACCTGCTTGCGAAATTATGGCAGAGAGTCCAATTGTTGTTGAATTGTAGAATCGAGAGCATTAATTTTTGGACTGATTCTGAAGTCACGTTGCACTGGATAAAAATGCATTCATCTGCACTCAATACCTTTGTTGCTAATAGAGTGGCAGAAATTCAAGAATGGTCACATAATGTAGTGTGGCGTCACGTCCCATCTAAGCAAAATCCTGCAGACATACTGTCACGAGGTTGCAATATAGACGAACTTAATTCGTCAATTTGGTTTTCTGGCCCATTGTTCCTGACAAAAAAAGCCGAACTGTGGCCACTTAATAGTCATTTTGATGTGCCACTTGATATAAATGCCCTAGAACGAAAGAAAAATGCCACAACTTTACTTGCTGTTGAGGAAAGGTCTAATGACTTTCTCGAGTTTGTATCCACTCATTCGTCATACACAAAATTACTTCGAATATTTGCGTACATTCTCCGTTTCGTAGCCAACACTCGAAAAGCTGAAAAATCTTATTCAGAAAAACCAACGGCAAGGGAGATGCAATGTGCCTTTCTAAAAATTGTTGAGATTATTCAACAATCTGAATTTGCAGACGAAATCCTGAAATTAAAGCAGTCAAAAATTCTTACACCGAGTATTCAAAAATTAAATCCCTTTATCCAAGAATTTAAAGATGGACCTCATGCATTTAGCTTATTTCGTGTTGGTGGTCGGTTGCTGAATGCGCCAATATCACATGATGTGAAATTTCCTCTGTTGATGCAAAAGAATTCACATTTTGTCGAAATTTACTTGCGTCATTTGCATACAACAAATTGCCATGCTGGACCAAAAGTTTTAATCGCGTTGTTGCGTCAACAAATTTGGCTCATAAATGCGCGTGAAATATGCAGCAAAATTGTGAGGCGATGTATTCATTGTTTTCGCTACAAACCCAAACTATTAACGCAAATTATGGGTGATCTACCTTTAGACCGTCTTAATGCTACCAGACCTTTCTTGGTCTGCGGTGTAGATTTTTGTGGACCAGTAAACGTAACGCTAAAAATCCGTGGTCGCCAACCAATTAAAATGTATATAGCAGTTTTCGTTTGTTTTGCTTCAAAGGCAGTTCATTTAGAACTAGTCACGGACTTATCATCTAATTGTTTTATTCTCTGTCTTAAAAGGTTCTTCAGTCGCCGAGGCCTCGCGAAGACAATTTACTGCGACAACGCCACGAATTTCGTGGGCGCCAGCAACAAGCTGAAAGAGCTGCAGACGGCGTTCGACAACCAGAGCGCAGAAATTCAATCATACGCTGCACAAGAGGGAGTGTCCTTTCGCTTCATACCTCCACGAGCGCCGCATTTCGGCGGGCTATGGGAGGCGGCGGTGAAGTCGGCCAAGCACCATCTGCTTCGCGCCATGGGCAGCGTACTGCTCACCCAAGAAGAATTGCTGACATCGCTAACAGAGGTAGAGGCGGTGCTCAACAGCAGGCCAATCGCACCATTGAGCGCGGATCCCAACGACGGGGAGGCACTAACGCCAGCGCACCTGCTGATAGGCGAGGCAATGCGTTCGCTGCCGCACGCATTGCTACACGACGACGCCGACAGACCATCCTACTCGAGGAGATGGCAAACCTCATGCGAGGTCAGACAGAGGTTCTGGCGGGCATGGTCGCGAGACTACATGCTGGGTCTCCAGCAGCGCCACAAGTGGAGCGTGGACGAGCCCAATCTGGACATCGGTCGGGTCGTCGTAGTGCACGAGGAGTGCAGTCCGCCTCAGCAGTGGATGACAGAAGTCGTCGAGGAGGTCACCACGGGCAAGGACGGCAAGGTTCACGTCGCTACCGTCAGGACTAGATCCGGCACGTACAAGCGCCCAATCCACAAACTGGCTCTGTTACCCATTGATTGACACTGGAAGCTGTCAAGGTGGCCGGTGTTAAGCCAGATCAGTATTATTAATTTTGTCTTTTCTTATTACCAAAGTAAAAAGTATTTAATTTTGTCTTTTTTATTACCAAAGTAAAAAGTATCAAAAAACTACCTTGAATTCCAATCATAAGAATGTGTTACGATCTTAATGTAAAAAACACACACACACACATATACATACATAATGTAATTAGTTTAAGAAAGAAGAAAATAAAGACTGCACAGTCGATTTTGAGTTGTCAACGAGTTCGTTTGTTTTTTGCTAGATTACGATTGTGTTTATTTAATAAACGAGTGCGATTATTATTAAAATTCAATTCGGTAAACTAATCGAATCCATCACTGGTTTTTTAGACATGGTAGAAATTTCACTACCAGTCATGGCTTCCCATAAGTCATCTGCTAGTTTTAAGAGGACCTCTAGTTCTCTGTGTCTGGACCCGGTCAAGGCGATATTTAAACTTTTTGGCAACTTGCGTAGCCATAATTTGTACATTAAATCGCCACTGACTGTTGATCCAGCTAGCAGAAGAAGTGACCGATAGAACTGAGATGGCCTTTGGTCACCCATCTCAGAATCCGAAAGGATATTATCTAATTGCTTGTTTTCGCTCAGTGAAAATCTATCGAGCAATGTCTTTTTAAGCCCTTCGTATGTGTTTTGTGTTGGCGGTTTTTGGATAAAGTCTAGCACAGTGACTATGACTTCTTGTGGTAACGAGGTTACCAAGTATTCGTATTTAGTCTTATCGACTGTGATTCCTTTCGCTTGGAATTGTATTTCCGCATGTGCGAACCAAGCGTCTGGGCAACTCGTCCAGAATGTAGGTAATTTTACCGAAACCGTGTGTATTTGTGTTGGTGGTGTGAGAGGGTTAGTCTCAAAGTCTATGAATGGTGTGTTATCTCCCTCTCCGGTGTGTGGAGTAAGGGGTGGGAGTGGAGTAAGGGGTGTGTGTGGGGGTGTTCGTAGCATTCTTCCCTCTAGATTTGCTTCTATTTGAAAATTCTAACTCTTCCCTTTTTTTTTAGTGTACCTATGTCCCTAGTGTAGTGTAGTGCCTACGAAAGTGAGACGATAGGTTTCTTACGACCCTATCGTCTAAAATTCGTTTAAGAAGCTATGTTGTGTGCCTCGTGATGAGCTAAAGTGATACGCAGCCTGAAAAAAATATTTTATAAATGTCAACAAAAATAAATATAGATTTTTACAAAATATAAAATTTCATATAAAATAAATTGTTGTTGCTGCTGACGTTGTTGTTGTTGCTGCCGACGTTGTTGTTGTTGTTGCTCTTTTCGTTGTGGTTGTGGTTGTTGTTGTAGCTGCTGTTATTGTGGTTGTTGCTCACTTTGTTGTTGTTGTTGTTATAAACGCTGTCGTTGTAGCTGTTTTGTTGTTGTTGTTGTTGTTGTTATGGCTGCTGTTATTGTTGTTGTTGTTCTTTTTGTTGTTGTTGTTGTTGTTGTTGTTGTTTTCTAGCAGTGACCTTGTCTGCTGCTGTTTTTGTTGTTGGAGCGCTGTGGTTGTAGCTGTTTTTTGGCACCGGCGGTAGTGACGATTGAGGAGGAACTTAAGGTGGCGTTGTGGATAATGTTGTGCCTGTTGCTGGTTTATCTGTGGCTGTTGTTCTTGGTGCAGAAGCAGTTGCTGGTGCTGCTGTAGCTGTATCAACCGTAGGTGTAGTGGGCGTTGGCGTATCTGTTGTGGAACGTGTTTGATTTGGCCGATTCTCATTAATTAAGCCATCTGCTGATGTAGTGCCAATTTCTGTTGATGAGTTGTTGCCATTAGAATTTGCTTGGGACTCTGTAGCGGAATTGGTGTCGCTTTGTTTTTAAATTGATGTAGCCATTTTACTGCTCCCTGTTGTTGAGCGCCAATTTTAGTGCGGTTTGTAGGATCGCCAGTTTTGGTGCTCCTGGCAGGATCGCCAGTTTTAGTGCGAACGTTTAAGAATTTTGTTTAAAATTAATTTTTTTATTTTATAATTTTTTATTCGAACAATTTTCTTTGAACAAATTTTTAATACTGAAATTTTCAAAATGAAAATCTCTGAAATTATAATAACTGAATACAATTCAAAATGTTTTTTTATAACAAGTGTTTTATAGGCAAGTGTAAGTATAATACGTTATTAATGAAACTAAAGGTAAGTACAATATAACAAAGAGGTAAGTATTAATGTAACTAAAGGTAAGTACAATATAACAAAAGGTAAGTATTAATGTAACAAAAAGGTAAGTATCAATGTAACGAACAGGTAAAATAGGCTGTAGAGTTTTACTCTATGTGGTGATATAATATAGAGCACCACACATGCACCACAGTTTTTTGACATTTAGTTCACTGGGAGATAATTCTGTTGGTATTACCTCGTCCAAAGTGGAACTGTACATCTTTTAAGGTTTTTATAAAAGCGATTACAGACCTTCTTTTGCTAGCGTAACAATTTTCTTTGCGACAACCCCCTCTTTTGTCAGTCGAAACCAACGTTCCTTCGTCCTTTTTGAAATGCTTTAAAACACCCAAGATCTTGTCTTTCGACACCCACAGAATGTCTAAAAACGTCTGTCGACAAACCCTTATCATGTTACCTACAAGATTTTAAACATGAAATTGCATTGAAAGCGTTTTTCTTTCGTTCTCGCGTTTTCGCTGTCTTATTTTAGGTGAGTTTTTGACGTACTTGCAAATGAAAGTATCTTGATGCTGCTTTGTAGGGATTTCGTAAAAAGCACTATGGAATTTTTTGATGACCAACATTCTCAAAAGTTTACAGTTCATTAAACCTCTGTGGTTGCAAAACCAAAATAAATGATTTAAGGTAATACCATGCTTATGTGAAGGTAAGTTACAGAATGGAAAACATTTGGCCTAGCCTAGCTGCAGGAAGCCTCTTGACAGGTGACTTTAATGGAATAAGGATATAAGTAAACAAAAAACGGCCGACAAATTTTATCAATATTATTTTAATGAAGTTTGAAGGAGAGTATTATTACGTTTTATGTTTTGTTGTTGCTAGAATTAGTCAAGAAGTGACATCCTACAGCGAGACCGTTAAGCAATTTACAAAAAATAGTTTTTTTTTCTTATTGCGCTGCCACATTTCAGGCTGCCATAGCCTTTTTCTGGACGATTAAGGTAGATTTTCCTCCAGTTTATTTTCCATATTTTAAATAGTTAAGTAAAATAGAGTGAGCTTGTTTTAACAACTATACAATAGAGGGGTTCAGACAATACTACATGCTGTCAAATCTTTAATCAAAACTTCCGCAAAAGATAAACTTCTCTCCGAGTTTCGTAGCTTTTCATTGGTTGGAGAGCATATAGCCATTTTTGTAACTGACTACTTCGTCATATTTCAGCTTTTGTAAATCTACTTTTATTTCCAATAGCTTTTTTTAGATAATATGGACGGTTTTTTAAATTAGTGATTAGTGCGGTGGCTCTGCGCCAACGTAACGAATCCAGTGACGTATGTAACTCAAAATTCGTCAGATGATCAAATGTCCGAGTTTGTAATTAGCCTCCTCATATGTATATATATTTATAGAAATTGAAACAAAAATGTTATTATAATTCTATTAAATTATTATTCTATTATTAAGAAGGCTATAAACTCTAAAAAAAATTATATAAGTAAACTTACTTACACGTAACTTAGAAAAAGAAATGCTTTATTTTCTGAATTTTCTGTTTTTCTGAATTAATAATAAAAAACCTCACGCACTGATAAACTAAACTGAGGTTTTCTTAGCGGCTGTGTAAAAAAAGAGATAACAACATTCACCACACATTAACAAGCGTCAACTAATGCATTTTAATAACGGTTCTTTATCATAACTTCTAATATCCTTTGGAAATTTGCATTTGAAAATGAAAAGCCATATATGTCTTCGTGTGCAGTAAAGGGTTTAAATATTTCTAATGTTAATGTCTTGTTTCTTTCTTTTCATTCTGGTTTACTTTAAAACCTACCAGAATGCGATGCGGTTTGAACACCACCATATTAGCCGACTAGCCTAAGCCGGAAGTTCAGGCATGCATCCGCTTTCCTCTCACATGAATAACCCATTTTTTTTTACTTTTCAAAACGTTACGTGCTACAGATGCTTCCAGTCTGAGTTTTCTTCCATTAAAGTGGCAAGACGCTCCTGCTGAGTTTTTGAGCGCACAACTCTTTGCCTGGAAAAATCGCATTAATTTTGTTCAAATCATTTTAAAAACTCATTTCTATCACTTAAATATTTCGAAAAAAGATGAAAAGTTTACATAGAATTTTAACTATCATACAAGAATATTCAGCCTCTTGCAAGCGTATGAAATTGAACAGCTGATCCCATACGTATAGTTTCGTAATACCATTTTTATCCAATAAACGCTATCTGTCGGATTTAATACGACAAAAGAAAGTTCCTAATACCGCATAACAGAATGCAAGCGTTTGTCGTGTATCGTATGAATTCGTAATAGGGGTGTAAATCCGTCCGAGCCTTTTATTAAAATTTTCAATTCATGTTTCCTTCGTAAGAAAAAAATAACATTAACAAACTTTCCAAAAATTAATATTTTTAAAAAAGTCAGGTCAATGCTAAAGAGCATGGATACCATTGAAGTAAATTATTATAATTCTATTTTCTAAATAGAATAATGTTCCTAACAATAAGGTAAAAAAATACTTTTAAATGAGACTTTAAATGAAAAAAAATATAGTTTTTCAAGTTTTTTATTTATTTTAAAAAAAGTTATTATCTCTTTTATGCGAAAATTTCGTGTTTATTTTAAAAGATTAAAAAGAGATACTTTTTAAAAGATAATATCTTACTATTTTTAAAATAAATATTTCTTTGTACAAGTTAACTAGTGTCCGTCAGAAACCAAAACCGAAATTGGTTATTAATATGAAAATTTAAGTTTTTTACAAATAAATTTTTCTAATTAAAAGGAAACAAAAATACTATTTATTACACATAAGAACAAAATTTAATATAAAAAAGTATTCTTTATATATTGAAGTTTATAGTAATTAATTGAAATTTATTATAATAATAAAAGAGCTCATTTTTTAGTTTATACCGTACACACTCAAAACAGAATGTACTTACAATGTAAATTTTTAAAGAACTACAAAACAAAGTATCTTTATTTTTTTAAAGATTTAGTATTATAAAAATTGAAATATTTCGTTTTATTTTCCTTAATTCCACAAATATAGAATTCGTTCGGAAGTTTAATTATTACTTTTTGGCTTCTTATTAAATTAAATTAATTGATTTTATAATCTACTAAATTATTACATGAATTAAATTGCGAGCTTTAGATCAAGTAAGTTTTTAAGAAGGCAACAACTCTGTATAAACTAAATATGGCGGAGCACAGCCAAATAAGTTTAATTAATGTCAAATTAATTAAATGATCTAATAATTGATCGATTTCAAAGTTATGAGTAATTGAACATTTGGTTGTGAAAATAGCCATCTTTCAGTTAGGACACTAGCTTCTAGCGAAGCAAAAAACTCGTTTCATTTCTATTGTAATGAGTTTAGTTATTTTTGTTTAAAAAAAAGGACCTGCCTCGAATTTCTATGCCTGCGCCACTGGCTCTAAATATTTAATATTTTTTTTTTGTATTATCAGCCGTCATAAAAATGCACTCAGGCTTTGAATAATTAGGTCAGCTGATTGAAGCTTGTTTAATTACTGATCGTTTATTTGAAAAATTCGGTGCTTATAAAGCCAGGTAACGGTATTTTCTTAAATCTAAAAAGTGCATAATTCTTAACATAAAAAGTGCGTGAGTGAAAAATAAACATTAACTTAATGTGTAAGTGCGTAATGCAAAATAAATATATAACTAAAATAATAAACATTGAAAGTGCGCGAGTGAAAGAAAACTAATATTTACTTAGTGCGAAAGTGCGTAATGCATATAAGTATATAACCACGGGACATTGTGCGTGGTGAATAACAATGTACATAGTCGCGTTCAATAATCTTTCTTACATAGTTTTGCAAAGACTCGAGTTACAGTGTAAGCAATAAGTTTGAATACAGTGCGTATGTAAAGTAATTGTTAGTTGCTTAATTCGGTGCGCACTACACCCCTATCCTTAAGATAAAAATTATTTGAGAAAAGAAAAATAATTTTTAAAATTATACAATTCAAACGTTCTTATCATAATCCAATAAAATATTTAATCTGAAAATATAATATTTGTTTTATACATTTCAATTATTCTTATTAACTATAGCAGATTATATTTTATATTTTATTCCAAAAATTGTTTCAAAATAGATATATGATTTATGTTATTAAAAATTATACAAATTCAATTTGTTTATGAAATTTATACAATGCAATTGTTTTAATTAATAAAATTTTACTTTATTTGAAAATTTTTAATTAAATCCATCTTTTTAGTAAATTATTATGGTATTCTTTGATTTTACCATCTACATTAACTTTAGAATTCACTCCATTTTTAGCAACTATATAATATATGGTGGTTGGTTTTTCTTTCTATTCATTTTCTTTACCATTACTTTTTCACCAATTTTTGTATTTAATGGTGCAGAACTGACATTATATTTAATTCGTTTAATCTTTGCTATATTTATCAATTCTTTCGTTTTTTCTAATGAGTATTTTAATGTTACTCTTTATTCCTGCGCATAATCATCTATATTGTAACATTTTTAATTATCTAGTTTATCATTTGGTAGGTTTGCCAATTTGCCAAATATAAGTTCAAAAGGAGTGAAATTAGTGTCAACATGAGGTGTTGTATTGTAGGCAAATGTGAAGTATGGGATCCAATGGTCCCATTCATCATCTTTACCTAAATTCAATAAAAATTCGTTCAATATTCTGTGGTTTCTTTCTATAGAATCTAAGGTCTCATGATGATAAGGCATGCTGAATATTTGTTTAATGTGAAGTTGTTTGCAAATCTCCGACATCAACTCATTGGTATTTTCAGTACCCCTATCTGATTTAAGAACCTTAAAATGACCATAGGTCAAAATTACATTTTCTATCAATGATTTAGCTACAGTCTCTGCGTCTTTGGTTTCCATTGGACAAGCAATGACATACTTCGTTAACTCACATTGCATGGTTAATATGTAGCGGTAGTTACTGGATAATCGCAAAGGCCCTACAGTATCTATCGATATTATTTCGAAACTAGTTCCCGGTGTGTCTGTCAAAGTTAATTCCTCTTTTGTATGTCTGGTTTGTTTGTTTATGTTACATTGTAATTCAATATATGTTTCTTTATCATTTTGTTCATGTTTTTCCAAATGTATTTTTGTTTCCATTTTTTTGTCCTCCATGAGCCGAATTATGATATTCTTCAATTAATTTATTTTGTATATCTTTATCAATTATTCTTGTTGGTTCATTGTATATTAAAATTTTTAAATTTTCATTATTTTTTCTTTGTAAATTATTAAATATCTCTTTAAATTTATCCATTCTTATGGTTTCAAATATTTTCTCATTTGTACTTAACGCGAGCTCGTTTATATTTAACCTATGCATTTTTGACGAAAATTTCTCCAAAATCAGCTGTGTGATCGATGGATTATCGCTGCATCTTGCAATAACTTCTCTATTATTTATATTTATTTGGGTACCCTTGTAATTTCTATCTGTTACGAACTTTAATTGTATCATTTTATTAATATCTGATTTGGATGTGCACTCCTAAGCAAAAATTTGATCAGACTTCATGTTAGCAATGTCACTTGTTTTGTCCGAATTTGTGTTTTGTGTATGTTTATTTGTAAACATACTGTTTGTTATAGCCAGTATTTTGCTATCATCTGCCCCTGTCGGAATTATAGCCTCCAAAGAATCGCTGTTCAGCACTATGCGAGATAATGCGTCAGCATTAGTATTCATGCTGCCTTTTTTGTACATAATTTCAAAATTGTAATCGCATAGGTCTAATCTAATACGTGTCATCTTTGATGACGGGTTTCTATGGGAAAACAGAGACACCAAAGGTCTGTGATCTGTTACTACTAAAAATTTGCGACCGTAGAGGTATGGTCTGAAAAAATTTATGGCCCAATGTATGGCCAATAACTCTTTTTATATTATTGATTTGTTTAAATCGTGTTTGTTGAGAGACTTGCTCGCATATGATATTGGTAGATCTAAACCAATATCACCTTGTGACAAAACAGCACCTAACGCATAATTTGAGGCGTCTGTTGTCAGTACAAATTGTTTTTCAAAATTTGGCTATTGTAGTATCGGTGGGTTGAGTAATTTTGTTTTTAACGTGTCGAAAGCATTTTAACAATCTTCAGTCCAATTAAATTTAACATATTTTTATAGTAGTGAATTCAAAACTTTAGCTATTATTGCAAATTTGGGTATGAACCTCCTATAATAATTGCAGAAAGCAACAAATCTTCTGCTTTCATCTGTGTCTTTTGGCACAGGGTAATTTTCAATTATTATTTTTTTTTTTTGCTGGGTCAGTTTTAATGCCCTTAGCTGTTATAAGGTGTCCTAGATATACAACCTCTGGTTTCAAAAATGAGCACTTGTGTCCATTTAGTTTTAAATTACATTTCCTCATCCTTTCAAAAACTTTAGCTAAATTTTCATTGTGATGCCCCAAACTGCATCCAAACACAATAATATCGTCTACGTATAGAAATGCTTCAGCATCTAAACCACTCAGTACTATTTTTAGCATGCGCTGAAAGCTGTTGGACGATATTTTTAGTCCAAAAGGTAGGCGTTTAAATTGGTAATGTCCGTTATTTGTTGAAAAGGCAGTTAGTGGTCGTGAGTCTTTGTGTAATTGTATCTAGTGGAAGGAGCTAGTCATGTCCAACGTCGAAAAGTAATTAGCTCTTCCTAATTTGTCCAGTACGTCTTCTATTTTTGTAAGGGGAAACTTGTCGTTTACTATTTTTTCGTTTAGCTTCCTGAAATCGACCATTAATCTCCATTTCTTCTCATCATTACTCGATTTTTTTGGAACAACTTAAAGTGGCGAATTGTAAGGGCTAACTGAGTGTTCAGTAATGTTGTCTTTTAAAAGCTTGTCTACTTGTTCGTTGATCTCTGTCATTTGTGTCTGCGGGAGTCTGTAGTTCTTTATGTATACCGCTGTTGAATCAGTAGTATGAATCTCTTGCGTGTAAAAATTGTTCACTGTCAATAGTTCTCCGGGAAAGTGGAATACATCTTGGAATTGTTTACAAATGTCAATTATTGATTTTTCTGCCTCCGGTTCGTTGCATCCAATGTCTAGTGTTTTTCAAAGTTCTTGTAATCTATGTGCATTAAATTTGTTAGTTTCTTTGCTTGAAAATATGTTGTAGTTTTTTGATGGTTTTGTTTCTATGTTTATATCCTCTAAATTTTTTCTGTCGTGTTTTAAACTTTCACGTGTGCTACGCCATTCGCAGCTATTATACTATTTGCAATGAAGACTCCATTATTTATTTCTTTGTTAAGGATTATACTATCTTCATTAACCCTAATATTTATGGGGACCACTGCTTCTGATCGAGCAGGTATTGTAAAATTTTTATAATTTAAAATTATTGGTAATGTTAATTCTTTTTCATTTATTAAAAATGTTACTGTGTACGTTTCAAAATCAATTTTAGACATATACTTTCTCAACATGTCACGCCCTATTATGCCATCCGTTAATATTGGAAATTCATTTTCTACTATGTGGAAATTGTGTGTAATTTCCTCCGTTTCAATTTAAAAATTTAAATATGATGTGCCTATGCACTCTATACTTTCATTAGTTATACCAGTTATTGTTGAAATATTTCTGGTTTCTATTTTATTTACGCTTATTTTCTTGCAGATAGAAATATCTGCTCCCGTGTCTATTAGGAATTTCAGATTCTCATTTGTATTTTTGCAATTTAGTATAGTAAAATTTGTTAAATTTTTAGTTAGTTGTAGGATCAGTTTTGGCCTCTGTGGGTAACAAATCCTGCTACCCGACCATATCCGTTTCCCTGCGCATTGTTGCTGTTTCTAAAATTTGTATTTCTATTGAAATTATTACTTCTGTTATTATTGTTTATAAAATTTTTGTTAGTATTTCCGTTATTTCCACGGTAAAATCATTGTTATTCTGAAAATTGTTGCTTCTGTAATTGTTATTATTTCTGTAATTGTTATTTTGATTGTTGTTTTGAAAATTATTATTGTTTCTGTAATTATTATTTGAAAAATTTTTATTTCTATTTTGAAAGGTAATATTTCTATAATTGTTATTGTCTCTGTTTGAAAAATGTTGATTATTGTAATTTCTGAAGTTTTGATTAAATCTATTATTTTGCTCATTATAGTTTCTTGAATTATTTCTGTTCTGTATATGTAAAATATTGCTTCTATCTGTCAAAAGATTTTGCTCAATATTCAAGCATCTTTCAGTTGCTTCATTAAAAGATTTTGGCGGATTCGCTTGTAAAATAATTTGATATTCTGTCCTGACACCTTTTGAAAAAATATTAAGTGCCATACTTTCGTTGACCTTATATATTGCATCTTTTGCCTCCTGACTGGGTTTCTCTAAGCTTTGTATCTCTAAATTGCTTAATTGCTTTGCTAATTCTGTTATTTTTTCTCTAAATTCTGAAATTGTTAGATTGTTCTGTGCTATAGAACTAAACTCATTTAGCATTTGCTGTCCTGTTTTTGGATTGGGATAAGATTTCACCAATAAAGATTTTAATTCAATCAATGTCGAAGGTTTGTTCAAACGTCCAAGTATACTTCTCACTTGGGTTGTTAATTTAAAATTGTATAGACATTGTGCGTGGTGAATAACAATGTACATAGTCGCGTTCAATAATTTTTCTCACATAGTTTTGCAAAGACTAGAGTTACAGTGTAACCAATAAGTTTGAATACAGTGCGTATGTAAAGTAATTGTTAGTTGCTTAATTCGGTGCGCACTACACTATGGTGCATTCCGACAAACCGTCGAACACCAATGAATATTGAAATAAATAGGAAGTTACTAGAACAGATATCAACCTTGGTAGAGTTAATGGCGGTGATCTATAAATAGCCCACTGCTTTGAAAATGTGATATGAATAAGTAGCCAATTTGAACGTTCAATTTGTTCTATATAATTCAAATGAATGAATTCCAAACGTGTGAAATCATATGCGACTTTAAACAGTGAGTTGATCACAGCTTAATCGCACTACTGAAGAGGAAATGTAGCAATTCCCGAAACAGACTGTCTAGTCAGCTAAGTGATTGACTCTATACAGAGTTGTTGTTGCCTTCTTAAAAACATACTTGATCTAAAGCTCGCAATTTCATTCATGTAATTAAATTAAATTTAATATTAATTGCAACATAGATGATACAAATGAAAATGATAGTATCGGACGCATAAAATTAATCAAAATGTTTTGCGTTTACTCCAGTGGTCGATATTCTGCCGCCTGCTAGCAGAGAACTTTCACTACAGCCAAACATAACTGTGTGGTGGCTGAAAAGCTCTTTACTAGGGTTGCCGTTTTGGAAAAATATTACCATTTTTGGTAGAAAATTTTTGACTTGGTAAAAAGGTAAATTCTTCATCGTTTTGGTACATTTTTTTGTAGTCAAATTTTTTTTAAAAAAGTTATAGATTTTGAATAAATAATTATGTAGATTTTGCATTCCATTCAATATTTGCCACCAATATTTTTTTCATTATAGTTTTTTTATGGTTCAATAGTCAAAAATATTTAAAACTAATTTTTTATTTCGATAAAAAACAAGGAATTTGAGAATTTTTTTTAATTTTACTTTTGTAAAAAAGTATATTTTTTTAATCGCTTAAGGCCTGTTTCCAGCTCTCAAGTAAAGCTTATTTTCATACATAAATCTGAAAAGTAATCGAAAAGTAATTTTTCCTTGTCAAAATTACTTGAAAGAGAATCCAGCTCGTAAGAAAAATTTTCTGTTCTTACTACTTTTTTTTCATTAAAAGTGACAACGGTAACACTGTGAATGTCAACAAATATATGCAAGTTATATTATTACTTCAAGTAAAATTTTTGCAACCAACATTCAAAGGTAAATAATTTTATTGATATCATTGATTAATTGATTTAAAATTAATAAAAGAATATTTTAGACATGCACATGAACATTTCTACGGAGGGAGAAGAAGAGGCAGTCAATTTTGAGGGGCAGATGTCTTCCGAGAAGCGGTCGAAAGCTGTCCGGAAGAAGCGGTCTGCCAACATGTAAACAAAATGTAATAAAATGTAAACAAACGCTTTTCTCTATTACTTACCTTTGCAATTCAGCCATTACTCATTTAATGAATTATTTCAATATTTATAGCAACAAATTTATTTCAATGTTTGATGAAAATAAATCAGCCTAAATTTTCAATACAAAGTGATACAATGCTGGAACTGTCAAAACTCTCGCCGTCAAAATTACTTGTCTACTACTTTTTTACACTCAAGAAACTTAAGTAACTTTTTTCTGGAGTAATTACTTGAGAGCTGGATAGAGACCTTTATACTGAAATAACTGACGAAGACAGAAGAATTTGTCCCAAACAAGAAATGTGCGCCTTTTTTCTTAGCTTTGATGTGAAGACAATAGCTGAAGACTTTAAGTAATATTGTTAGTCTTTAATCATATTATTTTTTATTGTGAAAATTAGAGATTTTCAACGAAATGGATTTATTTTAATTTGTACTTTTTTTTTGTTGTGTTAAAAATGAAAACCAAAACTTTTGTCTTATTATTGGTATGATTTGAGAGTGGAGAAATAAATACTTACGAAGGAATGAGTTTTAATAGCATATTACACGTGCGAAGCGTACCGCAGCGTGCTTTTCTTAACTTGTTTACTTGTCTAAACTTGTTAGTTCATTATTTATTTCCGATGACGGTGTCAAAGATGTCGTGTTCTAAATTCAAAGACCATTTTTGCAATCTGTTTGACGTAAAAAATGCATTGCTCCGTAAGTATTGACCTCTCGACTCTTAAATTATACTAGTATTAAGAATAATAGTTCGAGAGGCAGCGTTGCAAATTGAAAAGCATTTCTGAAACCACGATTTGTTGTTTAAATGATTCTCTTCAATCAGTGGTTCAATGATCTGAGCATCAGCTGAATCAAGAGTTACGGAGCAGGCGGTGAAAAAATGTTAACTATGAAGAAAAACAATTAAAGCAAAAGAATTTCTAAAGTCTTGAAAATTCGTGGAGTTACTTTTAGAATAGTTAAGTTTGAAAAAATAACAGTCAGCTGCACAATAAATTTTGTATTAATCGTCAGCTTCCCTTATGAACTGGTAAAAAAAGTGAAGGTAAAAAGTTTTTCTGAAGTCACGAAACTTATATGGCGTATTTATAATACCTTCAAAAGGATAAAGAAAATAATCAGCTGTACTTCTAATGATGGTGAGGCCGTCAGCTGGGGGGGGGGGGTTAAAGATGTCGAGTGCACATAAGATTTCAGCTTCAAATAATTAGTTTAACTAACTAACTGACGATCCTTCCACTATTATATCTTCAGCTTACTATTTCATTCGGTAAACCGGGGGCGAACCTTTACAGGGTAACATGTCTGACTGTCTCAACCTGGCGAGGCCAGCATAATCTTTGTGAAATCGCCTCAAGTCGACTCAAACCTCCACGTGGTGTTTCCTGGGCAACGTTAAAACTGACAACCGTTAGTTTGGCGGCTAATCTGAGCGGTGGGCTTCCCTAGGCTTAAAATAGGTTGTGCGTCGGGTTTGAAGCCCACCCGTAAAACAGATTTCAAGGAAAAGGAAAATATTTTTGGTCCAACAGTCGGAAAGTTCAGCCTCCGCGACAATACCTCCGATAACGGAATGAGGCTGATTGACTTCGCCGCAGCACGAAACATGGTCGTAAGTAGCACTAGATTCAAGCATCTCAATATTCATAAAGCCACCTGGATGTCTCCTGATCAAAAAACCAAAAATCAAATTGATCACGTTTTGATCGTCGGAAGGCACTCTTCCAGTGTATAAGATGTACGCACGATCCGTGGTACAAACATTGACTCGGATCACTATCTTGTTGCAGCCAAGATCCGTACACGTCTGTGCGCAGCTAAGAATACACGCAACCCTACACAGAGAAAGCTAGACGTCGAAACAGACAGCCGAAACTTTCGCCACTCGACTCTCACTCCTGCTTCAAAGCACTCTTCCAATCGATGATATATGCGCGCAGGGGACACACATTTCCAACAATTACGACCAGGAGTGTTGCGACGCCGCTGCAGAGAAAGACGCCGCCTACAAAGCCACCCTGCAGTCGGTTGTAACGCGAGCTGCTAAAGAGCGAGGAGGGAAGAGAGACGTATTTTCAGGCGGAAAAAAGAGAGGCAGAAAAGCGCGAGCAGGAGATTTTGAGATGTATGGATACAGGAATGAGACCCGAAAATTTTTCGAAAAAATAAGACGCCTTGCCGATGGTTTTAAAACCGGGGCCTGTTCCTGCAAGAATGAAAATGGGAATCTAGTGACAGATGTCCAGAGTACACTGACTTTATGGAGGGAACACTTCTCTAAGCTTCTAAATGGCGACGCTGACAACAATCCCGCCGATAGAGATGATATTCCGGAAACCCCAATTACAGATGACAGCGTCGAGGTTCCGCTGCCCGACTATGATGAAGTTCTGACAGCTATAGCTCGGCTTAAAAATAACAAAGCCGAGTTACATATACTAATACATACACAAAAGCATCGGACAATGCACTCGATAAATTTGATGATTTTATAAAAACAATCCAGAACGATAAAGTGTAATTCAAAATCAACTTCCTGCTAATTCGATAAAATGTAGCTCACAAAATAAATGAAAATTACAAATGCACTTAAATTCCAAGAAATCCACAACGAAGCAGACTGGTTGGCTTCAATAATAAAAATAGTTTATTAAGCAAATTTGTAAACCTAGATTTAAGTTACTTTATATTAAAATCAATAAATAAAAGACAGTTTGATTCTGTTCAATAACAGCGACAGTTCGCTGTACAAAAAAATATAAGTTTGCCTTTGGCTTTTTTTAAAAACCTGTTTGCCGCGAGTAAAAACTTAATTGGCGCAGTCGGTTATCCTTTCTTAATTAAGAAAAGGATCGTGATTCGGACTAATGAAAACGATATAACACCCAAATATAATCCTGCGAATCCGTAGCCAACTCAGAAGTTGACCGGACCCTCCAGGGTATAAAATAATAATAAAAAAAAAAAATAATAATAGTGCAGTGAATACTGTAAGTGAACTAGCAGTAGAAATTCAGAATATTAAATATAAGGCAGATGAAATTAATGTATATTATAAAGGAGATGTAGGAATAGATTTAAGTAATGTTAATAGTATACTTACGAATACTGTAAAAGAAATGTCGCAAGGGACGCTACTCGACAAAATTTATGACGAAAATGACTTAGAGACAATTATACAAATAATGAAAAAAGACGCTATGAAGACACTTGCATTCGACCGGAATTTAAAAGATTTAGAAAAATGGACGGCCAGTTCAAACAAAATGAACGATATAAACAAAATAGAGGATTTGTCGAAAATAGGCAAAATGAGCAATTTAAGCAAAATAGAGGATTTTATGGAAACAGACAAAATGAGTTTAACAGGGAAAATAATTCAGGACAAATCAGACAAAATCACCAAAATTTTACACAATTTAAAGGAAACAGAGGAAATTATTCAGGTCAAATGAGACAGAATCACCAAAAATTTTACTTTTAATAGGGATTAAAGAGATAACAATGTAGGTCAAAATAGACAAAATCAACAATTTTATAGAGGCAATAATTCTAGCCAAGTAAGGCAAGATCGAGGAGAACCAATGGAAGTAGACAATGTGGAAACATATCAAGACAGATCTCAAATCACAGGACACCTTAGATATAATAGCAGCCAAGATCGCTTGCTGTCATCTAGGCAAAGTGATAGAGAATCTGAAAACTACAATGAAGTAAATAACTCAATTTTTTTTATAAGGAAGCCTCGGAAGGATTACCAAGAATAGAAATAACTATAGAAAATAAAAAATATAATGCTTTAATAGATACAGGGGCGAATATAAGTCTAATTGATTCGGAATTGAACGAATTCCGCAAAATACCATTAAAAAATGAAATTATAATTAGTACAGTAACTAGCAAAGAAAAAATTAATAACGAAGTGCATACAAAAGCTCCAATAGAATTTAATCTGCCTAGCAATGCACGTATAAGATGGAAAGCAACATCATTAAGAGGTAGAAAATACAATTTTATAATAGGGGTCGACATATTGAACCATTTAAATACCATGATAAATCTCATTGACGGAAATATTACATTAAATCAAAACAAAACGATGTTTCTAAACAACCCATTCAATTTCAAGGAAGTTTATATGCTAGAAACAACAGACGATAAAATAGAAGGCATCCAGCTAAGCCATTTAAATACAGAAGAATACAGTGAACTTACAAAAATATTAAAATCATTTAAAAAATTACTATTCAGAGAGGGCGAAAAATTAACAAGTACAGCGGAAATACAGCACGAAATTAGAACCACTACAAATGAACAAATAAATTCAAAATTCTACAGGTATCCACCACAACATGAAGAGGAAGTGCGTAGGCAAATAAAAGAAATGGAAGAGCAGGGGATATTAAAAAAGTAATTCACGCTATTCTAGCCCATTAATAGTCATTCCAAAAAAATGGATAATTCTGGAAAGAAAAAATATAGAATAGTGATAGACTATAGGAAATTAAACGAAGTAACTGTTGATGATAAATATCCGCTGCCAAACATCGAATCGATCTTTGACAATCTAGGACGTGCACAATATTTTACAACAATAGACCTCGCAAAAGGGTACCACCAAATTTTGATCAAAGAAGAAGATAGAAACAAAACGGCGTTCGTTTCACCGCATGGTCTCTATGAGTTCATAAGAATGCCGTTCGGGTTGAAAAATGCACCCGCAACTTTTCAACGTCTCATGAACGAAATTTTGCGAGATTTTATAAATAAAACATGTGTAGTGTACCTAGATGATATACTTATTTTTAGTACAACGTCACAAGAACATATGAAGGCAATTAGAGATATTTTTCGAGTCTTAGATGAGAAAAATCTTAAAATCCAAATTGACAAGTGCAATTTTCTTAAAAAAGAGACTGAGTTCTTAGGGCACATACTAACGAAAAATGGCATCAAGCCAAACCCGTACAAAATAAAAATAATAGAAAAATTAGACTTACCGCGGACAGAAAAACAAATTAAGAGTTTTTTAGGCATTACCTAAAAAATCATTTAGGGTATTATAGGAAATTTATAAAAAATTATTCAAAAGTAGCCCAGCCGATTACAAAATATTTAAAAAAAACGTAAAAATAAATACGAAAGATCCCACGTACATAGAAGCATTTGAAAAACTAAAACAACTAATCAGCTCACATCCAATTTTAAGATACCCCAACTTTGAAAAAGAATTTACATTAACTACAGATGCATCAAACTACGCAATTGGCGCATTTATATCACAGGAGGGACATCCCAAATGTTTCGCATCAAGAACCCTTAACAATCATGAACAGAATTATTCAGCAACCGACAAAGAATTTTTGGCCATTATGTGGAGCGTGAATTACTTCAGGCCATATTTGTACGGCAGAAAATTCAAAATCGTAACAGATCATCAGCCTATAAAATTTTTGCATTCAAAATATAGAGGGAAAGATATTTCACCAAGGCATCAACGATGGTTGCTTAAACTAGGATAATACCAGTTTACAATCGAATATATAAAAGGGAAAGAAAATAGAGTAACGGATTTTTTAAGTAGGATTCGAAATAACGAAGACGTTATAAAAAAAGAGGGGGAGGGTGAAAATCATTGCGAAACACAACTTCTACAAAATTACGAAGACAATGAATCTGATCTCAATATAATTGAAAACATAGATGATGATGTGAGTATGGCAACAAAACACTCAACAGACGAAAATTTAGGTGACCATTTTTACATAAAAGACGAGATAGTAAATAAATATAAAACACAAATTATTTTGACGAATAATAAAGTGGAAGAATTAAAAATATTGCATGGTAAAAGAATTATATTTATAGCGGAAAATAATTTTAACAATATGGGTGAAATATTTAGAAGATATATAAAGAAGGGCAAAATAGGAATATATTCCGAGCTATCTGACCACAAATACAATTTAGTGCAAGAAAAACTAATTGCAATGTATTCAAACGATAATCAAATACAATTTCTTAAATGCACAATCAGAGCACAGGACATAGAAACCAAAGTGGAGGCAGTTAAACAAATTTCTTTATATTATGTCAGGGAAAGCTTACACTCAGGAATCCAGGAAACATACAACCAATTAAAAAATAAAATATACTATCCAAAGCTAATGGAAATAATACAATTAGTGATTAATCAATGTGAGTTATGTCAGGAAATCAAATACGATAGGAAACCAATCAAACTTAAATATTCATATACCGAAACACCCACAAAATGTAACGATATTATTCATATGGATACCTTTGTTATGAAAATATTTCACTTTCTAACGATCATAGATAAGTTTTCTAAATACGGGGTAGCGTATCCTCTAAATGACAGGAATCATATCACAATTCTTGAACAAATTGAAGATTATATCACAAAAATGGGGAAACCAAGAAAGAATATAGCGGATAATGAGTTTAATACTGCAAGGATTAGAGAGTTTCTGAATAGTGAAAATATCGAGCTACATCTAACTAAACCAAACAGCCACACAGGCAATGGAGACATTGAACGATTTCACAATACGATCGCAGAGAAATTTAGAATGTTACATAAATTAAACAAGGATATATCGGTTAAGCAGTTAATACAAAAAGCTATAAGAAATTATAACGATAGGTTTCATTCAACAATAAAGTTCACTCTTGACGAAGTACACAGAAATAAAGTTGACCTGGATATTGTAATAAATAATTTGGAACACATGAAAGAGAAAATAATTACTAAACTTAATAAAAATAGAGAAGATTACACTGAAACAAGAAAAGAAGGGTTTATAAAAAATTATAAAGCAGTTAGGCATAAGGAGCAACCTAAATATAGAAAAGAAAAATTAGAAAGAGTTCACCCATGTAACATTAAAAAACAACTTAAATTTACAGGTAATGAGGATACTTTTTCTAGTAATGACATGGATATCGATGACTAAAGGAGAACTGACTATAAGAGAACTAACCGACCAATCAGGATTCATTGATTTAAAAGTACGAACACAAGAAATAGTAAAAGACACCGACATAGTTCTGCACGTAATTGATTTGAAAGAATTAGAAAATATTTTAAATGAAATGTCGGACAATGTTAATTTGATGAATATAAAAAATAAAGAATTGCTACAATTAGAACTGTTAGAAGCCAGAAGTAAACTTTTAACTCTAATGCCAAGCGAAATAAGACAGAAACGAGGTTTAGTGAACGCTGTCTGTACTATGACAAAATGGTTATTTGGTACCATGGACGACGAGGACAGACAACTAATACAGAAACATTTAATGAAAACAAATGAAATTCTAGAAAATGTAAATCAACAAGTTCAAATCAATGATTATTTTAATGTCACAATTGGATATTTAAAAGATATTGTTAAAAAAGATAGAGAAATTATTCAATATGAAGTAAATGCAATAAGTAAATTTGTAAATGAAGAACAAACATATACCACTTATTTGGAACACTTAAATAAAATTCAATTATTAAAAAATAAATTAGATCACATACAAGACAATGTAGTATCTGCCAAATATGGCATAATCCATCCGAATATTTTAACCAATAAAGAAATAAATAAATACAAAATAAATTTTAGTAAACTCAAACAATTACAATTAGGTACAGCATTCATGAATAAAACACTTTTAATAATTGGTATAAAAATTCCTAAGAATCTTATCAATGTTAATATACGAACAATAATCCCAATTCCAAATAACGATAAAAATGAAATAGATTATAAACTCGAAGAAGTATTTGAGTATGAAAATAAAACGTATTCATATGTAAAAGACAAACATCTAAAAGATCTAAAATTCAGCAATCATTGTATTTTGAAATCTAATTGTATTTATATAAGAAATAATTTTACAGAAATATTAGAAATAGACATAGACACGATTCTTGTTAAAAATGCCAATAATCTTTTAATTAATCAGACATGTAATGGAAGTCAAATAAACCTAAATGGAAATATTATACTGAATTTTAATAATTGTACTATAAAAATAAATGACTTCTACTTTTCTAATCATCTTGAAAATATGTAAGAAAAAATACTAAATATGTATGAAACTAATGTTAAAAATTTTACAAGAAGACTATCGTTTGATGAAATAATTGAAGACAACCAGAGCAATGTGAAAAATATTAGAGCACTTAAATTAAACAGCAAAATTTCGTATGGGGTTAACGGGTTGACAATATTTATAATTTTTGTTTAAGTAGCTTTCATAATTTTAAAACATAAAAATATACAAATTAAATTAACTAAACAAATTCAGAAAATTTCTTTTCTAAAGGGGGGAGTAGTTACATATACTAATACATACACAAAAGCATCGGACAATGCACTCGATAAATTTGATGATTTTATAAAAACAATCCAAAACGATAAAGTGTAATTCAAAATCAACTTCCTGCTAATTCGATAAAATGTAGCACACAAGATAAATGAAAATTACAAATGCACTTAAATTCCAAGAAATCCACAACGAAGCAGACTGGTTGGCTTCAATAATAAAAATAGTTTATTAAGCAAATTTGTAAACCTAGATTTTAGTTTCTTTATATTAAAATCAATAAATAAAAGACAGTTTGATTCTGTTCAATAACAGCGACAGTTCGCTGTACAAAAAAATATAAGTTTGCCTTTGGCTTTTTTTAAAAACCTGTTTGCCGCGAGTAAAAACTTAATTGCCGCGGAAGCTGAGCGGTTTAGGAATGGAGGTGAAGTTCTACTTAAATGCATTCACGAGCTTTTATGCAGAATATGGTCGGAAGAATGCATTCCGAACGATTGGAATCTCAGTGTGCTCTGCCCAATCCACAAGAAAGGCGATCCCACTGTCTGTGCCAATTACCGTGGGATAGGCCTTCGTCGACTTCAAAGCAGCCTTCGACAGCCCAACAAAGAAGCACCTGTACTCCACCATGTCTGAATTTGGTATTCCTGCAAAACTAATACAACTTTGCAGGATGACACTGAGAAACACCAGCAGCGCAGTTAAAATCGGCAAGGACCTCTCCCACCATTTGTTACCAAACGAGGTTTCAGACAAGATTCCTTATCGTGCGACTTTTTCAACCTAATAATGGAAAATATCATCCGAGCTGCTGATCTGAGACGTAGTGGCACAATATTCTACAAGAGTGTTATGCTGCTTGCGAATGCTGATGACATCGATATCATTGGCCATAATACGCGCGAAGTCAGTGCAGCATTTTTCAGATTAGAAAGAGAGTCAAGTCAAATGGGTCTGGCAGTGAATGCAGATAAGACGAAATACTTGGTGTCAACAAACAAACAGTCCCTGCGTTTTGGAACCCACGTTACTATTGACAATACCTCCTTCGAGGTTGTGAAGGACTTCGTTTATCTGGGATCGAGCATAAACTCAAGCAACGATATCAGCATTGAGATCAAACAAAGAATAACTCTTGCCAACAGGTGTTACTTTGGGCTCAGTAGGCAATTGAGAAGCAGAGCTCACTCGTCAAGCGCATTAAAATCGAGCGGCCTCGCTGACTAGGTCATGGTCAGCACATAAAAGGCGATGCTCCAGTGAAGAAAACATTCGATTCGGTACCCAGCGGCGGACAACGCAGAAGAGGACGACCGCATCTTCGTTGGATAGACCAAGTAGAGGACAATCTGACGAAGCTTGGAATTTCCAACTGGCACCAGCAAGCGAAAGACAGAAATGGCTGGCGTAAATTCTTAGATGAGGCCAAGACCGACATACGGTTGTAGCGCCAACTAAGTAAGTAAGTAGTTCTAATTCATTAATTCATTATTACTGTTAACTCACTCATTACGATTTTATTAACAATGGTATACAAACTGTTATATATAAAAATTGCAAACTTTATTAAATCTATTTAATCCATATTTTGCTACTTTAAACTTTTTAAAAGTGTGCTTTTTTTAAACAAGTATTTTTTTTATTTGACTAAAAAATATATACAGTTTCGGACTTGGCTTTTGTGTATGTTTATTAAAATGTCAATCGTATCCATCATCAATGCATTTAAAAATAGAGAACATAGTTTCTTGTTAACAAATCAATAACATTATTAAAAATATTGGTGCTTCGATAATTAATGTCGTAGTAGTGATTGCGTGGCTTACATTATTATGTAATTTTTTAAAGGTTAGACTTTACACCATGCACCCTTTATACAAACTTTTTCTAACTTAATTTTGTCCTTGTGCTTACCAGTAAAAAAGAGCACCTGCATAAAACAGCAACACAAACCGCACTAGTTCACTTTTCAACACATTTTCAAACGTGTTTAACAATAATAAATGCATACAAAGACAATAGGGGTATTCACGATTCACTACACTTGCCAGTGCAGTTGAGGACTTGTGCAGTTAGGTTTTCGTGAACACACTACCATCACTATTTCAAAGCTGTCAACATTTTTCAATGCATACAACGAGTATATATCTATAAGAGATTTCACTCGTCGCTCGTTATTTTTTGCTCGCTAATATTAGCCATCCATCGATGGCATCCACAGAACAGGATATTTTGATGGGACATTTATTTTATACCCCTTCAAAAGTGCGAGTTTGCTTACATTTTTTTTTCTATATTTCGATCATTTTGGCTGCGTGCACAAGTGTGCAAAAAGATTGGTATTTTTTTATTGTGCTTGCCTGTTTCTTCTTATTTGAATATCTGAAGAAATATCGCAAATATTATGAATGAAAATAAAATTTTACAGGTTCTTATTTGCATGCGCATGGTTGCCAAATTTATTTTGCTTCCAGCTGGACATTTTTGTTGTGATTTTGTTGTAGCTATATTTTGGTTGCTGCTGCAGAGAAGGATTTCTAAATATTTCATTAGCTAAATAGAAAGACAGAATTCTGATTCGGCTAATGAAATAATTATTGGATAATAAAAAAATTTAGCAAAAAAATAGAATTGGTCTAGCAGTATTTTATATATTCAAAATAAAACTAAGAAATATTGTAGATTTAATTAATGAGAATAAAAGTTATATTTGATACAAGTTTTACAGGTTATTATTTATATGTATGTGTGTTTTTTTATTCTTCCATCTTCTTGTAGTTACCGAATTTAGTTTGTTTCTAGCTGGATATTTTCCTTGTAGCAATATTTTGCTTGCAACTTTTGATACACAACCATAATTTTAGATACTTCATTACACCAATAAAAAGACGAAATTCTGATGATTCGTCTAATGAAATTATTATTAGTCAGGACTTGAAAAATTTTGTTAACAAAAATGCTTTTAATAAATAAAATAAACTTGAATTAATAAAATACAAACACCAAATTTCTTCAAAGTCGATCTAGCTGTTTAGGAGGAGTTCAGTGAGAAAGCCATGTACAATAGAATTTATTGTATAAAGATATTCTCCGGCAGACGTTGTCCTGCCACCGCCTCTTACTGCAATATATGAGTTTTCATGCTAATCGGAAAAAAAAAATGTTATATTTTCACCATTTTGAGTATAGTTGCCGAACGTATCTATATTTTACGTAAAATACAAAATTTTAGTCTAATACAACCAAAACCGTCCAAAATATAGCATTTTTGTTGATTTGCAGGCGGTAAAAGAGGGTTTGGTAAAATATTTTTCCCTTAAACCATCTAGAATTCAAAGCAAATCGAATGCCAAAATTTGAGCTTAAGTTACTTAATACCTATCGTTTTAATATTTTAACTGTATTAAAATGTAAAACAATATATATTTAAGAATTTCGTAATCAATTTTTACTAATACTTTTTACAAATTTTACAAAATTTAATACTTTTTAATGCTTATATTAAAATTTATTCTAAGATTTGTTACCATGAAGGTAGTATATTATTTTAAGAAATTAAGAAAATATACTATAATAAATACAATATATGTATATACTGTTTTTTGGGTAAATGTACATTAAGGTGGCCGTAATTTATAAAACTTTCTAAAGGCCTGAGGCTAAAAACTATTCGATTTGATATAAAATTAAAATGTATGCAGTTTTTCGAAAAAATCCCCAAAAATCTACAAATGAAAAATTTAAAAACCGACTTTATCATTAGCTACTCGCACTTTTGAAGGGGTATAAAATAAATGTCCCATCAAAATATCCTGTTCTGTGGATGCCATCGATGGATGGCTAATATTAGCGAGCAAAAAATAACGAGCGACGAGTGAAATCTCTTATAGATATATGCTCGTTGATGCATACAAGTGCACAACTGCTCAAGTCCTCAAGTTTAAAAGAACTTACACATTAGCGAACTTGTTCGTCGTACAAAATTTCGAGGCGAATCTGTTGGAAAAAGCTAGCGTTAAAAACGAACGAACATGTTCGTCGAGCATTCGATTTTTTTCTTGTTTTTCGTCATCATATTGTTATAGATATTGATAACGCAGCAACATAATCAATAAAGAATTAAATTTTCGCTCCCGAATTTCATTAGGTATGACGCTTATGTTCAAATTATAGAACACGTTCGTTCAAAAACAACAATTTAGGATTTTAAATTGTTATATTAAATGGTTAATTTAAAAGTGTTAGTGATAATGTTAATAATCTGTTATTATAATCCACCTTATTTTTTCTCTTTTTCTAGCTAAGTCTATGGTTTCTTCTCTCTCTCTCTTTATTTTTTTAACTTAATATTTTTTATTCTATCTTACTATCTAATGTTTGTAGTTGGTTCGTTGAATGTTAATTATGATATTTTCTGATGCACTATCTAATGGTGCTGTGATAATGCATAAGAACATAAGACTCTCATCAATGTTTTGTGTAAACTCTGTATGATACTTCATTGTTTTGTCCAATTTCAAAATCTGAAAACAAGTGGCGCGTGGGCTAGACAGATATATATTGTAGAAAAGGATGAAAATATACATCGTGTCAATTTTTTACATCTCCGCAATGTTACTATCTTATCTCTCTTTTCTTATTGGCTAGGTTAGAAAGAGCTCAAGCTTGTTCTTGACACTTTATATTTGATCGAAACTTAACGAGCGACGAATTGAGAGA
Organism: Dichetophora obliterata; assembly: GCA_963920525.1. NCBI lineage: Eukaryota > Metazoa > Arthropoda > Insecta > Diptera > Sciomyzidae > Dichetophora > Dichetophora obliterata. The sequence goes on from OY986436.1 coordinate 95,834,414, forward strand.
AACGTCAAGAACAATGCATTGGAAATGCTGTCCGTCGCACATTCTTTTGTCCAATTCTTACTATATGCGTATACACTCACACTTTTTGCATTTTAGCTTTAGCACTATTTTAACTGCTCTAGTTTCATTGTCAATGAATAAAAATTGGACATAACAATGAAGTATCATACGGGCTTAAGCAACGCATTGGTTTAAATGCAGTTTATTTTAATGCTAGGAGCTTAAATGGTTCAAAACTAGACAATTTTGAGATATATATTTAAGAACTCGTCTGTAGATGTTATTTTTGTCTCAGAGACTTGGTTTAAGAGCGAAATTCCTGACTCACACTATAATATTGTAACAGTGGTTTTATCGAAGGCTGAGGTTAGCTCAGCCGCTGCAGGATCGCTCAAAGGATCCACAAACCTTTGATTAAATAAAAAGATACATTTTTCAATTTAAAGCTTAATTTTATTTACAATTATCAATCGCTTATTATAATATTTCGACAGCGCAAGGTGGTGGTGCAGTCAGTTGCAGTTGTGTCTGGGTATCCGCAAAAGGGTTAAGAGTGTCAGCTAGTGCTAGTCGGCGGTCGGTTGTTTTCTAATTTTATTCTCGCTTCGGTACAAATCTTTCCAGTATCAAGTAGTCAGTTTCGGGTAATCGGTATTTGATATACTGGTTTCTCTGATGCTGCGAGCTCTAGACGGAAGGCTCAATTAGTAAATAAATATATTAATATATAAATAAAACGATGGGTATAAAGATTGTGGCCCAATGATCAGAATCTGACCCGTGCGACAATCTGGTAGATAGAGTTTAAGCACAGTGCTGCTGCCCAACGATCAGGATCTGATCCGTACTGCAGCCAGCCAGACAAAACCTAAGTAAAAGACTGCGGCTGACTGATCAGAATTTGATCCGTACCGCAGCCAGCCAGACAAAACCTAAACAATAGACTGCGGCTCAATGATCAGAATCTGATCCGTACCGCAGCCAGCAAGAAAACCGTTAGCAAAAGACTGCGACTCAATGATCAGAATCTGATCCGTACCGCTGCCAGCAAGAAAACCCTAAGCAAAAGACTGCGGCTCAATGATAAGAATCTGATCCGTACCGCAGCCAGCAAGAAAACCCTAAGCAAAAGACTGCGACTCAATGATCAGAAACTATCCGTACCGCAGCCAGTATGTATCTGCACTGACTAGTTGTCAGCGCAACCAAAATATTATACAGCAATGCTGTTGTGTGTGCTAAGGCTGAAGCTCAATGACCATAGACTGGTCCGTACCTCGTGCCTGGTGCAATGCACACACACTGAGCACTTACCTAGGCGGAAGGCTGATTAGTACTGACTCACAGTAATATATTAACAGTAATATATATAAATATTATAATACAGTTTGTGTATATTATTATTGTAGTAGATAATACTTATAATAGATAGTACAGTTGTGAGAAAAAGTAATATAAATATTAAAACAGTTTATGTATGTAGTAGATAATAATTATAATAGATAGTACAGTTGTGAGAATCAAAAGTAATACTCATATATGTATATAAATATTGAAATTGTTTATATATGTAATTAATATTATTGTAACGTCACGTTACAGTTCCCTCCCTACTTAGGAGAAAAAAATATATTTGTGTTGCGTGACTTAAGGTCCTATGGACTCGCACTACCACGTTGCTGTGGTATTTATATTTACCAGACCACAAGGGTGGTTCGGCTCTGTCGCAATACATTTTTTTCAATTTAATCTATAAATAATAAATTTAATAATTCATAGGGGGCGAAAAAGAAAAAAAAAGTATATAATTGAGGCAAAAGGATAACAGTAATAATAACATCTATAATAATAAGATAAAAAAATATATATATAGCCTTATTCCGTGTCCACCACTTTCTTCTGGTGTTGGCATGTCAGTATAGCCTGGTCTCCCTGGATCATTTTCACGTGCACCACTGGCTTCTCTTTTCTGTGGATTTGAACCTTTTGGGGGGCCCGTCCTTTTTTTATGACGATGCCTTGAAAGACATCAGGTGTTTCGGCTTCTGTAGTTGTAATGCTCGGGACGCCTGGTGCTCGAGTAGGTGATTCTGTTGGTTGCCTTGCCGGTGACGGCTGTCGTGGTGCTGGGCCGACTGCATATAGTTCATTGCTTGCGACGTAATTTTCGGCCACCATCTGCCGAAGTGCCTCTTGAATGGCCTCCTCTTCCTTCGGGTCGGGCAAGGCTCGTCTTCGGCCGTTGGCTGCTGCCTCTAATATTTTTACCACCCGAGTCCTCGGTTGTTGTGGCTGGACTGTGGCTTCAAAGGGAGGTGCCCAGGGTTTTGGTCGTTTGGGCATGGTGGTGTGGCGCAGTATGGTTTATATTAGGCCTGGCCGGACTGGTCTCGTTACTCTTCTCTCCATAATATAGGAACGGTACTAGACGGACAAGAGACGAGAAGAAAAGAAAAAATATTAGAAACTCAAAATCAGAAAGGGATTGTGATTTTTATAAAAAAAATTAATATATAAACAAAAAAAAAATGAATATATTAACAATTTTTTTTAACCAAACGGTGTGATGAATGCGCAACGGTAAGCAAAAAAATATATAATAAATGCGTGTGTGTGTAATAAATATAAGTCGGAAAAATGTATAAGGTCTTGACTTCCCCCTTTAATTATTTTTGTCCAACGGTGGTAGCCTTAGGTAGAATTCCTTAAGATGTTGGAGGTGTGCGCGGAGATTGGGTTGTTTAGTGTTGGTTGCTCTGAAGTCTTCAAGCTATGCGATGTTAGGTGATATCCATTTTCTGATGATGTAGGGTCCAGAGAACTTCTGTTGAGCTCACTGATAGACACCCTATGTTGTGTCAGCACAGCGGTGGTTTGTCCACTTGCGCTCTTATTTATGTATTGTTCTTTTCGGGCAGCGCCTCTCGCTGCCCTTGCTAAAACTCTGTTACCGTGTAAGCGATCAGAATAAAATCTAACTTAAAGCGAAGAAGTTCTAAGCCCGCGAGTTTTTATTTTACCCCCCCCCCCTTTAACGTTTATATAAAAAGTCCCCCAATCGGTTCGAACAAACATTGGTCCTACGCGAGCCGGATTTTTAAAAAGGAAAAAAGAGGCTAGTGAAAAAATGTAAACATTCATTTAAACATAAAATTTAAATCCTTAAGTGTTAAAGAAAAAAAAAATTCGAATTTGCCGCGAGTGGTGCTAAAAATAAGGAAACTTAAAATAATTGGGTTTCAAGCAAAATTTGAAACAATTTAAAGTAAATAAATAATAAGACATTGCATCAACACCAACTTTAGCAGCAACAAGTTTGAAATTAACACCAACTTCAACAGCATCAACAACTTCAACAATAAAATCAACAAAATTTTGAGAAAAAATCCAGGTGAGTCCTTTTATTCTAATTAATAATTTTGTGTTTTAAAAAGAATAAGAGGAAATAAGTGTTTTCCACGATCCACGATAAACTCCTTAAGCGCCACATTCGTATTTAAAGAGCGTTTAAATTTAATAGTCGGTTTTTTGTTAAATATAATAAATATTGTGATTCGATTTTGGCTTGTGTGGTTTTTAATAACATTAATCAAGAATTTATTCTATGCATTCTAACTATTTGCAATTGCACATACAATTTTCGGCGGCAAATTAAAGTATATAGGTGTGTATATAACTTTAGTTAAAAAGGTTCTTGACCTAGTCAGCTGAGGTTAATTTTTTTGTTCTCCTTATATCGGCAAAGAATTAGAAAGTTTTTGTGCTCACGATCGGTTATATTATATAACTAATATTGGTTCACTTGGCTGCACTGATATTTGTGGAGCCAAAAATAGCAAATTATTGTAGTGGTCAAGAGTCTGAGCAGCTTTTCTACGCTCTTAGTTTACAATTTTTGCATTCTTCTTTGTGCGGTGTCCGCACTGGTCGAAGCCAAAACCGTGTCTTGTGCTTGGAATATCAACCCCAAGTTGTGCTAATTAATAGTTAATTCTCTCACACACTAACATTTTGTTTATGCTGCGGTCAGAGCTGAGACTGCAGTTCGTGTCAGTTGCGTTTGGTAAAACACCTCTTCAGCCGGTTGCATATAACTATATGTATATACATAGTTGTAGTGAGAGAGAGTGAACAAGCTGCACAGTGGGACTAAGTCATAAATTTGCTTCCAAAATCGACTTAGTTTTATTTTTATTAGAAAATTGCACTGTAGGACGAGCACAATATTTTTCAGGGGAAAAATTTTTTTTCCTGAACATTAGAAAATATTTCTAAATAAAAAAAAAATATATATATAATAAATATTATAAAAATATATTTAAACAAAAATATATAAAATAAAATACATACGTGATATATATTACGAAAAAAATCGAATTGTTATTATTATATTCTTTTTTCTGGATTTTATTATAAATTAACAGTTGTTTTATTATTAAAAAAAAAAATTATTTTTGAAAGTTTTTTTATTATTCCTAATTTGTTGTTGCGGAGCCTAATAGAATAAATCTATTGTTTTTAATTTTTATTGTCGTTAATTTAATTTTTGGTGTAATTTTATTTTTGTGGTTTTCTTTAACTGTAAATTACATTACACGTTGGGAAAAAATTATAAAAGAAAACCACATAACACAAAAATAATATGTCTCAATTAAAAGTATTTATACGTTTGAGCGATGCTTTAGTGGAGTTCGAAACGGACTTTAATGCCGTCGAAACTCACGACGTTTTCTCACTGGAGGCTCAAAGTGATCAATGAATCAGTGAATCAATGAAGAAAAAGTATCGCAGCTGCTACCATTCATACATACGGGTAGCAGGGAAAATTTCTGAGCTTTCTCAGAATAAGCCCTCGAAGCAAACACTTGCTTCAGAGCCGGCGGCGGCAATGGGCCACAGTATGCCTGTGCCACCATGCGATACAGAGGTTTTCAGTGGTGATTACCTCTCATGGCCGTCCTTCAGGGACCATGGCCATTTACATTATGAACTCGCGGCTAACGTCAGTGGAAAAACTTTTCCACTTAAATCAAAAAACACGTGGTGAAGCAAAGGAGATTGTAAGAAAATCTCCACTAACAAATGGGTTTGCTCAAGCTTGGCAAGACTTGTCTGACCGATACGAAAATAAGCGTATCATGGTCAACAGCCAGCTAAAGATTTTATTCAATCTACCCCATGTGCCAAAAGAATCTGGCACAGAACTTAAAAAACTCCAGAGAGATATCAATGGTTGCATTTTTGCTCTAAAAATGCATAACATTGATATTAATAATTGGGATGCAATCTTTGTGTACCTGTGCTCAACAAGATTGCCAGAGGTTACGCTCTCCTTATGGGAGCAGTCCATTGTGAATAAACATGATATTCCAAAGTGGACAGATCTCGATTCTTTCCTCACAAGTCGGTTTCAAACTCTTGAAACCGTGTCTGATATTCGCAGCTCTACCGGCGCAATACCCAGACAAACATCTACCTCCTCCAACTCAAAACAAAACCAGAGCAATTCATCTGGTAAAAAGGTAAATAATTACCAAATTAAAATTACTTCGGCAAATTGTAAGCTGTGCACTTCAGAACAGCAAGCACTTCGCTTTTGTCCCCAGTTTTTGAGAATGGATGTTAGTCAACGGCTATCAATGGTGAGAAAACACAAGTTTTGTCTAAACTGTTTAGCTCATTCTCATGAAGTGAAAGAGTGCAAGAGGCAATTTACGTGTGTGATGTGCAAGCAACGTCATAACACGTTCTTGCATCGAGACTCAGCTCCACCCCAATCGCCTGCTTCGAGCACTGACTCAAGTAGTTTGAGCTCTCGATCCAACCCCCCGGGCTCTAACACGCAGTCACACTCTTCACTTATACAGTCCACTAGCAATGACGTTCAGTGCTTCGCTACCAGTACCAAACACGTATTGCTTGGTACAGCAATGGTGACCGTATGTCATCTAGGATCTGCGTACACAACTAGAGCTCTTATAGACTCTGGCTCTGAAGGTACGTTCATATCCGAAAGATTGCAGAAGTTATTGAAGCTACCCACAAGAGCCATCAGCGCTCAAGTTTCGGGGCTAAACAAGGCAGTTTCAGCGCAAGTAACAAAAGCGTGTGAAGTTATTCTCAGTTCACCTAGAAATAGGCAATTTCAAATTGAAGCTACAGCTTTTGTGCTGTCACGCTTAACTGGGAATCTGCCATCTTGCCCCATTGATCCTTCTTTGTGCGACAGCTTGCCAGATTTACAATTGGCTGACCCACATTTCTTCAGAAGTGATCAAATTGATGTACTTATCGGTGGCGATTTGTACCCCGCCATAATTCTCGATGGCATCAAGAGAAACATTCTTGGATCTCTTTTGGCACAAGAAACAGTGTTTGGCTGGATCTTTACAGGCCCTATGCCACGTAATGAGATAGCCAGCTTTACAACCTGCTTGAGCCATTACAGTGAAATTGCGATTTGTCAACAAATCGCACGTTTTTGGGAATTGGAGGAACTGCCTAAAAAACAATTTTATCCCCAACTGATAAGTTTTGTGAGGAAAACTATCAGAAAACCACTAAACGTGATGATGCCGGTAGATATATAGTTACCCTACCATTTAAAAGTGAATTTCCTCATGACGTTAATCTCGGATTTTCTCGCGGCATCGCTTTCAAGCAATGGGCTAGAAGTGAAGCTCGTTTGAGTAAAAACCCTGAATTTGAGGCGCAATATGTTGAAGTGGTAAGTGATTATCTCAAATTGGGTCACATGAAAAAGGTTTCACCCCCACCATTTGAAAGGTCGCCATCTCATTATTATTTGCCGCATCATGCGGTGATAAAGCCAGAGAGTACTACAACAAAAATGAGGGTAGTATTCAATGCGTCGAGTCCCACTTCGAATGGGGTCAGCTTGAATGATGTTCTGTATTCAGGACCAGTTCTTCAAGCTGATTTAACGCTGTTGGTTTTGAAATGGCGGTTTTTCAGATATGTTTTTAATGGTGACATCCAGCAGATGTACCGCCAAATATTGGTTGACCCAAAACATTCTGTTTTTCAACGAATTCTGTTTAGAAATTCACCTGACCAAAATTCTGCGAGATTTCACATATGTCGATGACGCTCTTGCTGGCGCTCATGACGTGGAAAGTGCAATAAAAGCTAGAAATGAGCTTATCTCTGCTTTAGGCTCTGCAGGTTTTACTATGCGAAAGTGGACTGCAAATGCGGCAAGCGTTTTAGACGGCCTACCTACAGAGCATCTCTTGCATGAGAACTTCTTAAAGTTAGAAGATGCAAGCTGCGCTAAAGCTTTAGGAATTCGTTAGAATGCCACTTCAGATTTATTTTATTTTACTGCTAAACGTCTTGAGATTAAATCATCTTATACAAAACGTGAAGTGCTATCAATGATAGCCCAACTATTCGATCCTGCAGGTTGGCTGGCACCTATAATGGTGACAGCGAAAATGCTAATGCAGCGCATCTGGTTGGATGAGATAGATTGGGATGAACACCTCCCATCGCACATTTTTCAATCTTGGCAAACCTTTTTGCTAGATTATGAGAATATTAATGATATTCACATCCCGCGTTTTGTTGGATTTTCGCCTGATTCCGACGTAGAGTTCCACGTCTTTTGTGATGCGTCTGAAAAGGCATATGCTGCATCGATATACATCCGTGTCAAGAAAAATGATTGTATGTCAGTCATTTACTATACGCAAAAAGTAAAGTGGCTCCCGTCAAGACTATCTCACTACCTCGTCTTGAATTATGTGGTGCAGCCCGGATATGGTAGACTCCTTGCTATGCCACGTAGAAATTGAAAAGCAGCGATTGTATTTTTGGACGGATTCAACAATAGTGCTTGCTTGACTTTGTAAGCCTCCATGTTCGTGGACCACCTTCGTAGCCAATAGAGTCTCTAAAGTAGCAGAGAAGGTTGGAATTTACAACTGGTTTCATGTAGATACACATGAAAACCCCGCAGATTTAGCGACGCGTGGAGTGACACCAAAAGAGCTAACTGACAACACTCTTTGGTGGCATGGGCCGTCTTGGCTCGCATTTGAACGATCGTCGTGGCAAATAAAAGTTCAGTCTTCAGCTTTAGAAACATCGCTTGAACGCAAAGCTGTGAAAGTGCACTTTGCATATTTTTCAAAATATGAAGATGTTTTAGAGCGGTTCTCTTCATTGCCAAGGGCGTTAAGAGTGTTAGCTTACGTGTTTCGTTTTCCGCATCGCACCCATCCACAGTATCGTGCGACCTTTTCAAAAACATCAACGTGTCTAGAAAGTGCAGAAATTAAGTTTGTCAAATCACGATTGGTGCTTTTGTGTCAAAAATTCGTGTTTCCAAAAGAATATCATTTGTTAGAAACCAATCAACTAATTGGAGCTAAAAGTACAATCTTAGCTCTTAATCCGTTTCTGCACACAGACAAGCTTTTGCGTGTTGGTGGACGGTTAGCCTCTTCCCCAATTTTTTCATATGACGAAAGAGTATAATTGTCAAGTTTCTCGTCTGTTAGTACGTTTTGTCCATGAGATCTCTCTACATGGAGGAAATCAGTTAGTGTTTCGACTTATTCGGATGCAATACTGGATTCCACGTGCTAAAACCCTCATAAAGTCGACGCTACACAATTGCAAAACTTACACATGAAGCGCCAAAGAACACAAATAATGGCGGCTCTTCCAGCTGAACGAACTGTTATTTCACGACCATTTACGTCCACTGGCATTGACTTCGCTGGTTCGTTCGACATAAAAAGCTACCTCGGTAGATCTTGTCGAATAAGTAAGGGATACGTCTGTTTGTTTGTGTGCTTTTCTACAAAGGCAATTCATTTGGAACCCACCAGCGACTTATCAACCGCTACGTTTCTGGCAGCATTTTCTCGTTTTACTGCTAGGCGTGGCTGCCCAGCAAATGTGTACTCTGACAATGGTACAAATTTTGTTGGTGCCTCAAATGTCTTAAAAAGGGACTTCAATAGCTTTCTGAGTTCGTCACATGATGCCCTCCTAGCCCAGTATGCGCATCATGAAATCTCCTGGCATTTCATCCCAGCTGGAGCTCCCCATATGGGAGGTTTATGGGAAGCTGGAGTAAAAAGCTTTAAGGCCCAATTTAAAAAGATGGCCGGAAGTATGAAGTATACTTTGGAAGAGTTCACCACACTACTGAATCGAATCGAATCTTGTCTTAATTCGAGGCCACTTTCCGGCATGTCTGAAAATCCGTTTGATTTTCGCTCTCTCACCCCAGGTCATTTCTTGGTTGGCGGCCCGCTGCTCTCGCCAGTGGAGCCAGAAATAACTGATCAGCCTTTGACTATCATCAACCGTTGGCAGAAGGTCAAGGCGATGCATCATTACTTTTTCCACCGATGAAAAAATGAATACCTAAAGGAGATGCATCGGCGTGCAAATTGGAAAACTCCTCAGCTAGACTTCAAAGTTAACGACTTAGTTGTTATTAAAGAAGATAATTTTCCCTCGAATAAATGGCGATTAGGTCGAGTTTTAAAAACGTACGTCGGTAGTGACAATAGAGTCAGCGTAGATGACGTTCGAACCGAAAGAGGTAGCGTCACGTGGCCTATCCTGAACCTGGTCGCTCTACCCGCGAACTAGCAGCGTCACCACCCTATTTCCTCATTTAACCCTTTATTTTATTTTCGTTTCTTTTGTTTTCTTTTGGTTTCGTTTCAGAATGTCATCCACCAACATCGTGCGTGATCTCCTAGAAGAGATGTTGTTGCAGACGGATACCGAACTGGCTCAGAGCGACGTCGACACTGTGCGAGAACGTACCCCGGTTCCTAGCCCGCAACCTGCCAGTCCAATTCGAAGCACGGTGGCCAGCGTAGTTGCCGTAGTGACTCGCAGCGACACTGTCCCGAGGTGTCGTTTGTGCTCCTTAGAGCATAATCTTGCGTCGTGCGGACGGTTCCTGACAATGAACCTGGAGGAGCGGTTGAGAACAGTATTGCTCCATTTTTACTGTTCTTACTGCCTTTCAGCAGTTCATATGCGAAGGGACTGCCTGATCGATGTGAGATGTCGTCACTGCGGCGACGATCATCACACCCTACTACACTCCCGCTCACGTGTCCGAGCAGGTCGAGTTCAATCGAGGAGATCACGTGGAAGACGCCAACGAGCAAAGAAGCCACGAAATCAGAAGTTCCAGCCTGCATCCGCAGCTGATGAAATGAAACGGTCAGGGGGTCAGGACGCAAACAATCCCTCCCGGAAGGGACTGCAGTCGGCAGCTCGTGCGGCTCCGTCTAGGGACCATGTCCCGAAGCAGTCCCCTTCCCGGAAGAGGCCGCAGTCGTACGATCATGCGTCTACGTCTAGGGACCATTTCCCGAAGCGGTCTCCCCCCGAACGACCAACAAAAACGGGCCTACAACGCGTCACTTCGCTGCTCCCCACGGCTGTGGTGAGCACGTGGGCACATGGTGGCCTGGTGCAGGAACGTGCAATCCTGGATGCATGCCTTCCCCAGTCCCGGATAGCAAGTAAGTTGGTCCGGAAGTGAAAGCTTCCAACTTCCATGGTCGACGGACGGTAGGTATGCACCCTGGTGTTGCGCGGTCGGCACGGGTCTAGTGTCTACCTGGAGACTACAGCCAGGGTCGAGCGCAGGTTGGAGGCCATCACACCATCCAGCGACATTGACGAACGGATCTGCGACGGATATCCAAATATCAATTTGGCTGACCCACGATTTTACCGAAGGGCGCCGGTACGGCTTTTGCTAGGAAGCGATGTCTACGCCAGGGTGATGCAACCTGGGAGCCTGCCGATGGGTTTCTGCATGCCGTTGGCCCAGAACTCCATCTTTGGATGGGTGTTATCAGGACAGGGCGCCTGGTAACGTCTTGCAATTCTGCAAGGCGGGCGGCATGTTGAGCTCACTGATAGACACCCTGTGTTGTGTCAGCACAGCGGTGGTTTGTCCAGTTGCGCTCTTATTTATATATTGTTTTTTTCGGGCAGCGCCTCTTGCGGCCCTTGCTAAAACTTTGTTAGCATGTAAGCGATCAGAATAAAATCTAACTTAAAGCGAAGAAGTTCTAAGCCCGCGAGTTTTTATTTTACCCCCCCCCCCCCCCGTTTAACGTTTATATAAAAAGTCCCCCAATCGGTTCGAACAAACAACTGCGGTGCCAGTTTTTGTGCAAAATTGTCTATCGCGGAGGAGAGTGGGTGATCACATTTTAATACTAGCGACCCGAGAGCAGGTCTCCATGGTCTTCGTCTTAGATTGTAGTATTTCTTTTGTTGCTCCAAGGCTATGTCCACATTTTGGCGAACTTCTCTCCACAGTGCTTCCATGTCCAGTTGATCGGAGTGATGTTCTTATCCCCTTGGTCTCTCTGGTTATTCGGTACGTTAAAGCTTCAGCCATAGTTAATTTCTGCTGCTGAGTACTTCGTAGATTCGTGTGCTGCCGTATTGATTGCAAATGCGATTTCTGTCAACTGAGAATCCCAATGGGGTGAGTATCACGATGGTCTTGCTGGGTTCTTTGGGCAATCATCGTTTTCACGACTCGATTTGTTCTTTCAGTAGGGTTGCAGTAGGGTGGAATTAGTTCTACCCATTTGCTGAATTTGTCTACTAATACTAGCAGACCGGTGTTGCCATGAGTAGAACGAGGAAGTGGTAGGTACACATAGCTTCCATTGTGGTGTTGTAGTTATTTTAGACTTGCGAGGTATGTGTCTAAAGATTCGATTTTTGACAATCTGGTAGTCCGGAAACTGGTTGTTATGTTTTTCGATTTTCTTTTTTTGTCGGGCATACCATTCAGGTTTTATGGTGGTTAAAGTTAACAGTGGTCCGACTCCTGGGTCCTTCAGTGGGCTGCGCGACAGTGCATCAGCAACCACGTTCGAACTTCCTTTTCGGTATTCTATATCGAAGTCTTGCTGCTGAAGCTCCAGAGCCCACCTGGCTACTCGGCCTGGCGGATTTTGTAGAGAATGTAGCCACTTCAGCGAATGATGGTCGGTTATCACAGTGAATTTATACCCTTCCAAGTATGGTCTCATTTTTCTGATGGCCCAAAGTATTGCCAAACATTCTTGTTCGGTTGCAGAGTATTTTCGTTCTAATTCCGTGAGGATGCGACTGGCATAAACAATTACGCGCTCTTGATCGGAATGTCGTTGGAAGAGTACCGCTCCGAGCCCCTCTCGGCTGGCATCAGTTTGTAGAATAAAAGGCTGCTGAAAATCCGGGCAACACAGGACCGGTGCCTGTGTGAGGTTTTCTTTAATTCCTTCAAATGCTTCGTGTTGTTCTTTATCCCATCGCCATTTTACGTTTTTTTTTAGCAAGTTATTAAGCGGGCTACCAGTGTTGAAAAATCAGGCACGAACCTGCGATACCAAGAGGCTACCCCTAGTACCCGTCTTAGCTCGCTTCTCATTGCTTCTACTTTACTGGGGTCTGTGTGGATGCCTTCTGAACTCACCACGTGTCCTAGGTATCTCGCGCTGGTTCGGACAAACTCGTTTTTCTCGAAGTTAATTTGAAGTTTGGCTTGTAATAAACGTTTGAACACAGCGGACTAGTTTTGAAGGTGGTCCTCGAAGGTTTTCCCCACAACAATAATGTCATCCAGGTACGCGAAGGCTTTTGGTTGTAATTCTGGTCCAATGACTCGGTCCAGGATGCGCTGGAATGTTGCTGGTGCAGAGTGAAGACCAAAAGGCATTACTTTACATTGGAACAAGCCCCTGCCTGGAACGGTGAAAGCAGTGCATGGCTTGGATTCTTCTCCGAGTGGTACCTGCCAGTACCCGTTTTTGAAATCTATAGATGAAATATAGGTTGCTTCCCTGAGTTGATCCAGAATAAGATTTATCTGGGGTAGGGGGTATGCATCTGGTTGTGTGGCCGCGTTAAGCTGACGGTAATCGATGCACATTCTCCAGGTCCCTTGTTTCTTGCGGACGAGTACAATCGGTGAGCTGTAAGGGCTACAGGATGGTTCGATTCGGTCGGACGCGAGAAGTTCATTTACTTCTTGGCTTATGACAGATTGCATCTCAGGATTGCGAGGATAGTATCGTTGCTTTATTGGTTTTTGGTGTTTGAGGTGAATGTTGTGAGTGCCGACGGTACAGTGCCCCTGGATTTTGCTAAAGGCAACCAAGTTCTCCTCGAGAATTTTTTCTAGCTTGATATTTTGCTCCGTAGTTAAAAACTCACTGCTAGTTAGTGCGTGAATATGATATAAAGTTGGCGCTGCGGTATTTACTGGTGTTGCCAGACTGATTCCATCCAATGAGATACTTATATTACGCTCATGTAAAAAGTCCATTCCTAATATAATCGGTTCAGCCAGCGTGGGTAAATATGATGGGAGAATACGAGTTTTCTTTCCATTCAATTTAATTTCAATAGGGAAAACTTCATTACAGGTGATACTAGTTTTGTCGGCTAATTGTACTCGTCGGGCATGTTGACGTGGCTTTATTCCCTTGTCTTTTCGATGCTCCTGAACTGCTCCGTTGAGGTAGGTTGAAGTTGCGCCTATAAGGGCTAGAGTTTTCAACCCAAAAATGTCAATTTCTACGTAATATCGATTGGTGACATCTGCTGCCGGGGCAGAGGCGTTCGATATTTCACACTCGCAAGTTTTAGAAAACACTCCCTCTTTTCCACTGGTGGCCGTATTGCTTGCATCGCCAGCAATGGGTTTTCCTCTCATATGGGGTAGATTCGCCATGTTCGCCTACCGCACTCATATTTTAATTTATTGCGGACGCGAACTTCCATTCCAAACCTTGTTTAATGCACTTTTATTTTTTACAATAAAACGATGAAAATGCAGAACTGATAGCTATCAGCTGTTTCGAAAGTGAAATTGAACCGAGTTCGAAAACACAAAATCACTCGGATTTGTTCGGATTGCAGAACACTGAAATTAAATTCACTCGATTTGTAATTTCACTTTCGACCTAATTTCACTCGTTTTCTGGAACCTAGCTGTATGACTTTGTTTTGCTAAGTGGTGATTTCAATATCAACCTTCTGTCTAATGACTTACCAAGATAACAACTGTATGAGAAAATATCGTCCTTAGGTTTAGCAGTTGTCAATGATACCATACCAACGCGGTTTTCTAACAACACCTCTCCTAGTCTTCTAGACTATTTTATTGTCTCTGATCCATCCGTAATTTCGCTATTTAAACAATTATATTTAATATCTTATCACGATTTAATTTTCTGTTCTTTAAATATCAATTTAAAGAAATATCAATTCAAAGATATCTACTACAGCGGCCATGCGGAGAAGCACGAGTTTGGATGCGGATTTGTAGTTGGCAAGAGACTACGGCCCCACGTCCTGCGATTCACACCTGTGAACGAACGACTTGCCATAATCCGCATCAAGGTTAGATTTTTCAATATAAGCCTAATATGTGCGCACGCTCCGACAGAAGACAAGGACGATGAGATCAAGAAATTTTCTACGAGCGCCTTGAAAATGCTTACGAGCGCTGCCCCCGCCACGACGTAAAAATCGTGCTTGGTGACTTCAACGCTAAGGTGGGCAAGGAAAATATTTTTGGTCAAACAGTCGCAAAGTTCAGCCTCCACGACAACACCTCCGATAACGGAATGAGGCTGATTGACTTCACCGCAGCACGAAACATGGTCGTAAGTAGCATTAGATTCAAGCATCTCAATATTCATAAAGCCACTTGGATGTCCCCTGATCAAAAAACCAAGAATTAAATTGATCTCGTTTTGATCGACGGAAGGCACTCTTCCAGTGTATTGGATGTACGCACGATCCGTGGTGCAAACATTGACTCGGATCACTATCTTGTTGCAGCCAAGATTCGTACACGTCTGTGCGCAGCTAAGAATACACGCAACCCTACACAGAGAAAGCTAGACGTCGACAAGCTGCAATCGAAACAGACAGTCGATGCTTTCGCCACTCGACTCTGACTCCTGCTTCAAAACACTCCTCCAATCAATGATATATGCGCGCAGTGGACACACATTTCAAACTCCATGCGCGCGGCTGCTGAAGAGGTGATTGGCTACCAACGCCCTCGCCGAAACCAGTGGTACGACCAGGAGTGTCACGACGCCACTGCAGAGAAAGACGCCGCCTACAAAGCCACCCTGCAGTTGGTTGTAACGCGCGCTGCTAAGGAGCGATACAAAGAAAAGAGGAGGGAAGAGAGACATATTTTCAGGCGGAAAAAAAGAGAGGCAGAAAAGCGCGAGCAGGAGAAGATTGAGATGTATGGTGACAGGAATGAGGCCCGAAAATTTTTCGAAAAATAAGGCCTTGACGATGGTTTTAAAACCGGGGCCTCTTCCTGCAAGGATGAAAACGGGAATCTAGTGACAGATGTCCAGAGTACACTGACGTTATGGAGGGAACACTTCTCTAAGCTTCTACATGGCGACGCTGACAACAATCCCGCCAATAGAGATGATATTCCGGAAACCCCAATTGCGGATGACAGCGTCGAGGTTCCAATGCACGACTATGATGAAGTTCTGACAGCTATAGCTCGGCTTAAAAATAACAAAGCCTCGGGAGCTGATGGCTTACCTGCTGAGCTGTTTAAGAACGGAGGCGAAGCTCTACTTAAATGCATTCACGAGCTTCTATGCAGAATATGGTCGGAAGAATGCATTCCGAACGATTGGAATCTCAGTGTGCTCTGCCCAATCCACAAGAAAGGCGATCCCACTTTCTGTGCCAATTACCGTGGGATAAGCCTTCTTAATATCGCATATAAGGTCCTGTCGAGCGTTTTATGTGAAAAATTGAAGCCCATTGTAAACAAACTGATCGGACCTTATCAGTGTGGTTTCAGACCTGGAAAGTCCACCATCGACCAGATTTTCACGCTACGACAAATCTTGGAGAAGACTCAAGAAAAACAAGTCGACACCCACCATCTTTTTGTCGACTACAAAGCCGCCTTCGACAGTCCAATAAGGAAGCACCTGTACTCCACCATGTCTGAATTTGGTATTCCTGCAAAACTAATACGACTTTGCAGGATGACACTGAGCAACACCAGCAGCGCAGTTAAAATCGGGAAGGACCTCTCCCTACCATTTATTACCAAACGAGGTTTCAGACAAGGTGATTCCTTATCGTGCGACTTTTTCAACCTAATGATGGAAAAGATCATCCGAGCTGCTGATCTGAGACGTAGTGGCACAATATTCTACAAGAGTGTTATGCTGCTTGCGTATGCTGATGACATAGATATCATTGGCCATAATACGCGCGAAGTCAGTGCAGCATTTTTCAGATTAGAGAGTCAAGTCGAATGGGTCTGGCAGTGAATGCAGATAAGACGAAATACTTGGTGTCAACAAACAAACAGTCCCAGCGTCTTGGAACCCACGTTACAGTTGACAATACCTCCTTCGATGTTGTGAAGAACTTCGTTTATCTGGGATCCAGCATAAACTCAACCAACGACATCAGCATTGAGATCAAACGAAGAATAACTCTTGCCAACAGGTGTTACTTTGGGCTCAGTAGGCAATTGAGAAGCAGAGCCCTCTCGACGAACGACGTTCACGAATCACGCTCTATAAATCGCTCATCATGCCCGTCCTACTTTACGCATCACAAACCTGGACGCTGAGCAGTTTAGATGAAAAGACTTTAGGAGCATTCGAGAGAAAGATTCTTCGTAAGATCTACGAACCAATCTGCGTCAATGGCGAGTACCGAATACGGTGGAATGATGAACTGTATGAGCTGTACGCTGACATCGACATAGTCAAGCGCATTAAAATCGAGCGGCTTCGCTGGCTTGGTCATGTTCAGCGCATGAAATACGATGCTCCAGTGAAGAAAACATTCGATTCGGTACCCAGCGGCGGTCAACGCAGAAGAGGACGACCGCATCTTCGTTAGAAAGACCAAGTAGAGGACAACCTGACGAAGCTTGGAATTTCCAACTGGCGCCAGCAAGCGAAAGACAGAAATGGCTGGCGCAAATTCTTAGATGAGGCCAAGACCGACATACGGTTGTAGCGCCAACTAAGTAAGTAAGTAAAGTAAGAAAATATCAATTTATCTCGTTTAGTTATACCTAATACTTTCTCGTATCGCGATTTCAAGCACATTAACTGTTCATCTCTTTTTCGTGATGTATCTCTGCTATCATTTAATGATTGTTGGCTTCACACAAACATTAATGATAGGCTTAATTCACTATTGAAGCCAATAAAATATTTGTTTGATAAACATGTCCCTTTACGTTCTTGTAGTGTTAAAAATATGTCTTGTCCTTGGTTTACGCAACATGTTCTGGGTGCATTAAAGAAAAAAGAAACAAATTTAGAAATATATGGCGAAGAAATTTGTGCTCTTATAACTGGGAAGTCTATAGACTAGCTAGAACTGAGGCTGTTCTTTTAACGAGACAGGCTTAAACTCGGTATTTCTCCGCCAAATTTGACCTATCTCTTCCAACAAAAACGCTTTGGAACAACATAAAAAACTTGGAGTTTGTAATAAAGATAACACTGACTGCACTTTAGATCCTGAAGTTCTTAGTAACTTTTTTGTTGATAATGATGCTTCTTCTAATTCTAATATTTCACCCCTGTTCGGTCACTCCTTGCAACAAACTTTTAGCTTCGCTCCGGTAGTTGAACTTGATGTAGGTAATAGTATATCGAAGATTAAATCTAATGCTATCTCTGAAGATGGGATCAAGTTTATAAAATTATTGTTACCACTCATTATTGGTCCTCTAACGCATATAATTATATTTTGTTTTATGTCGTCTGTGTTCCCTGACTTATGGAAAGTTGCCATCGTTCTTTCTGTAGCAAAAAAGCAAAAGCCAATAAATGTCAACGACTTTAGGCCCATAAGTATATTATCGCCATTAGCTAAAGTCTGTGAGAAACTCATGGCTCAACAAATAACTAATCATTTAGTTGATAAAAATCCGCTATCCCCTTTTCAATCAGGTTTTAGGTCTGGACACGGGTGCTCGTCCGCTGTTGTTAAGGTCATTGATAATATAGGACCGGAATATGATACTGGCAATTTGACTTTACTTTGTTACTTTAAAGTAAACCATCAACATTTGTGTAGTAAGCTTAAGTATCTATTTGGTTTCTGTGATAGTGCTGTAAATCTTATGTCCAGTTATTCGTGTGATAGGTCTCAAAAAGTAAAAGTTGGTCAATTGTCTTCAGGGTATAAATCTGTCTTAAGTGGCGTACCACAAGGGTCTATACTTCAGTTTGCATTCATGCAGTCATGCCTCTATCCATGCATATGCTGATGATGTCCCAATGTATTTATCTAGAAGAACAGGACTGGTTGATGACTTGTGTTGCAGAATGAATGACGACCTCAACAGCATTAATGAGTGGGCAAATAGCAATGGTCTTCTTCTAAACTCTTCCAAATCATATTTACTTCCTATCTATAGAGGTAAAACTTGTGTTAATGATGTCCCTGATTTGTTGATTGGCCCTAACAAGCTAACTGTTGTATCGAAAATTGTAAATCTTAGTTTACATATTAATTCTTCGCTTTCATGTGTTGATCATGTTAATAGTATTGTCAAAAAAGTTTATTATGTATTGCGTAATTTAAGAATGTCTGCAAGCGTGACTCCAGTTAGTATTAGGCGTAAGTTGGTTATACAACTTATTCTACCTGTGATAACCTACTCTGAGGTGGTATATAGTAAACTTGACTCTTCCTCCCAGTTAAAACTTCAAATAGCATTTAATTACGCCACACGCTATGTGTATGGCCTTCGTAAATTTGATCACCTGTCTAGTTTCCGGAATGCAATACTTGGATGTAACTTGACTGCTTATCTCAATGCCAGAAACTGTATGTACCTTCATAAGTTAATTCATGAGAAAACACCTATATATCAATATGAAAAACTCCTGTTTTGTATGTCTAGAAGAAGCCATGTTTTAATAGTTCCGAGGCACAACTCGCTAATATCTTCTCAACTGTTCTTCATCAACGCCATTAGGTTGTGGAATTCTCTACCACGGAGGCTTAGGGAAATCACTGGGAGAGGTTCTTTTAGGCAATCTATTTTATCTTTTTTCTCTACTCTTTAGCATCTTTATACTCTTGTTCTAAGTACTTTCTCTATTGATTTCTGTGTTTCACTCAGTCTATACATTATATTCTTAACTTTTAACTTACTATAGTTTTTAAGAGCATTAAGTCATTATTGTATTAAAATTAAGTTATTTGTCTTTAAAATGCGTTGTTATTTTTATAAGATTTAAGTAAGTTAATCATTTTAATGTTTTATGTTGTACTATAAAAGAACATAGCTCTTATTGTACTTATATTTTCAACTATACGAATAAATTGAAATTGAATTGAATACTAAAAAGTGATACTAAAAATTTTGTCACTAAATGGACGCTTCTAAGGCTTTCTATCCTTGAAGTAAGCATTGATTTTAATGTAATAGATTTTTAGGACAAAGTTTGAAATTAAAAAACTACATAGGATAAAGGTTAAGGATTTAACAGATTTTGTTTTTAATTTGGTGTCTCTGCTTCACAGCACGGCTGCAGCAGAAAGAAAATTTTCTTAATTTGCATTTATCCACACGAAGCTTCGAAACAAGTTACATTTAAGAACCATTAATAGCATTATGCTATCCAAAGAACTTTGCAAAGTAAAAAAAGCGTAATCATGTATGGTTGAAAAAGTAATGATTTTTGGATTAAACATTTATTTTAATTAATTTATTTAAACTTTATAATGTAAAATATTCAACAAGTTACTATTTATTTTTAATACAAGGAATCAAATACTTTTAAACTAT
This sequence comes from Dichetophora obliterata, assembly GCA_963920525.1. Classification (NCBI taxonomy): domain Eukaryota; kingdom Metazoa; phylum Arthropoda; class Insecta; order Diptera; family Sciomyzidae; genus Dichetophora; species Dichetophora obliterata. The sequence goes on from OY986436.1 coordinate 95,854,266, forward strand.
TTAAAAAAAAAAATAATTATTTAATAAATTTTTTGTTCGGTTTGAATGGCAAAGTCTTGAATTTAAACTTGATACAGTCGAACTTCCCTATAGTGAACTCCTTCCTATACAATGGATTTCTCCCTACTATGAATTGATTTAAAAAACAAAGCTTTTTCGTTTTACTTTAAGTGTATTTGGATTGCCTTACAATAATTTTTCATACAGTGAATCTTTCTCAACAATGAACAAATTTTGCAGCTACAAATTGAACTCTCATGCGTTTTTGTCGCCATATAATGAATTTTTTCAAACCATTTTCTATTACTCATATTAATATAACTATGTGGAGAAAAAAAGGAAACATTATTAATAGATGCCCAAAAGTTGAAATTCATATTTTTTTAATATTAAAAAATTCATATCTACACGGGGAAAACTGTTTGCTAAATTTGTATGGTGATTAAGCAAACTAGCGCTTTATTCTCAGCCACTTCAAAATTATGCTAAATTTCAGTAAAAACTAATCAAAGTTTGCAATTTAAATTTATAATAACTAAGCAAATATTTGCTTGAATAAAGTAGAAATTTGCTATTCCAATTTATAATAACTAAGCAAATATTTGCTTGAATTAAGTGAAAATTTGCTTTTTCAGTTTATAATAACTAAGCAAATATTTGCTTGAATTTAATCAAAACATTTGCTTGATTTAAGCAAAATAGTTTTCTCTGTGTATTATTTACTTTTACATAAAAGAAAAATTTGGTAGGTTTTTTTCATATTGGTTATTTTTTTTTTAGGAATTTTGGTAGAAAATTTTTTCCTGTGGTGCAACCCTGCTATTTACCCGCACTGCCGAGAGATTCCGAGCACTGGTTTACACGATAAATCAAGTTAAAGACGAATTCATCATTTTTGCTTTGTACGACGCGTTGTAAGTATTTTGATTATATTTTACAAAACTTATATTAAGGGTGTCCCAACAAGAACGCAATTTTTAAATTTGGCGCCATTCGAAGTGTCATTGTTTGACATTTGAACAATTGTTATTGTTTGCTAGTAGAAGGTACGAGGTTAGTAAAAATGGAGCGCTACACGAATGAACAACGCATTCTCATTGTGAAATTGTTTTACCAAAATGGTGAAAGTTTTGCGGCTACAGTTCGCAAATTGCGATCAATTTGGGGTCACAATAATGCTCCAAAAGAGTCAACTGTAAAGAGATTAATGGATAAATTTGCCGAAACTGGGTCTGTTAGTGATGTAAAGACAACAACGCGCCTTCGACCAGGTCGATCGAACGAAAATGTCGCAGCTGTACGTGATGATGTCGCTCAAACTCCATCCACCTCAATTCGACACCGAGCTCAGCAAATTGGTGTCTCCAAATCCACTATGCAGCGAATTTTGACGAAAGATTTGCATCTTCATGCATACAAAGTTCAATTGACTCAGGAACTGAAGCCAGCTGACCATGGACAGCGAAGGGAGTTCGTTACTTGAGTATTGGAGAGACAACATGAAAATGCTGATTTTGCCGCTAAAATCATCTTCAGTGACGAGGCCCATTTCCATCTTGATGGCTTCGTCAATAGGCAGAATTGTCGCATTTGGGGTGAGGAAAATCCTCGAGTGATTCACGAGAAGCAAATGCATCCTCAACGTGTCACTGTGTGGTGTGGTTTTTGGGATGGAGGAATCATTGGACCTTTTTTTTATGAATATGAGGCAGGTCAAGCGCAAACAGTCAATGGTGTTCGGTATCGTGAAATGATAACCAGTTTTTTCTTGCCTAGAATTGAAGAAATGAATGTGGAGGGCATGTGGTTCCAACAAGACGGCGCCACATGTCATACAGCCAGAGAAACAATTCAATTGCTGCATCAGTCATTTCCCGGTCGTGTTAGTTCGCGTTTTGGAGATCAGAATTGGCCGCCTTGATCGTGCGATTTAACACCATTCGATTTTTTCTTTGGGGTTTTTTGAAGTCGATGGTTTACGTGAATAAGCCGACGACGACTCAAGCCTTAAAAGAGGAAATTGGACGCTGCATTAATGAAATACCGCAGCATTTATGCAAAACGGTCATTGAAAATTTCATTAAAAGATCGCGTGTATGCCAGCAAAGCCGCGGCGGCCATCTGCACGATATATTGTTCCATACATAACCTCATTCTGTCTACTTTACGATATAATAAAGTTTCACGATTTTTTTTTTAAATATCTGTTTTATTTAAAATTTAAAAATTGCGCTCTTGTTGGGACACCCTATTTGAATTAAATGACTGATGCAAGAAATTTTTACCAAAAGTTTCGGTTTCGGGGTTCGGCCATATTGAATACGAATAGCCAAAACTGACAAAAAGGGCGAATAGCCTAAACTGGCCGTAACCAAAACCGAATATTAGGTCGGACACTAAAGATAACATATGTTTTCATTAGTTTAATTTTATTGTTCGAACGCTGGGAACTTGAATGCAAGAAATAGTTATTACTGTTCCATGTTTTGGTTATATTTTTCATTCCTATATTTTGTCGTATTCCTATGAAAACAAAGTCACCTTTTGATTTATGGTTGTTTGTCGTAAATTTCAAAAACGACAAACGCTTTTTTTCGATACATATACGAAAAAGTCTGAAAATTTAAAATGAAATAACTTTTTGTTTATCAATACTTTCTTCATTTTTTTTTTTTTTTTTTTTAAATAGCATCTTTGTAAACACTTTGTGTTGCTAAAAAAAAAACAAAATATTTAAGATGAGACAAACTGCATTTCAAACTTAAAATGCGTTTTCCCAACGATGCAAATATGCTGTTTACGCCAAATAAGCATTCAAGCGACGACATGTATTTCTTGCTAAAACTTTGCAATTTTAAAAAAATGCAGTTTATCCAATTTAAAAAGGATATAACTTTCGAAAGCTTGAAGCCTTATGGTCCAGTTAGCCTCACATGGCACAGCAGATAAGCAGCTAGCACATTGCCAAATAAATGGTGATTATGCAACACATTGCCACATAATTAAAATACAACAATAAAAAAATAATATGACGATTTAATTTTAATAAATTAACCGCACTTGGTCAAAGACTTTTAGAACTTCACATCTGTTTTGCCAAAACGTCAAAAACATAAGAGAATACACAGAAATCAAAATGAATAGATCTTCAATCTTTATCTATGTAGTCAGAGATGCATTTCTGTTTTTATCTGAGCATTGCCATTTTAAATTGAACAACAATTAAATTGAAGTTGTTAAATTGTTTGACTAAGTGCAGTAAATTTATTAAAATAAAATCCTTTTATTCTTATTTTTATTGTTTTATTTTGGCTATGTGACTATGTTTTGCATAATCACTTTTTATTTGCTGTGTGCCAGCCGCAATCTGCGTTGCATGCTCTGCTGCGCCATGCGCGGCTAACTAGACCATTTTCATCAGGGCTAGGGTTTCGATGACATGTCATCCTTTTTCTGCTGCTTCTAAGACTTTTCCTGGTTAATTGGAACATCCATTTGTTTTCTAAATTTTTTTTTTAATTTTTATTAAAAATTAAAAAATTAAAGTTTTTATGTAATTTTTTTGTAATTTTTCCTCGTTTTTTACGGTTTCAGTTTTCATGTAATTTTTACTAGATTAAAGGCATTTTTTGGTCATTTTTAGAGATTTTAAAGTTAGTTTGCTGCCATTTTTTTTAACATTTTTAATTTTTAGAGCATTTTTCAGTCATTTTAGTGTTATTTAAAAAATGTTGGTCGTTTTTTCGTACTAAAAATGGAAAAATACAATTTTTCAAACATATTTCTTTAACAATAGAGCAGAGATGTAAAAGAATGCATTCAATTTGATATTATTCACAAAAAAGTGAATCAGTGAATAACGAAATAAGAATGCATTCAATGAATGCAAAATTGATTTTAAATACAATTTTTAATTCATATTAATTTTTAAAAAGAAATGATTAATTATTTATTTCAGTTATTTATTTTCGTTATTCAGAATAAATAATTTTTTATTCGTTTGAATGATCTTAACAAAGAATGCAACTCACAAAGAATTTCAGAATTTTCAATTATTAATTTATTTATTATTAATTATTAATTAATTTTTTATTCATTATTCACTTCTTATTCATTGTTAATTTTTTATTTGAACGATTTTGTACCCTCACAACGGCAACACTGTCCATCTATCATATTCTTATATTGGACTTTCCACGACACCTTCAGAACAAAATTCTCTTGAGAACAGGAGTCAGTTGCAAACGGTTTAACATAAACAACGGACACGCGCTAGTCTTAAGTATTAATTATCAAATATTGAACCTTTTTTCAATCGGAGCACGTTGGACAATAAAGTGACTTTGGAAGTTTAATTACATTTCGTCAAAATAAGTTTTATTCATTTTTTTATTGCTGGATGAACCCCCGAACCAACTTTGGTTCAACAATACTCGTGCAAGAGTACACATAAATTGGTGGCCCATGGGGGGAACTTCATTCTGACTCATAAAAACTAAGCAATTAAAAACTAATAACAATTTAATAAACTTAAGTTTGTATTTGTTGTAATTATTATTACATTTGCGTCACATTATATTCTTGTTAAAAGAATCAAACGGAATATACATTTGAGCGTGCCATCGAATCAACCACAAATTTGCGAAGTCCATCAACGGTGTATAAAAATCAAACCGAACGGCACATACAATAATTGAGAGAGTTATTAGCGAAAGATTACGTTCTTCAGTTTACGTGTTTCACCTCATCGCATTCCCTGAGGTCATCGAAGAGGGCATAATCATTACGCAGTCTGCCTCTTTATCGGCGTCAACAGCAGCAAAGATAAGAGCACGGAGATAAAACGAAGACATCAGCGTAGCTCTGCGCAAGAGACTCATTAAAGGTAAGTGTGCTTTGATTAGACTTGAGAGAGAGACAAAAGAAAGCTTTTAAAATGACAAATGGAAAGCAACAAGTGAGCGGCGACAATGCAACTGATGTTTGTAATGGCTTAATTAGGCTTCAATATGAACGTCTAAAGGCAGTGAAGCAAATTATTAAAAACTTTAAAAAAGACTCTACGGTGCGAAAAACGAAAATTTATTTTACCACACGCCTCGATAAACTTGAATCGATATCCAAAGGATTTTCCGCTTCACACGAAACTATTATTTGTTCGCAACCAGACAACAACGGTCCATATTTTGAAAAAGAAGTGTCATCTGAATTTGAAGAGATTTATTTAGAAGCCATATGTTTAATTACAGACTCGTGTGAAGAGCTCTTTCCATCCACATCGTCAAACGATATAGCCAACAAAATTTTACCAGCACAAACAGATAATTCTACGATGTCTACACTTAATTCAGTAAAATTACCTCATTTACCAGTGCCGTCATTTACGGGTAACTTTTTAGAGTGGCCTGCATGCCTTTACCCATCTAGTGCATGAAAATCCCCAACTAAGCGCCATACAGAAATTTCATTTTCTGAAACAGGCGTTACCCACTTACCGAGACGTTGATATTCTACAAATGACTATGACAGATTTAAATTACGCAACCGCCTGGGCATTAATGGTTAAGCGATACAATAACCCAAGAATATTGTTCATGCACCACATGAATACGCTTTTTAATTTACCTCTTCTACCTAAAGTAGAATTGCAATTGTAACCGCAAACAGTTCAGTCGTTTTTAACCCGCTCTTACATTTAACTTTCAAGAATTTGTGCTTGTTTCTTTCGGCTTGCAATTTTAATCACCTAAAATTCAATAAAAAAAAAACAATAAAAATTATCCAAAAGACCTTTGTAAAAAATTAAATAAAGTAAAAAAAAACACACACACATTTCACTGAATCAATAGTTCATTGTGCTATTCTATTTGTTCTCTGACCTATATATATGTGCAGTTGCATATAAGTGTGCCGCGAAAAAGTGTGAATATCGCAATAAAGCAACAACATTAACAATAAGAAAAAGTGTGAATATTGCAATTAAGCAAAAACAATAACAATAAGAGAAACAGCCCACTCCAACTTTTAAGTGCACCTGAAATAAGTGCAAATATCAAAAGTAAAAAAAAAAAACTTTTTATAAACAACCAAATAAAGTAAACAATAAACAATGGAACCTGCTTGTGCCAAAATAAACTGCTCTATTGAGGACAAAGGTGCAATTAAGCTAAGTTGCAATGGTCTTTGCGGAAAATCTTACCACGGCACTTGTGTGGGAATGACTAAAAGAAGTTTAAACTACTTTCAAGAATACACATCACATTTTAAATTCTTCTGTGATGAGTGCATGGATCTATCACTATCCCATGTTATGCTCGCCATAAAATGTCTTAGTGACTCCTTGAACGTGATGCATTCGGCTAATAAGCAAGTCATCAGTAAAATACCAAATTTTGAAATAATGACTCACGTATCCGATGATCTTGCAAGGGTAGAGTCCATCTGCAAAGCAAATAACTCGGATATCTCAAATGTTTCTAAAAACTTGAGAATTCTAACAGATTTAGTCAAAGATAGCGAAAAAAATTTTATTTGGAAAACGGCCATAAGCGAGCTTAATATAGAAGTAAAAAAAAGCCTCGACGTTTTAAAAAACGATAATACAGCCAAAAATATACTGAGCATGCTAACATCTTTGCGCTATGATGTGGATATCGCACTTCAGTCAGGCAAACCCCAACCATCACCTCCGCAATCAGATCCAATGCTGGAAATATTACATCAAAAAATAAGTGATATCAGTGATGATCTTGAAGTGTTTCGAGTGACGCTTGCAGATGTAGTGGATGAAATAAGATCTGCACCCAATAGAGCTGAAATAAGTTATCCACAAGCCTCTCATCATAACTCTTCCTCTATTTTCGAGGAAATAATGGAAGCATCTATTCGTTTGCCACAGGTCACCTCTTTACCAGCTAATCTGAATTGTTTAACTGCCTATGACACTACGGAACATATAACACCGATTGCTACTCCTCAAAATATTGCAATGAATCCACCCCAAATCGGATCTCCACCATCAACAGTACCCACAATAGCTCATTCTATTCGTTCATCAACAATTTCTCCAAAACAAAACAAAAATACCAATAACTCACAACCTGGATCTCCCTCTGCCACTTCACCTCGTGACTCACCACCAATTGCAGCCCCTCGTAACAACTTAATCCATAAGTTTGGAACGTCATGGACTTCAACTCAATGGCAGAATAGAATAAAGAAACTCCATGATTCTAATGAAATTGACAAGACCACTCTGTTCATTAAGGGCCCATCAGTTAAAACAACTATATCCTGGATGAGCACTTACTTTCGTAATAAATTTGGCATATCTATTACAAACTGTTCAAAGATATCCAATAAAGCAAAAAAATTCTGCAGTTTCAAACTAAACATCCCAAGTCAATATGCGTGGATGTTCCTGAACAACAGCGGTGAGAGACACGGCGAATGGTTAATAACCGAATGGACGAATAAGCCTGGGAAAAAGTATAAAACATCAAGATCTTTACAAAGTTCTGGCAGTTCAAGAATCGAATCTTCTGAAAGGAATCCTAACATTAACAAGAATCCATTATCTAAAAGTAATTATAGTTCTTGCTCTAACTCTTTTACATATATAAATTCCCGTCCTAATTCTAAATCTAAGTTAAATTCTTATTCTAATTCTAATCATAATTCTAAGAATCCTCTATATAAAAGAAATGTAAACCTACCTGTTCTTGAATCCAAACCTTATTCATCAAACAAGTTTGTGCAACCTAAGTCCCACCATAATTCAGATTCTAATTGGAATCTGAAAACTAGCATTTTCCCCATATTTTCCCCCATAATTAACCAGAATACGGCTTCATCTTATAATAAGATGATTACTGGAAGCAATCTAGCACCTAAACCGCCAACTCATCAAACACGTAAACGGGTTTCATTTAATCTTAACAATAATGAAACCAATTGTGAGAAATATCCAAATTTTATCCATTCTCATACTCTTAATCCTTCACCACCAACCGGAAGTGGTTTACCAAAACCATCTTCTGTTTCAAATGAGCTTTGCAATCAACCTGGTAGTCCTACGTCATTTTTAGACCCCCTACTTCCTCCAAAAGTGAAATTGACACTAAACTCTTGCGAAGGCACTGAGAGCAGATATGCCCTTTCTCGCCTCAGGGAGAACAACGTTTATAACAATGTTCGCCTGTATCTCGCTTATATGTATAAAGCCCCTGATTCAACATGCATTGAAGGCAAGACCAAAACTAATCTTAGAGTACTAATTCAGCAAGAAGGTCTTCCTACCGGTGTTGAAGACTTGCGTAATTTATTTGTCCGCTTTCACGAGCACCTCGGTGTAACGGTTGATCAAGTCAAGGTGGATCTGGAAACCTATGGCGCTCATGTCAGAGCTAAACATGTTTCTCTTCTTCAAAAATCTCGTAAAGAGCAACAGCAATATTATCGTTCCTAACTCTTCTTTCTTAAATATATTCTACCATAACTGTGGCGGCATGAGAAGCAAATTAAACAAACTTTATGTTGACGCTAAATCATGCCACTTCAATGTCCTAGTATTCACTGAGACATGGCTAAACGAAACCTTTAATAATGAGGAAATTCTTGATAGCAATTGGACTGTCTTCAGGAAGGATCGGGACTACTCCTCAACAGGTCTTTCTCGAGGAGGTGGTGTCCTTGTAGCATCTCACAATTCCCTTTCAAGTGAGCTAATAGACACACCTAACCATAAACTGTTCGATCACCGAATTATTAGAGTTTGTTCAGGTAAAAGTCTCAATGTGTACTTAGGCGTCGTTTACATTCCTCCCGGCTCAAGTGAAACAACATACAACGAGCTATGTGAAACACTGACCACCTTTACCTCCTCCCTAAAAGAGGAAGATAAAGTTGTTATTCTTGGTGACTTCAATCGCCCAAATATATCTTTTGTCACCGACGAAAACGACAACTTTCTTCTTCCTGTAAATCTTTCTAATGCCATAGACTTCAACTTACTTAGCACCTTTTATGGCAGTGACTTGCAGCAAGTCTCTTCTGTACAAAATCAGAATGGCAGATGGTTGGACCTAATTTTTACTAACTCGTATGAAGAAGTGAAGGTTAGTCCATACATGGGAGCAGAAAATTTATTAACCAACACTGTTCATCATACAGCCTTAAAAGTTGTTTTCTCTGCTAATAACATCAACTTTACCCAGTCTTATAATAACACCATTGCGTACGATTACCTCAACGCCGATTATGAAAGAATAAAATGTTATCTTAGTTCTCTAAATTGGAATCATATTCTATTCAATTTAGATTTAGACAGTGCTGTCTCTATATTTTATCAGCACATTTTTACCGCTATCGAAAGTTATGTGCCAATAATAAAGAAAAAGAATAAGCTCACAGAACCATGGCTAGACAACAATCTCAGATTTTTGAGGAATCAAAGAAATAAAATCTACAAACTTCTCAAAAACACTGATAATATAAGCGATGAACTGAAGCTTAGATATGACGAGCTATCAAGAGAGTTCTCTATCAAGTCAGAAGAAGCGTACAAGTTGTACACGAACATCATCGGAGAAAAAATTGTCCAAGAGCCGAGAAAATTCTTTGACTTTGTTAACATGAAGCGCAAATCTAGCGGCTATCCATCGTCTATGTTTAAAGGTAATGTCACTTCGTCCAATTCTCTTGAAATAAGCAACTTGTATGCCGATCACTATAAGGAGGTCTTTTGTCTTCCTACCACCTTATCTGAAACTTCTCCTAGCTCAACTATTATAGTTGATAGTTTATATTTAACCCAGGAAGAGATTTCTAATGCAATAAAAGAACTGGATATATTAAAGGGACCAGGACCAGACTTAATACCTACAAGCTTTTTGGTGCGATGTTTAGATCAACTGCTATTGCCATTACACATAATCTTTAACGAATCACTGGTTTGTGAGACATTTCCTTCATATTGGAAATCATCCCATCTTACGCCAATTTACAAGAATGGTGATAAAAGATCAGTTGAAAATTATAGAGGCATAGCAATCTTGTCAGCCATTCCAAAACTTTTTGAAAAACTTATTTGTGAAAAGCTAACAAGTTTCATTAACCCACGTCTAAATGAGCAGCAACACGGGTTCCGAAAAGGGCGATCTACCACCACTAATCTCATGATTATGGTATCAGATGTTTTAGTCAAAATGGAAAAAGGGCACCAAATAGATGCTGTTTATACTGATTTCAGTAAAGCTTTTGATCGAGTTTATCACAACATTCTTATATATAAGTTAGAAAAGTTTGGTGTTGCAGGGTCCATACTAAGTTGGCTAAAATCATATTTAAACGGCAGATCCCAGTTTGTTAAATTCCAGGGAGTTCTATCGAAAAAAATTGCAGTCTCCTCGGGAGTTCCGCAAGGTAGTCATCTTGGTCCTCTTCTTTTCAACATATTCATATCCGATCTGTCAGAAGTTCTAAACGATATCCCACATCTTATGTATGCAGATGATTTAAAAATGTACTATTCAATTCAATCAGATGTAGATGTAAATTTTTTGCAATCAAAATTGTTGTCTCTTGAGCAATGGTGTTTTCAAAATAAACTACATCTTAATGTCAATAAATGCAATGTTATTAGCTTTTCTCGTAAAAACAACGTAACATTACATACCTACCACCTCAATAGTATCGAACTAAAAAGGGTCAACCATATAGTGGATCTTGGAGTTGTCTTAGATTGCAAGATGCGCTTTAATCTGCACTATGATAAAATTGTGTCCAGGGCCAGCAAACAGCTCGGTTTTATAAAAAGACGTGCAAATGAATTCAAGAATATATGGGTCACTACATCCTTGTACCGTGCATTAGTGCGCCCAATACTTGAATATGCATGCATAATTTGGAATCCATCTTTCGATTCCCATAGAGAAAGAATTGAGTCTATTCAAAAGCAGTTCTTACTATACGCGCTTAGAGATATGTACAACCCCCATGATTATTGTAGCCTTCCATCATATGAACATAGACTCAGCCTTTTAAATTTGATGCCACTATCAACAAGAAGATCGTTATTGGGCTCATGCTTCACATTTGATGTAATTAATGGTGCTATTCACAGCGAATATATTTCTAATATGATTTCCTTTAACGATCCAATTAGGCGCACTAGGCATACTCGATTGTTAACTGAATATCAGCACCAAACTACATATGCAAATAATGAACCCATCAATCGTTGTTGCAGAGAATTTAATAATATCTCTATATACTACTCACCTTCTATGTCCAAATCCTCTTTCAAGCAAACCCTATATAAATCACTCAGAAATCAGAATTGACACAGGCCTCAGATAAACTACATACATGTATGGATTTATATGTATAAGCATTTAGTTTAATAAATCAAAATTCTTTAACATCCCTCTCCAAATCTCCCATTTACATCCTTTTGTCCTTATAGTCTTTAAGAATAATATATATACATCGTATCTTAAGTGTGTATATAGTCTTTCTTGTTTTCCTCCTCTTCTCTTAGTTTTGACATGGTTTTTGAAATCATGTCAATCCGGTGGGCGGAGTATGCCCACTAAGAGCACCAAATAAAAAATAAAATAAAAACAAGGAAAGGGGAGAAGAAAAACAAAAAACTTAGTAATAAGTAAACAAAACCTGTTAGAATAAGTTATAATAAGTAAATTGCATTGCCTTGTTTGGCCAATAAATAAATAAATAAATAAATAAAGAACGTTCGGAAGACATTAAACTTATGCTTAATGTAGCTAATGTTTGCCTCAATGCATTCACCGGACTTAACATTCCCATTGGGCAGTGTGATCACTGGCTGGCATATTATTTATCAACCAGATTGTCAAAAGAAACACATCAAGCATGGCAGCATCACATGGGCAGTAACACTAGTATCCCAACATTTAAAAATTTAGAGTCTTTCTTGAATGATCGCTTAATCACTCTTGACGTCATTGAAAATCGGAATATTTCATATGAAGCGCCTGCTTCGTCAAAACCCAATGTTACTCAAACCAAATTTCAACATAATTCATACAACAAACCTCAACGCAATTCTTCCAAAAACGAGAAGAAAACTTTCCATGCAGTTGCCAGATCCAACAATGCCGGCCAGACAGATTTCTGCTTCATCTGCAATGGCGCACATATTGTTAGGCGCTGTCCAACATTTCTTTCAAAAGATTGTTTTGAAAGAAAAGCTTACGTTGATAAAGCAAAGCTGTGTCTTAACTGCCTTAGCAAGTCTCATACAATGTCTCAGTGCACGAGCACCAAGAATTGTCTACAATGTGGCCAACGCCATCACACATTAATTCATTTTCCACAAGCATCAAGGACTTTGCAGCAGCACACAAGTATTCAGCCATCAACGTCATTAAACCCATCCTGCACTGCATTTCAAAATCGAGGAAATCAACTTCAACGTCCTTCTCTGCATGACGAACATCCAGTGTCATCCCCAACGCGTCATCAAGTAACACATACCACTCAGTTTGTTTCCTTGGCTTCATCCGGGAGATATCCCTGCAAGGTCATCTTGGCCACAGCACTTATTGTTCTCGTCAACGAAGAAACCGGTGAATCGTCAACATTTCGGGCCTTGATCGATCAAGGCTCCGAGAGCACCATTATTTCAGAACGTGCCGTCCAAATATTAGGTCTGAAGCGCACGTCCACCTCAGCAGAGATTTGTGGGGTTGGCCAGGGCCCAACCAATCAATGTCGATGCACAGTAAGCTTCATGATAAGGTCTTGCGTTAACCAAGATTTTTCAATGCATATTGACACCGCCTACGTCTTGAGCTCACTCACCACAGAACTTCCTAGCCAAGACATTGAACAACAAAATTTACCACACTTATATGGTCTTGCTCTCGCAGACCCATTTTATTATAAGTCCAACAAAATAGATCTTATAATCGGTGTAGACATTTTTGCCAATATCATTCAAGCAGGTACTCGCCTTGGTCAACTTGACCAGCCAATCGCTCAACGCACGCAACTGGGCTGGATTCTATCAGGCAAAGCAGTTTCCAAATCTGCTCATACCGTCACGGTAAGGTGCCATCACGCGATTGTTGAATTAGAGGATTTGGTTAGCAAATTTTACGAATTAGAGTCGGTTTCCAACGTAAGAGCCATGTCAACGGAAGACCAATGGTGTGAAGGGTTCTTTCAGAAAACCCACACACGACAGTCGAATGGAAAATTTTTAGTACGCTTACCGCTCAAATCATGGTTTGATCCGACTCAAACTCTCGGTAGATCCAGACAATTAGCGCAAAACCGTTTCTATCACTTAGAGCGTCGACTTAATCGTGATGAAGAATCTTATATAAAATATGCAAATGCTATTAATGATTATTTTGTTCTCAACCAGATTGTACCAGCCCCATCGAGCGAAGACCAAACCACTGTCACCAACACCGCTAACAAATTATCAGTAGCATCTTGTGTTTTGCCCCACCACGCAGTCATTAAGGAGGAAAGTGCTACTACAAAAATACGAATAGTATTTGACGCTTCCGCCAAAACCTCTAATGGCAAATCCCTTAATGGCTTGTTGTGCGTTGGCCCTCCATTACAAAACGATCTGTCCTCAGTCATCCTCAATTGGCGCCTTCATAAATATGTGTTTGCATCCGATATCCAAAAAATGTATCGATGCATAGACATGCATCCGAATGATGCACAATACCAAAGGATATTCTGGCGAAATGAGCACGGAAACCTCCAAGAATATTGTCTTACTACAGTAACGTTTGGGACTGCATCAGCTCCATACACGGCAATTCGTGTCATTCATCAAATTGCGGAGGACTCGAAGCATGAATATCCTTTAGCGGAACAGGTTTTGAAGCACGAAATTTATGTAGATGATGTACAAACTGGTAGCCACTCTGTGGAAACCACTTTAGAGATACGCAATCAAGTGATTTCAGCATTACAGTCGGCCGGTATGGAATTGCGAAAATGGTCAAGCAATTCGTCAATTTTGTTGCACGGCATACCAGAAGAACATCAATCCAGCAGCACATTACTGCAACTCAATAGCAAAGAAACTGTGAAATCTCTTGGGCTTTGCTGGCAACCGAGCTGTGACCATTTCACATTCAAGCTTAATTTTAAAATAGACCCTAACCCAACGAAGAGAGCTGTGCTGTCAACCATCGCACGATTATTTGATCCATTGGGTTATATAACACCAGTTATAGTTGCTGCAAAGATATTGCTTAAAAGTGTCTGGACAGCACGGCTACTCAAGGATGGCGACCATACAAATACTTTAGGATGGGATGACGAACTTCCCGAAATGCTCAACATTCGCTGGCAACAATTTTTACAGGGCTTGCCAGAAATAGAACGAATTATTATTCCACGATGGCTGAACTACCATCCGCACCATGTAAAAGGCATAGAACTTCATGTTTTCTGCGACGGATCCTCTTCCGCATACGCCGCCAATGTATACTTGCGATTAAAACAAATAGACGGAAGTATCTCAACCCAACTAATTACGGCCAAAAGCAAAGTTACTCCAACAAAACCGCTCACGATTCCAAGAGTAGAGCTTTGCGGTGCGGTACTTGCAACAACCTTAATGAAATGGGTTCAGAGGCACTTTCGCATATCGAAAGATGATATTCCAGTCTACTTTTGGACAGACGCTACTGTTGTTTTGCATTGGATTCATGGCGATATTAACCGTTGGAAAACCTTTATAGCGAATAGGATCGGGAAAATTTTAGAAAGCAGCTCACCTATACAGTGGAATTATGTTACTACTGAAGAAAATCCTGCAGATTGTGCCACCCGTGGACTAACGCCATCCCAACTAGCAGAGTTTAGCTTATGGTGGTCTGGCCCACAGTGGTTATCTCAGGATTCACAAGGTTGGAATCCGTGGAATCAAGCTGAAAGTGAATTTCAGCCAGAAATTGCCGAAGAAAGGCTTCCTCAGATACAGGTGACCACTGTAACTGCAACTACCTCGATTTTATTAAAATTCTCTTCGCTTAACAAATTAATTCGAATCTATGCTTATATCTTAAGGTTTTTCTATAATACTCAACCTGTTAAGGCACACCATAGAAAATCTGGTCTACTCACAGTCGATGAACTTCAAAATAGTTTGCTACAGCTGGTGCGAACGTTTGGCAAAGAAATTCAGTCAATTCAATCAAATGATTCACTTCCAACTAAAAGCCCACTCATAAGTTTAACACCCTTCCTAGATAGCGAGTACGTTTTACGAGTACGAGGCAGATTGAGACACGCAAATATAGCTTTTCGTAAAAAACACCCGATGATCTTGCCGAGCGATCATCACTTCACGCATTTAGTAATCGAAAATTCGCATCAAAATACGTTGCATGGAGGTGTTCAATTAACTCTGTCTAACATTCGTCAACAATTTTGAATCATAAATTCAGGACGAACTGTACGCAATCATATTCGAAAATGTATAAAGTGTTTTCGCAAAAAACCTGAAGTCACAGGTCAGCTAATGGGCGATCTACCATATAACCGCGTAAACCCTCCACAACGCGTATTTCATGCTGCCGGGGTAGACTATACGGGCGCGGAAATACCATATACAAGGGATATATCGCGGTGTTCATTTGCCTGGCCACAAAGGCAATCCATTTAGAAGCGGTCACCGGGTTATCCACAGAGAATTTTCTTTGGGCATTACAGCGATTTATTGGTAGACGAGGCATCTGTAGCGACCCCTATAGCGACTGCGGTACCAATTTTTTAGGAGCTGATCGGGTGTTGAAATCTAACCACCAGGCATACATCGATGAAATAAAAAAAAATCGTTCCCAAGCTTGCAGCCCAAAAGGTTCAGTGGCACTTCAACCCGCCATATTCTCCTAACTTCGGGGGCATATGGGAGGCGAACGTAAAGGCTGTGAAACACCACTTAAAAAGAGTTACTGATGGGAATCGCTTAACCTATGAAGAGCTTTCGACGGTTCTTGTGCGTATAGAGGCTTGTCTGAACTCGAGTCCGCTGTGTCCTTTGACATCAGACCCTGACGATTTATCGATTCTTACTCCAGGACACTTTCTGACAGGGGATGCTCTCTTGGCATTGCCAGAAACTCAGTCAAAATCACTCGGTTTAAGCCAACAATACCAACAAATGCAACGAATGGTTCGACAGTTTTGGGATAGGTGGTCTTCAGACTGGTTATCCCTCCTGCAAGCTCGCCCAAAGTAGCGTAATGTACAGAATAACCTAAGCATAAACGATTTGGTTCTCCTCAAGGATGACAATCTGCCTCCCAACGAATGGACTATGGGGAGAGTGGTCGAATCGTACCCAGGAAAGGATGGCTTGGTACGTGTCGTCAAGGTCCGTACTCAACACGCAGTATATAAGCGCTCTATATCAAAAATTTGTCGCCTGCCACTTCCCAACTATAGCGAAGCAACAATATAATATCGTCCAGCCAAGCAATCAACTAAGCACACTTACCTTTTTTGTCTCTTTTTTTTTTCGTCTGTTTATAAATCATCTGAAGGAAGCTACAACCCTGCGAAAGTTTTCTTTGGTGTTTTAATTTTCTATAAAGAAAAAGAAAGCACCATTTTCGAGCATCATGCTGGTTTCAGCATTGGGGGCGGCATGAACGATTTTGTACCCTCACAACGGCAACACTGTCCATCTATCATATTCTTATATTGGACTTTCCACGACACCTTCAGAACAAAATTCTCTTGAGAACAGGAGTCAGTTGCAAACGGTTTAACATAAACAACGGACACGCGCTAATCTTAAGTATTAATTATCAAATATTGAACCTTTTTTCAATCGGAGCACGTTGGACAATAAAGTGACTTTGGAAGTTTAATTACATTTCGTCAAAATAAGTTTTATTCATTTTTTTATTGCTGGATGAACCCCCGAACCAACTTTGGTTCAACAATACTCGTGCAAGAGTACACATTATTCATTATTTCTTTATTTATTATTAATTTTTTATTCATTATACATTTTTTTAATCATTATTAATTTTTTAATCATTATTAATTTTTTATTCATTATTAATTTGTTATTCATTATTCATTTCTTATTCATTATTTATTTATGGTTTAGGACTAAAATTAATGAAAAATGAATAAATAATAACAAATGAATACAGAATGAAGAATAAATTAAAAATGAATAATGAATACAAAATTAATAATAAATAAAAAAAGAATAATGAATAACATATGCATAATGAATAAAAAATTAATTACTTACTTACTTAGTTAGCGCTACAACCGTATGTCGGTCTTGGCCTCATCTAAGAATTTGCGCCAGCCATTTCTGTCTTTCGCTTACTGGCGCCAGTTGGAAATTCCAAGATTCGTCAGGTTGTCCTCTACTTGGTCTTTCCAACGAAGATGCGGTCGTCCTCTTCTGCGTTGACCGCCGCTGGGTACCGAATCGAATGTTTTCTTCATTGGAGCATCGTCTTTCATGCTCTGAACATGACCAAGCCAGCGAAGCCGCTCTATTTTAATGCGCTTGACTATGTCGATGTCAGCGTACAGCTCATACAGTTCATAATTCCACCGTATTCGGTACTCGCCATTGACGCAGACTGGTCCGTAGATCTTACGAAGAATCTTTCTCTCGAATGCTCCTAAAGTCTTTTCATCTAAACTGTTCAGCGTCCAGGTTTGTGATGCGTAAAGTAGGACGGGCATGATGAGCGATTTATAGAGCGTGATTTTCGTTCGTCGAGAGAGGGCTCTGCTTCTCAATTGCTTACTGAGCCCAAAGTAACACCTGTTGGCAAGAGTTATTCTTCGTTTGATCTCAATGCTGATGTCGTTGGTTGAGTTAATGCTGGATCCCAGATAAACGAAGTTCTTCACAACCTCGAAGGAGGTATTGTCAACTGTAACGTGGGTTCCAAGACGCTGGGACTGTTTGTTTGTTGACACCAAGTATTTCGTCTTATCTGCATTTACTGCCAGACCCATTCGACTTGACTCTCTAATCTGAAAAATGCTGCACTGACTTCGCGCGTATTATGGCCAATGATATCTATGTCATCAGCATACGCAAGCAGCATAACACTCTTGTAGAATATTGTGCCGCTACGTCTCAGATCAGCAGCTCGGATGATATTTTCCATCATTAGGTTGAAAAAGTCGCACGATAAGGAATCACCTTGTCTGAAACCTCGTTTGGTAATAAATGGTGGGGAGAGGTCCTTCCCGATTTTAACTGCGCTGCTGGTGTTGCTCAGTGTCATCCTGCAAAGTCGTATTAGTTTTGCAGGAATGCCAAATTCAGACATGGTGGAGTACAGGTGCTTCCTTAATGGGCTGTCGAAGGCGGCTTTGTAGTCGACAAAAATATGGTTGGTGTCGACTTGTTTTTCTTGAGTCTTCTCCAAGATTTATCGTAGCGTGAAAATCTGGTCGATGGTGGACTTTCCAGGTCTGAAGCCACACTCATAAGGTCCGATCAGTTTGTTTACAATGGGCTTCAATCTTTCACATAAAACGCTCGACAGGACCTTATATGCGATATTAAGAAAGCTTATCCCACGGTAATTGGCACAGATAGTGGGATCGCCTTTCTTGTGGATTGGGCAGAGCACACTGAGATTCCAACCGTTCGGAATGCAATCTTCCGACCATATTCTGCATAGAAGCTCGTGAATGCATTTAAGTAGAGCTTCGCCTCCATTCTTAAACAGCTCAGCAGGTAAGCCATCAGCTCCTGCGGCTTTGTTATTTTTAAGCCGAGCTATAGCTGTCAGATCTTCATCATAGTTGGGCAGCGAAACCTCAACGCTGTCATCCAAAATTGGGGTTTCCGGAATATCATCTCTATTGGCGGGATTGTTGTCAGCGTCGCCATGTAGAAGCTTAGAGAAGTGTTCCCTCCATAACTTCAGTGTACTCTGGACATCTGTCACTAGATTCCCGTTTTCATCCTTGCAGGAAGAGGCCCCGGTTTTAAAACCATCGTCAAGGCCTTATTTTTCGAAAAATTTTCGGGCCTCATTCCTGTCACCATACATCTCAATCTTCTCCTGCTCGCGCTTTTCTGCCTCTCTTTTTTCCGCCTGAAAATATGTCTCTCTTCCCTCCTCTTTTCTTTGTATCGCTCCTTAGCAGCGCGCGTTACAACCAACTGCAGGGTGGCTTTGTAGGCGGCGTCTTTCTCTGCAGTGGCGTCGCGACACTCCTGGTCGTACCACTGGTTTCGGCGAGGGCGTTGGTAGCCAATCACCTCTTCAGCAGCCGCACGCATGGAGTTTGAAATGTGTGTCCACTGCGCGCATATATCATTTATTGGAGGAGTGCTTTGAAGCAGGAGTGAGAGTCGAGTGGCGAAAGCATCGACTGTCTGTTTCGATTGCAGCTTGTCGACGTCTAGCTTTCTCTGTGTAGGGTTGCGTGTATTCTTAGCTGCGCACAGACGTGTACGGATCTTGGCTGCAACAAGATAGTGATCCGAGTCAATGTTTGCACCACGGATCGTGCGTACATCCAATACACTGGAAGAGTGCCTTCCGCCGATCAAAACGTGATCAATTTGATTCTTGGTTTTTTGATCAGGGGACATCCAAGTGGCTTTATGAATATTGAGATGCTTGAATCTAATGCTACTTACGACCATGTTTCGTGCTGCGGCGAAGTCAATCAGCCTCATTCCGTTATCGGAGGTGTTGTCGTGGAGGCTGAAGTTTGCGACTGTTGGACCAAAAATATTTTCCTTGCCCACCTTAGCGTTGAAGTCACCAAGCACGATTTTTACGTCGTGGCGGGGGCAGCGCTCGTAAGCATTTTCAAGGCGCTCGTAAAAATTTCCTTGATCTCATCGTCCTTGTCTTCTGTCGGAGCGTGCGGACATATTAGGCTTATATTGAAAAATCTAACCTTGATGCGGATTATGGCAAGTCGTTCGTTCACAGGTGTGAATCGCAGGACGTAGGGCCATAGTCTCTTGCCAACTACAAATCCGCATCCAAACTCGTGCTTCTCCGCATGGCCGCTGTAGAAGATATCACAGGGTGCATGCCGAATGCAACCCTGTCCCTTCCATCACATTTCTTGGATAGCAGTGATATCAGCTTTGTATCTTTCCAAGACATCAGTCAGTTGGATAGAGGCACCTTCCCAATTAAGGGTTCGGACATTCCAGGTGCATATCCGTAAATCATTATCAGTTTTTCGTTTGCGGTAGTCGTCATCAGATTTGGGGATCATTTGTTTTCATTGAAATTGGTTTTTACGGGTGGGCTTCAAACCCGACGCACAACCTATTTTAAGCCTAGGGAGGCCCGCCGCTCAGATTAGCCGCCAAACTAACGGTTATCAGTTTTGACGTTGCCCAGGAAACACCACGGGAGGTTTGAGTCAACTTGAGGCGATTTCACAAAGATTATGCTGGCCTCTAAAAAATGAATAATGAATAAAAAATAACAAAATAATAATGAATAAAAAATTAATAAAGAATAACAAATCAATAATGAATGAATAATAAATAAAAAATGAATAATGAATAAAATATTAATAATGAATAAAACAAAATAATGAATAAAAAATTAATAATGAATAAAAAATGAATAATGAATTACAAAAAAATAATGAATAAAAAATGAATAGTGATTAAAAGAAGAATAGTTGAAAATTCTGAAATTCTTTGTGAATTGCATTCTTTGTGAATAGCATTCAAGTGAATAAAAAATTGATTCGTTATCCTGAATAACGAAAATGAATGATTGAAATTAATAATATCTCATTTTTCTAAAAATGAATGAGTTAAAAATTTTATTTATAAATCAATTTTGCATTCATTGAATGCATTCTTATGTAGTTATGCAGTTGTATTAAAATTCTGAATATGTATGCCGGTTTTACAGCTCTGCAATAGAGTCCCTTCAATCAAAAACATTACCTCTCAAAAAAGGAGTAGCTTTGTTTATAGACCTCTATGAAAAAAAGCTCTGCATGTGGTGCAGCTGACGAAAGGGTAATGTAGAAAGATGAAACAAGTGTTAGATAAAAACTAAGGATACGCTAGTTTTTATTAACTCTATTTTTATGCTCTATTGCCTTAATATTAGGGGGTAAACATTTTAATACTATGAAATTAGAACATGCACTTTTATCCGATGACATATCGTCTTTTAAGGGAGGGGTCTGGGTTTCAGCGTAAAAAAAAACACTTTTTTTGTGATTTTTTATCTCAAATATCGATTGAGCAATTTTATTCAAACCTTCTATACATTATTGAGCATAGTTTTGACTATGTTCTGTAAATTTTTCATGCAAAAATATTAAATCATTAGCCCGTGACAGAGCTTCCCCCAGGACGTCTTGAAAAAAAAACAATTTGCGGTGTTCACTGTAACTCGGCCGGAAATTATCTGAAAATGAAAAACCATAAAAATTTAGTTAAATTATAAACAAATCTTCCCCCCAACGTTCTCTGATTATTTTTTTTTTAATTTAAAAATTTTTGGCGGCCATCTAAAGTGTGAACCGTTATTTTCGACTAAAATTTCCGCCATTTTGTGGGTGGGAAACACCCTTAATGTTAAAAAAAAAATTTTTACTAAACGTAGGGGGGAGGTATTTTATATGAAGAAAATGTGTACAAAGTTTGAAATGAATCGGTCGAGTAGTTTTCAAATGGCAGTGAACACGGACTTTGAAAAAGTAGTTTTGAGAAAAACGCGTTTAAAGTTTAGCTGTTAGAGTTAGAGCGTTAAAGGCCCCGAGACTAATTAAACAATAACTTCAAGAATATTGCTTAGATCGGATTAAAATTTTGAGGACATATTCTTGAAATGTTAAACAATAAGATAAAACAAAAAAAAAAAAATCGATTTTTCGAAAGTGAAAACCCAGACCCCGCCCTTAAATATTTTCCACTCGTCAGTGTAGAAGTAGAAAGAAGTTTTTCTGTTAACAGAACATTTTGCTAGACAATCGACGTTCTTTCAATTTTAATAACTTAAAAATATACTGTAATACTATGTATAACAATTATATAAACTAAATTTTAAGTTTGTTTGAATGTTTTTTAGTATTTTATTTTTTAAGCTTTATTTTTTGTTTATTTTTTATGTAATTCTTTGTTTTTGTTTTGTTTTTTAGGTAATTTTTGTCAGTTTTTAGATAATTTTTGTCGTTTTTTTAGGTAATTTATTGCAGAGTTTTAGGTCACCAAAATCCGAGCCCTGCTTATCATGAAAGAAAAAATCACAACGGTATTAGAGGTACACGATTCTTCCTATTTGCGATGGTCGGGCATGATTTAAGTGTCCAAAATATATTATTGAAAAACAGTTTTAAAAAAATGGGGCTTTGTTGTTAAAAATTGCCATATCTTTTAATTGTTGGTGTCATTCGAAAGAAGAGGATTCAAGCTATCTAAATGAAGTTTGGGTTAAAAATTAGAGCTAAATGGGTTTACTTGAAATTTATTAAAGCATATTATATATATACAATATATTTTATTGATTAACATAGACTATACTAAATTTATATTAATATATATTTAACTGTATGGCCGGCATTAAATATTTTGTAAATAAAGTTTTATAATAAGTTTAATTTCTTTTTAATTACGAAAAAAAAGACTTTAAAGTCACAAGGATATGTTTAGGTGGCGAATACTGGTTTTCCAACAAAAATTCAATACTTGAACTTAGGAACCTCTGTAAAAGTAATTTACAATACTTTTTTAAGGAATGCCAATTGTTTATAATTTTGAACTTTGTTACACTAGAACACGGCATTTTACGAGTTAATATTATGTAATAAATCTATTTAAGGCAAATGTGATTACAGAAGAATTAATTGTTGTAGTTTTGACGACCTCCTAATTCAAGAAGATATCGGTCGGGATGGTCCATCCAGTCCGCAGCTGTGAGTTTCACCGTTCGTTGTCGTTCAGCCTCTTTTATTTGCCATTTTTTAATATCTAATTGAACTTCACGTGAAGATTTATCACCGCATCCCCAAACCTGAAAATTTGTTTGTACAGATGAAAACTTTTTTGTTATGAAATAAGGTATTGTTGTTAAATAAACTTAAAAATATATTTATAAAATATGGCGTAACTAGCATTTAATTGCATCAGATCATCTTTAACTATATTCATGTTAAAGCGTCATCACTTCCCCATAAAAATCAGAATACGTCCTTTCGCTGAAGTGTAAGCAACATACTTTCTTTGTTTTACAAATAAACTAGCAAATATCCAATCTTCAAATCTTCATACCCAATCTTCAAATGCAACATTTAAAAAAATTGTTTGTTTTGTTTAATAATGAAAAAATGGTATAAATATTAAAAAATTATTTTATTTAATTTGAATTACCTTCTTTCAATGGTAATTGTTAAGATGAAAACAATTTGCTTGACTTTTTTGTAATTTGACTTTAAAAAAATAAAAAGTAAAAAATTTTTTTAATATAAGCTTTTATTTAAAAAAGACGTGAACTTAAAAGAAAAAAATTAATTTAAGCTACATTTGCCATATATGTATATTAAGGTGGATCGTTTTGTTCAAGGGTAAAAAAACACTTTTTTCGACACTCATATTCTGGGAGCTGGATTCAAGTAGATCTTAAATCCAAGAGGATATCGAAATCGGTGAAACTGTCACCCAGCGGTTTTGATTTAAAAAAAACACTTTTTCGCCGAAAATCACCGGTTTTTTCGCCGTAATATTTTATCAATTTAAAATAACTACCTAAAAGTTGGTACCCAACAACTACCTAAAAAAACTACCCCAAAGATGTAAATAAGAAGATTGCTAGATTCGAGAAATTTCTAAGTGCAACGGTGTTCAGAATTCGGTGAAAATTTTGGGTATTTTTCACAATAATCGCTATAAATTTGCCATTTTTCAGTACTTTGGGAAAATTAAGTATTGTTAGTAGTCTATTGATATATATATAAATATAAAAAAAAATCCAAATAGTGGCACTTTTTTAATTTTTATTGAAAACTATTTTGAATTGGTAATTTTCAAAAAAATCGTTATAAATCCACTAATTTTCAGTAAATTTTAGAAAGTTAAGTATTGTAAATAAAGACTTGATTTAAAAAAAAAATTCGAAATAGTGGAATTTATTTTTCTTAATTAATTTTCGTTGATATTCATTGAACTGAAATCTTTTCATGATTCAATCACATTAAAGCGTTCTCGTGAACCCAATGTATATATAATGTGACCGAGACGTTGCTCTTCTATAACAGCTCCACACGAATGGCTTACAAGGTGCACCAGCCTTTCGGTATTTTGCGAATGTCAAGGAAACTCTGAAATATATGACAAACTCGTTACATTAATGTCTTTAAAATTTTTTCAGATATACTTTTCAATAAAAATTAAAAAAAAATTTCACTATTTTGATTTTTTTTTTTTTTGTTATATATATATCAGTAGATTACAGCAAGTCGTTTTTATCAATACTTTATTTTCCACAATTTACTGAAAAATGGCAAACTTATAGCGATTTTTGTGAAAAATACCCATATTTTTTACCGAATCCTAAACACTGTTGCACTATAATATTTCTCGAATCTATCAATTTTCCTATTTACAACTTTGGGGTCCCAGATACCACCTTTCATTTGCACCCAAATTTTAGGTAGTTATTTTAGATTGATAAAAACTTACGGCGAAAAAACCGGTGATTTTTGGAGAAAAAGTGATTTTTTTAAATCAAAACTGCTGGGTGAAGGTTCCACCAATTTCGATATCCTTTTGGATTTACGACCTACTTGAATCCAGCTTCCAGAATATGAGTGTCGAAAAAAGTGTATTTTTTTATGCACTTTAATGTATATAGTAGGTATATTCTAGGTGCAGAAGAACCCCTCTCTTGGTTACTCATCATTAATGTTACCAACTATACTTACTTATTAAGTATCATACTTATTTTCAGCTTCATATACTTACAAAAATTCCATACTTATAAGTATACTTACTTTTAAGATTTATACTTAAATATGCTTACTTTTCAGCTGCGGTTGAACGTTTTTGTTTGCAAAAGCGGAAAAAGTTTGAAAATTGTAATCAACAGCGTTAAAAATATAGACTTTGGAGTCAATTCTATTTTTAAAAAATAATATTGAATACAGCTGTGTCGAATTTTACAATTTTTTAAAGACAAAACCTGATTTATTAAGGGTGTAGTCTAGTTCGTTGGCTAGAAAATAGGCTTTTTTTTGGGAATTTCTCGTGAGCTTGCTATGAAAGATATGTTTAAATAAGTTGTTAGGAGTGATAAATGAAGTCTTAAATTACAAAAATAAAAAAAATTTTATTAATGTTTTTTAATAATTTGGAGGCAAGTCGGCCCCACACGATATCTCGGCATCTGTTTATCTGAAACAAAAAACCGAAATGTTTTAGATTTAATATGACAAAAACTATTATTAAACTATTTAACTATGTAAACTATTGAACTATTTAAAAAATATACCATTGATATTCATTTTTAGCAATTGTTGTTAACTTTAACAAAAACCAAAATAAATGAAAAAATAATTTTTTCGCTGTTATTTGTAAAAAAATATAGTAAATATCAATCTTTTAACACGATTATAGTCTATTTTGTAAGTAGTTTTGTGTTAAATACATATACCTTCGAAAAATGTAGAAAAAAGAAAAAATTTTCGAAAGCGACCAATTAGACTTCACCCTTAAATAAAATTTACAGCCAAGACAAATACGATTTCAAGCAAAAAGAAAAAAACAAATTAATGTAGCGCTTCAATTCAGTGACAGTGAGAGCGAATAATGATAACTTTTCTTTGGTCTCTGTATACATTTGAATGTGTTTTTTTTTTATATAACTACTTTGAAAGTGCGTATAACTTTTAACTTTTTGTTATACTTTTGTTTGTTTTTAAACTATTTTATGTATTAGAAATATAAATGAATTTCAAAAATATAATATTAATATTTTGTTTTTTATCTAAAGACTTTTTGGTTTGAGACAGATTGCAAACACAAAACTTTTTAAGAAAAACAAAAAGAAGGTGTGACAATATTTAAAGAATATTCTGGGTTCTATTGACTTTAACATAAATTAGTAAATTATATCAAAAAATATTCAATTTATTTTTCTAAGGTAAAATACTTACTTATACTTATTTTAAAAAAAATATACTTACTAATACTTACTTTTCAGTGTTGTAAGAAGCAAATATACTTATTTTTTTATAACATGAGTTGGTAGCATTACTCATCATCATAACATAAGCGTACGTAAATTGGTAAGCTCTAAGGACTTATATAAATTTAGAATTTTTCAAAAAAATTTATATTTGAACCATCCTTTTCTTGAAGGAAATTAACTGCCAAAATTTTAGCTGAATCAGCCCCGTAGTTTTGGAGATATAGCATTTTTATGGATTTGTGGGCGGTAAAAGAGGGATTGGCAAACATTTTTCCTTAATTATCCTCTACTCGAAGGAAATTTACTGCCAAAATTTCAGCTGAATCGGCCTAGTAGTTTTAGAGATTGTGACGAGGCAACACATGTCCCCAGTTTTGCCGCACATGTTAAACACAACAACACGATACCATTCCTAAACACATAAGAAGACGCAACAACAACACATTTACTACAAATGGAACTTAGTCAGAAACAATTTAAAATAATTATAATAACTATATATATATTTTGAGCAAAGCACCTTGTGTCAACATAAATAGTTAACCATCATTTATATATATGTGGTGTGAGCAACGGTCAATGCGACAAAATTAAGCAACAACAAGAACAGCATACACAAAGCTAAAGACCAAGAGCAACATGAGTACCAACAATTAGCAACATTTGATTAAGCGCCAACGGGACCGCGAGTACTTCGATGGGTGACCAGGGCGACCCAGCAACACGATGCGTTTACCGAAAACTACTGAGCGGTATCAACATGTCGACGAGAGCATAGGTAGCAGAGAAGGGCAACACTAATGAGCGGTGTCAACATGTTAACGAAAACATGAATATAACTAGCTAACAGCGATGCTGCTACGATCAACCAGCAGAGGTATGCAATAAATTTTATGATGAGAAGACAGTTAAAGCGAGCGGTTGAGCTTGACTCCTTGACTCCTTGACTAAGGAGTTCCTGGCAGACAGTTGAAGAGAGCAGTTGAGCTTATTGAAAAATTGCTGACGAGCCACCAAAGCGAAGATAAGGACTACGGGACTTGGTGAAGAAATAAAAAAAAGCTGCTGAAGGAATTTGCAGTAAGAACGTTCTGAAGAAAAGGTGACAAGGATAACAAGTGAAGAAAAAAGGGACCACTTAGCTTATAGGCGCATCGTCAGATCGCAAGGGACTACATAGCTTATAGGCGCATCGTCAGATCTCAAGGGACCACATAGCTTATAGGCGCATCGTCAGATCGCAAGGGACCACTTAGCTTATAGGCGCATCGTCAGATCGCAAGGGATCACTTAGCTTATAGGCGCACCGTCAGATCGCAAGGGATCACCTAGCTTATAGGCGCATCGTCAGATCGCAAGGGACCACTTAGCTTATAGGCGCATCTTCAGATCGCAAGGGACCACCTAGCTTATAGGCGCATCGTCAGATCGCAAGGGACTACATAGCTTATAGGCGCATCGTCAAATCGCAAGGGACCACATAGCTTATAGGTGCATCGTCAGATCGCAAGGGACCACATAGTTTATAGGCGCATCGTCAGATCGCAAGGGACCACATAGCTTATAGACGCATCGTCAGATCGCAAGGGGCATACTCTAGCCAGGGAGCACATGGTTAAGACATAAGGACCAAAACGACGATTCACCAGAGTTTCCGCTAACCACCACACCCACTTTCGAACGAGAGTCGAACGTCAACAACCTCAATCACCGCCGCATTGCTCACCACATCGCCTTAATATTTTATAAAATATTTTAAGAAATAAAATCTAAAACATTTATAAAATATTTTAAGAAATAAAATCTAAAACATTTATGAATAAAGCCTTATTTGGAAGAAACTGAAACAAAAATTCTTATTTTGTGACGAATTCTGGACACGACTGAGCATACCTCAGTTATAGAGCCGGAAGACCGGCAGCTTCGTTACAAGATATAGTATTTTTATTGATTTGTGGGCGGTAAAAGGGGCTGTGGCAAAAAATTTTATCATAATATTGCATTGTCACCGGACTTATGTATGCTAAATTTCAGCTTAATCGGATACCAACAAGTTGTCGGAAAATGGCTTGCACGTTTTGGATTCGCCCGGATTCGCCCGGAGGTATGAAATCTTCCAAAGATACGTATACCCGTCCTATACGCATGCACGATTCACATTCTAAAATCTGCCCGAATCAGCCGGGACAGACAGAATGCACCTACGTACTAAAACATACCCCCTATTGGCAATTAGGATTTTCCACGGAATTTAAAAATTGAATATATATAAACGCGTATTTAAGTATACTTGATTCTATATAAATAAGCAACATCGAATTAAATAATAGTAATTATCAATTTAACACACATTTTGAGGACATACATACATACGAACGAAGCAAGTTAAATAATAGCTTATAATAAGACCTGCATTACACATTTTTATAAAAAATTTATTTTTTAACATACATTTTGAATATGAATGAATTGTTTTTAAATTTGAAAAAAATTCGTTACGAAATCAAACTTTTGACGATATCTCTATAAAAACTATAGATTTTCTCTGCACAACGCATTTTTGTATGAAAAGTTGTTGATTAATAAAAATAACTGTAAATGAAAGCTTTTTCGAAAATAGCTTTCTGTAAGGATAGTAAGTTGAAAAATTCCTGTTATTATGACATCATAATTATTGAAATATCTCAAAAACTATATATTTTTTTAGTATAACGTATTTAATAAAGCCTCAGAATGAGAAAAAAAACGATTCGAATTTCAAGTTTTGAATTGGCAAGCAAACATCTCCGCCATTTTCAAATCGATTTTTATCAAATATTTTTGTTTGCAAGATCAATTAAGTGAATTCGGAGAAATGAGAAAAGGTTTACTGTTACAATGTTACATTTAATGTTTTATATTGTTTTCAAAAAACTCTAAAATATTCAATTTGTGCTCAAAAATTAGGCCAGAAGTTGTTTTTGTTGTACATTTTTTTTTTTCATTTTCCCCACTCTTTCATATCATTTATCTGCAAAAGTTGCTTAATTTTGACACATAATTCAATAAACAGTTTCTATAATTAAAAATTTATGGGCTACTGTGTGGTGTACCCCACAATGTTTTTTTTATATTTTTTTACAATGTTATACAGCTTAAAACAAAAATTTCTGTAAAAAAATTTTCAAATATTTCAAGCCATTTCCCTATCTATATATTATAGTGAACCCGACAGATGTTGTTTCTGATCGTTTTGTGAATTTGTAAAAAGTGTGCAAATTGCCCTTCGAACAACACATACTAAACGTTTCTTTTTGAAACATCGATGCATGAGGACAAATACCTTTTGATATACATGTAAAAAAAAAAATAAAAATAAACTGGCCATTTCAGCCCTTGGAAGGACTTTGACCCATGATTCAATCATATAGGTTATGCAGCCATTTGACGTTTACTCACAAGAATGAACTTAGATACCCTAATAATGCGAGGAGAGCAAAAGAGTAATTTTTTTATTTCAAAATAAGCACTTGGTTGCATGAATATGAAACCTTTTCATTGTACGAAATATCCAAAGGCACATTTAACTTCTACGTTTTATACTACATTTTCTATAACTTATTTGTTTTGACTCAAAATTATATTACGAGTTTTTAAAAAAAGAATAAAAGTAATATGTGCCAACACAGTACACAGAAAATTAATAATCTTTGCATGCGAATATTTTCAAAACTTAAAGCTTTGAATTAAAGAATGTACTGAAAACACGGTTTTCATTATAAAATTTATGCAATTCAAACTTTTTGTAGTTCTTTGTTACAAACAGTATTAATATAGTTATTTAAATATAAATTAAA
Organism: Dichetophora obliterata; assembly: GCA_963920525.1. Lineage (NCBI taxonomy): Eukaryota > Metazoa > Arthropoda > Insecta > Diptera > Sciomyzidae > Dichetophora > Dichetophora obliterata. The sequence continues at coordinate 95,884,300 of OY986436.1, forward strand.
TTAAATTAAGACTTACTTCTTCATATATTTAGTTTTAAAATAAAAACACTGAAACTAATCTGTTATTAGTAATATTTGCACAGCGAACAGGATTCCTTACTTAAATCAGAATAACAAAATATTACAAAATATTAAAAGAGAATTTAGGTAAATAATTTTTAGAATGTTTTTTTTTGTTAATTGATTATTGTTGTAAAACTATTCAAAACTATGTAAAAAATCAATCGAATCAGCTTATAATTTAGCTTCTACAGTGCTTAAAACCCGGTGCGCCAGAGTACTTTTAACTAATTAGAGTAACTTCAAACGCGTTTTTGTTGAAACATAGTTTTTTAAACAGATTTTCATTTTAATCTGTTCGTAATGTAATTCTACACAACTTTTACCAAAATAAGCGTTTTTGTAAAATTTGTCTAGTTTTTACACGCAACAGTATTCTTCTTCTTCTTAAAAAATGCTAAACGACAGAATAGCATTCACAGCGATAAAAAACTACCATGAACACGAATTTCTTATTGTAGTTTTTGATCACAAATTTATGATTATATTATTTAATACACATTTTTGTGTATTATATTTTTTGAGTTATATTTTAATTGTTGTTGTTAAAACGGTATGTATTAGGTTGTTTCCAATATTGTTGTTATTACGGAATATTTAACAGTAAAAGTCACATTATTTAAGATGGACGATTATAGTTGTTACTGACTGGCCGCACTTCACGACCTCGCTGTTGAAACGACGCGAGTCGAATCCACGCAACAGTATTGTTAAAAATAATATAAATTTTACTACTTTTTCGTCGCTTTTCTTAATTTTGTTTCCATTTTGGTAAAATATGTGCATTCAAAAGTCGATTTTCAAATGCATATTTTTTTGTTTGTTTAAAAACGATTTTGAGCTGCGCTAAGATGTGTGTCGATTTTCTCCATTTTTCTTTATCTTTATATCTTTATATCTGTATATATTTATATATACAGAAAATATGATAGAAAATTTTGTAACTTAAACTGATGATGTAAAATTAACACGCAAGTAAAGTTTTTCGAATATATATTATACTTTTTTAAAAAAAATCTTCCAAAATTACCTTAATTTTAAGTGATTTTGCCTACAATCTCTCTTAAGTGTAATGAAAAAAGCAGCATTTTTTAAAAAAAGTGTAGCAAAAGAAGAACTACTTTTTTTAAAAAAAGACGCACCAAAACACTGAAATTATACTTTTTTTTTTTTGAGAAGACTACACAACCCCGTTTGTCATTAATTTCAGAGAGAGAATATGTGTTTGTCTACATAAAATAAGGATATGTCAAATATATACTTAACCTTATTCTTATTGAATCATGCTTTGACCTGGCTTTTATTGATCAATTTTGTTGTGTGTGTTATAAAATGTTTGATCACAAATGACCGAGAACGGACCTACGTGTTTTATGCCGACTTCGAACGGCTTATGTTCTCAAGAAGCTTTACATGGCAATTTTTACTCTCTGAGGTTTGCCATTGTCTGCAGAGAGGTGACGACCGAACAGAAAAATTAATTCAATTGAAAAAACTTTCTGTCTGAGCTGGAATTGAACCCGGGCTACCGCGGTTCCTTAGCTTAGGGGCCACACACTCTAACCACTAGGCTATATCACTATATAGACTCTAACCAATATATAGACTATATATATAGGACAGTGTTTGGCAAACACGAGCGCATACACACAAACGCAATGTATGCTTGTGTTCGTTAGCTGAGAGATACACTGAACGCTGCTAAGCTTTACACCTCAGCTATGCAGTATTTCTCTGCTACGCCGCATCGTTTAAGTGCTTTTCCGATCATGTCTGTGTGAAAAAAACTATTTTTGCCGAGCACGCGTGCCTATGGCGTGCCAAATTTTAGTCTAATAAGACCAAAACCGTCTGACATATATCATTTTTTTTTATTTGTGGGCTGTAAGGGGGTAACATGTTTTCCATAAAACAATCTCGTACTCGAAACAATCGATTTAAATCTAATACGACCCAAACCGTCTGAAATAAATCATTTTTATTAATTTGTGGGCGCTAAAAGGAGGTGCGTCAAATTTTATTCTTACTAAACCATCTCGTCCTCAAAACAAATCAACAGCCGAAATTGCAGCTTAATTTAGTTTATACCTGGCCCACTTTGCTCCACTCTAAGCTTATGCTTTGAAAAAGGAGCGTAAACATAGTGCGCCTACGCCCATTTTAAGTACACTTGCAGAAAGTAATTATGCCAACTAGATTACCCAATATTAGTCTGATACGACCAAAGCCGTCCGAAATATAGCATTTCTGGCATAAAGTGGGCGGAGAAAGTAGGCGTGGCAAATCTAACATAGCCTATCAAAATTTCGTCTGAACCAATTGAGTGTTTCTCCCGTCAAACATCCGTCCGATAGGATAGCAAAGTGTAAACTTTTAAGCAGCTTCATAGTATTTGTGAATAAGTAAAAAAACTTTTAAAAAAATAAATTCGTAAAGTTGAAAAAGTAAATTATTTTATTCATTTCGCTTATATATTAAGATTTAAATTTATAGTCTTATTTTTTTATTAACAACTATAGTTTTTAGTTCATAATTAAAAATGTTCGAAATCATCCCATGGGCAAGTTGTAACAAACATATGGGGTAAGGTGTAAAATGTTAAAAATGTTGTTACAACTTAATTGTTTGTTTCGTGGTTTTGTTCGTATTGATATTAGTTTTTTACAGTTAAACGTAGAAAGTTTGTATAAAAGCCATTTTCTGTTGTTAAATCTTGTTTGTTTGTATGTTTTCTTTTATATTGTTACTTTATTTTTATAAAAGCGTATTCACTGAACTTTAGCATATTTAGCCAGTTACTTTACATGGAGTTTTTGCTCCCAGTCCTAGTGCGAGAGTAATAAGCTGAACGCTCCTTAACTTGATTAAAATGTCAACTTTTTTACTTTAAAAAGTTATTTATTAATCTTTCCAATATTTTTATGCTAATTTCATATAAAATTTTAAATTTAATAGCTTACTATCAATAAACAAGTCTTATGATTACATTATATGTTAATTAATCAGAAAAAAATAAAGGCTTTAAATATGTCGATTAAATGCATTTCTTTAGTGTTACTACAAGACTCAAGTTGTCTTTTGACGACTTGAGGGCAAGTTGTTATACCTGACTTTATTCGGAAAATTAATTTTTTTTTTAATAAAGAGTGGGACTATAATAAATTTCAGTTGTAATCTGAAAAAGTTTAATATATTTGAAAATAAAGCAATTTTTCAAAAATTCGTAAAAACTAGCCCCTATCCCCCTAAAGATAGATTAACACAATCTCAAGTGGGGAAAAGCTGGCTAGCAATGCTGAAAACATTATTTATAGCCATAAGTAGCTATTTTTTTTGTCGCGGTCAGTTTTTGGCTATTTGGCGATTTTTTTTTTATTTGGCTATTTTTTTTTTATTCGGCTACGTTTTTGATATTCTGACGTAAATAAATTTGTTTTACACTTAAAAGCCTTAAAATTTATTTGCGAGGGTAATGCCAATCGTGCACCACACGGCAAGAATATAAAATAATTTTACATGTGCCAACTAAAAAATTGTAAGTAATATTCTTTCCATCTATAAATATGTATTTATTTAAAGATTAAAAAAAAACTGAATAAATGAAATGAAATGAACTCAAATCACGTGACACTAAAGAGTACGCAACAATGTAGATAACTTTGAACATGAAAAGTAAATTGTGCGAAATTTGTTTAAAAAAGCAAAGTTAAGGGGGCACTTACTAGTTGGAACGTACACAAAATGGTCTTGTTTAGGATTTTTTTTGTGCCACATTGAAAAAATATATATATTTAAGGTATATATTTAAGGAAAATATTTTTTTATGATTAAATATTGGATTTATTAGAGGGATACAGCAAATTTGCGAGGGATCAAAAAAAAAGTGTTTTGTCGTGATCAGGGATCATTAGTTAATCAAATAATGCTCCTGATGAACGAAAGGATTTGAAAAATTTTGATTTTTCCAAAAATGGTGAGATGTTGACAGGAAAAATTAATGATGGCTTATTTTAATTACTATTTATTTTTATAATACCATAGAATAAAAATAATAACAAACTTGTTTTCTTAGGTCGGACTGTTTAAATTCAAAGTTGCTTATTTGACCAAAATGTCACTAATATTTTCAGGAGGACAATTATATATAAAATAAGTGAGAAAACTTTCAAACTGATCGGTAAAGCCGTTCTAAAGTTAGAGTGATTACCGACTTCGAAAACATGGTTTTGAGAAAAACGCGTTTGAAGTTTTGACTGCGATGTGCATGCAGATAAAAGTTATTTATCTCCATAAATATTAATCTGATAAGTCTGAAATTTTTGAGTTTTTGAGAAATTTGAGAGAAACCTGATAAGTCTGAAAGAATACTTTCGAAATATTCTACTTTTAGAAATTTTTTAAATTCAAATAAAATCAAATAAAATGCGTGAAACTTGGGAAGCTGTAACACTGGAAAAAATCATAGGAATTGAATAAAGAAACTGTATAAGCCAAAAGTCCTAATTATTAATCTTAGTGCAAAGTTTGAGAAGCAAAGAAAACAACCTTTAAATATTAAATAACCATTAACATTGCACAACATAATGTTAACATAATGCTTATAGGTTAAATTGAAGTAATTTTTGTAAGATAGTCGTCATTTGGGCATCAGTGCAATCTTAGCTACGTAAGTTAACACATTAAGAGAAAATAAAATAGAAAACTTGCATTCTAACATTGGTATTTTTTACCTTTCTCATACTTGAAATTCTCCCAATACAAAATTGTGCTACTGAGCTTTCTCGCAAACATTTTTGGTCCTTCGAGTCGGATCTTTAAAAAAACAATTTTTATTAAGAGATTACATTTATATTAGCCCCTCTTTGGCTTGGGTCATAAGGTTTAGGAAAAATAATATGTTGCCACACTCCCTTCAACCGCCCACAAATCAATAAAAATGCTTTATTTAAGACGGTGTTTGTCGTATTCAACTAAAATTTGGTAATTAAGTTCGTATAATAACTATCGGTAACTATGCTAAAAAAGGGCGTGGTACAACTATAGCTACGCCTACTTTAAAAAAAAAATAACTACTTCGAAACTACTGGCCCGATTAAGCTCAAGTTTTGGCAGTGGATTTGTTTCGAGTACGAGATGGTTAAAGTAATAACTACCACACCTCCTTTTACCGCCCACATATACAGTGTTGCGCAAAGCAATAGCAACAAAATAAGTGCGCTGCAACAAAATCGTGTATCTTTTTTAATATTGGGGACACACAAAAATGATTATAGGAATCAAAGCATATATTCATACATCATATATAAAACAAATCAAATTCAAATTTGGTTTTGTTTTTTTTATTAAATTTAAAATTAATGTGACTACATTCAATTTGTCTGGGAGCAAAACAAAAGCAACAAAACTTGAAAAATGTTTAAAGAGAACAGAAGTTCGAAGAATTATTGGTAAAAGTTCCGTTATTGTAAAGCACTTGTTGTTTGTAAGTCATAAACATTTAAGTTTAGTTTTTTTTGTGCTAGTTGTGACATTGACTGTTCCATTTATAATGGCACGTTTTAAATACTGTGAAGCTCTTAAATTACAAATTATTTCCGAATATAAAAACGAAATTTCGCAAATATCTAACGTGAAACAGTTTGATATTAATCGGTCAATAGTTTGCAGATTAATAAAGAAATATACCTTCACAAAAGACGTAACAACGGTACATTAAAGAGGGCGATCGCAGAGGACATCGCTGCTTGATGACAGGAACATTTGTGGTGTGTTCAAACGAATTGCATTTGCCACATCCAAAGAGGTTGTTCGGACACTTGATTTAGATATCCACCACAGCACTGTTTGAAGACGAGCCGTTGAGAACGATTAAAGAAGTTACAGACCGGCAGAGAAACCTTTGCTTACCGCTAAGCATAAAAAACAAGGTGAGGTGTTACAATTTAAATAATTCTGTCTGAAATTGTGACAACTAGTTGCAATTTATTGCTTTTTAGACTGTCTTCCAAAAGAGCACCTAAATTGGGCCGTTCAAAAATCGAAAACCGTTTTTTTAGCGATGAATCAAAGTTCAACTTGATTAATTCAGATGGGATGTGCACGGTACGGTGCCACACAGGTACACGACTTGAAGCCCGAAACTGCAAAATATATTTTAAACACGGAGGCGATGGCATTATGGTCTGGACTTGTTTTTCCTATAATGAAGTTGAACCATTTCAAAAAATCGATGAAATTATGGATCGATTTGTATATAATGACATTTTAGAAAGCAAGATAAGACATTCATAGTGGAATATGTCGCTTCAGTGAACGTTGTGCACGGTACCGTGCCACACAGGTACACGACTTGAAGCCCGAAACTGCAAAATAAATTTTAAGCACAGAGGCGATGGCATTATGGTCTGAACTTGGTTTTCCTATAATGAAGTTGAACCATTTCAAAAAATCGATGAAATTATGGATCGATTTGTATATAATGACATTTTAGAAAGCAAGATGCGACCACATTCAGAGTGGAATATGTCGCTTCAGTGAACGTTTCAGCCCGATCACGACCCGAAACACACTTCAAAGCTCATCAAAGATTACATTAGAGGCAATGGGATTCAAGTCCTTGATTAGCCGGCACAGTCACAATGACTTGAATCCCATTGAAAATTTTTTTGGGATTTTGAAGGTAAAAGTTTCTGGTCAAAGGTTTTCCAATAAGACTGCACTGTATGAAGCGCTGAAACTTAATTGGGAACATATACTAACATATATACTTTAATAGAGTCGATGACGCTCAGATGTGTAGCGGCTATCAAAAATAATGAATCTTACACCAAATATTAATTATGTTGCTTTTGTTTTGCTCTCAGACAAACTGAATGCAGTCACATTAATTTTAAATTTAATAAAGAAAACAAAACCAAATTGGAATATGATTTGCTTTTAATATGATGTATGAATATATGCTTTGGTTCCTGTAATCACTTTTGTGTGTACCTAATATTTAAAAATATACACGATTTTGTAGCAGCGTACCGATTTTGTTGCTATTATTTTGCGCAACACTGTATATAAAAAATTTGCGATATAAAAATGCTTTGGAGTTATGGATCGCTCAGCCTCGAAATTCGGTATTCAACCACAATTTATACATGTCGTTTCAGTGATGAAGTTATATAGGAGTCAAAAACAAGAGGGAGTGGCACATCCGATACAAGCAAAACTTGCGATATCGAGTAGTTTTGGAGTTAAAGGTTGCACAGCATCGGAATTTAGTATTCCGACATAAATTTATACATGCAGTTTCATTGATAACATTTTATGGGCGTTGTAAAAGGAGGAGTGGCACCTCCCATACGACCCAAATTTGTGATATCGAATAGCTTTGAAGTTATAGGTCGCACAGCGTAAGAATTCAGTATTCGACCTAAAATCGGCCAGCGTCGGAATTCAGTACTCGATCCAATTTTACACATGCACTTTCATTGGTAACATTTTTTGGGCGTTTTACAAGGGAGAGTGGCAAATCCCATACAACCCAAATTTGCGATATCGAATAGCTATTGAGTTATTTGTCGCACAGCGTAAGAATTCAGTATTCGACCTAAATGTACACATGCCGTTTTATTGAAATTTTATGGGTGTTTGTCAAGGGGGAGTGGCACCTCTTATTTAACCCAAAATTGCGATATCGAATAGCTATTGATTTATTTGTCGCACAGCGTCAGAATTCAGTATTCGACCTGATGTACGCATGCAGTTTCATTGATTTTATTTTATGGGAGTGAGAAAATGGGATATGGCACCTCACGTACAACCCAAATTTGTGCTATCGAATAGCTTTAGAGATATAGGTCACATAGCCTCGGAATTCAGTATTCGACCTCAATTTACGTATGCAGTTTCACTGATAACATTTTTTGAGCGTAGGATAAGGGGAAATCGCATCTCCATTATAACCCCAATATAGGATATCGAATAGCTTTGAAGTTAAAGATCGCACAGCGTAGGAATTCAGTTTCCGACCTCAATCTATGCATGCAGTTTTACTGAGTACCTTTTATGGGCGTTGAACAAGGAGCGTAGCACCTCCCATACAACATAAATTTGCGATATCGATAGCATTGGAGTTATAGGTCGCACTGCGTCGGAATTCAGTATTCGACTTCATATTCAAATGCAGTTTTACTGATAACATTTTAAAGCGTCTTTAAAGGGGGCGTGGCTCTTACCATTTAACATAAATTTTGCGAAATAGCTTTGGAGTTATTGATCGCACAGTTTTGGAATTTAGTATTAGACCTCAATGCTTACATGCAGTTTCATTGATTACATTTGAAGGGCCTTGAAAAAGGGTACGTGACACCTCCCATACAACCCAAATTTGTTGTAGGTCGCAGATTTGGAATTCAGTATTCAACTTCATGTTCACATGCAGTTTTACTGATAACATTTTAAAGCGTTTGTATAGGGGGAATAGCACCTCCCATATATCCCAAATATACGATATCGAATAGCTTTGAAGTTATAGATCGCACAGCGTGGGAATTCAGTATTCAACCTCAATTTACACATGCAGTTTTACTGAATAAATTTCATGGGCGTTTGAAAAGGAGCGTTGCACTTCCAACACAACATAAATTTGCGTTTCATTGATTACATTTGAAGGGCCTTGAAAAAGGGGACGTGCCACCTCCCATACAACCCTAATTTTTGCTATCAAATAGCTATGGAATTATAGGGCACACAGCGATGGAATTTAGTATTCCGACTAAATTTTCAATTGCAGTTTTATTGGTAACATTTTATGGGCGGAATTAGGTATTCGACATATATTTATACATTCAAGGGAGAGTGGCAGCAACGCGCCGGGTTTCAGTCAGTATATTACATATATATTACGGTGCGTTATATACAGTGAAAATATTTGCGAAATAAAAAAAAAACAAATACATTTAGACGACATATTGTTGCTGCAATAAAATTGCTAATATTCTATGCAAATTAAAGACTTTTCGGCGAGTTTAAATATTAAAAAATAAAGTAATAAAAATAAAATTAAATATTAAAGGCTAAATATGAATCAGTTTTTAAAGAGCTCATAAAAATTATTCTTTTTCGTTTAATTTGAGGTAGAAATAAAAAAAAAATATAGCTTAATACATAGTTGCACTTATACAAAAAATATATTTTTACGTAAATTTTTACATACAAGGTAGTTTAAAAAAAAATCTGGTCACCTTCTTTAACCGGTTTCTTTTATAAAAACTTGTGAGAGCGCATTGCACATAATATCAACATACTTTACTTTCGTTTTTCTTCTAAGTATATCGCGTGACATCTCTTCAGCTGGAAAATGTAGCAGAACATATTTTTACCATTATATGTTAAATGTGAAACAACTTAGACATATGTATAAAAATAAAATCATAATTTGTTTTAGTCGCGCACTACATCACTACCATTTTTAAGCAACTTTTTTTGGATTTAAAAAAAAAAAAAAACGAAACAATAAAATATTGCAAATCAATTCTACAAATATGAGTAAAAACTATAAAATATTATAAATAATTTCTTTTAGTTTTTTTATTTTATTCTTCATATAGAAACTTTAAACATATATAGGCTTATTACGGTTCACAGCAATAAACTGTTGTGTCTTCTTACGAGTAGACACAGCAGTAAAGAAGACACAACAGTTTCGAGCTATTATGGTTCACAACAACACGTTGTTGTCACGCTTGATTGTGGAACGTATGTAGAATTTGTAGCTTGAGTGGTCCAGGGTTGCTTCAGAGAAAAGTAATAACGTACTCTTTAAAAAGTATTTTCTAAACAACAAAAAGAACAACCATGATGAGAATGTTTTTGCGAAATGAAAGCGAAATATTGTGAGCCCATATTTAAACCCGTTAATTTCAACTGGCGTTAAAAAATAGAATCAAATCTAGTTTAATGAAAAAACTGGATTTTAAAATGTTTTTAAGTACAAGGAAGCATTTTTTTACGAAGACTATAATGGTTGAAAAAAAATCGAGCTCACTTCTTTCCCCTTTGGCCAGGAACACGGGCTCTTTTTATAGTAAAAAAAATAATTCTTTTAAATTGGTTATAATTCTTACATTATTATACGGATATCAATATTATTGACACTATAAAGAAATATTTATGGCATTTCTAATGATATATGATAATATCAGATCGAACTTAATTTAAAAGTTACAGCATTTTTTTAAAAATTTTATTATTTTAATTTGCTTGAGGTACTCCTAAAAAATCTGCAATATCAGAAAATCTTCAAATGGGAATTGTAGTTTGGGTATTATGGCGAAAAAAAAATAATAATTCATCAAAGGGACATAAAATTAAAATTTCAGTTACGATTATTTTTCCAATGATGCTGTTTTTTTTATAGTAGTGACAAACATTTTAGTGTATAGTCTTTGTTTGATATATGGTTTGTGAGTTATGTGAAAAAATTATATGAATATGAAAAACTTTTTAATAGTTACGTAGATATCGATAAAATAAGCTTAATTCATTACCAAAATACATTTTTAAGCTTTGTTCGATAATAATAAAGTCTAACTTTTTCTAGCTCTAAATAATTCAAACTTATTTTTAAACGACTATTCCTAAACTATAAGAAATAGAGCAAAACACCTTTTAGACTTCGGCGTAACCCGACTTAAAGATCATTTTGATACATTTAACATTCAAAAAATTAGAGGAACGCCAATAATGGAGTATATTCACATTGCGAAGATTTGCTTTACAAAATAAAAATATTCGGCAATTATTCCGCTACTTTGGGCCGAAGAATAAAAAATCGGCCAACTATGCCGAATACCGAAGCCGAATATTCTGTCGGAAACTAGATATTTTACAAAATATGTTGAGTCTTAAAAAATAAATTTTTATAGTGCCAATAACATAACAAAAATTTAAGAATTATGGCAAATTAAAAAAACATGGATGACTTCGTGAACGCATTTATGCAATGCATCAGTGTGTTTTATTTTGAATTGGTTCAAAGCTTATTAACCAAAACTGCGCAACTATACTATTTTAAAGAATATCACCAGAGTTTTGGTTAATAATCTTCGGATTAATTCAAAATAAAACACACTGATGCATTGCATAAATACGTTTACGAAGCCAGCCCATATTGTTTTTAACTTAAAACCCCTCTCCCGGCCAAATGGGGGAGGAGAGCGGTATTTTTTAACACCATTATAATTTACGCAAAAAGTGGTGTTGCATTAAAAAACATTTTGAAATATCAGCATTTTCATTTAACTACATTTATGCTTAAATTTCAGCCAAACGTAATCTTCCTTCTCTCATGAGCAATTGTACTTCCCTTCACCATTAAACGCATTTCTAAACTAATAAAATTACACTTATTTCTACTATAAAACTTCCAAAATAATAAGCCTACCATCGCAGATATATTTTGTACTCTCAAAATAAAAACGCATTCTAATTAGTACGTTTCGATGCAACTGTGAACTGGTCACTGTCAAAATAAAAAAAGTTAACCCTAACACTGGTACTATTTACATATGTAAATATTTAACTTTTTAGATGACTACAAATTTGATGTTTTTGGCACGATTTGAATATAATTTACATTCAGTGGCTAATTTTTAAATTTGTTTAAATAAACAAAAATAGCCACTGAATGTAAATTATATTCAAATCGTGCCAAAAACATCAAATTTGTAGCCATTTAAAAAGTGAAATATTTACATATGTAAATAGTACCAGTGTTAGGGTTAAACAAATAATTTTCAATTCAATTGCTGAATTCAATATAATTCTGTTGATAATAAAACGTATTATCAATTTTCTGTGAAATTCGCATTATTAATTAAAAAAACGCAATTTCAAATAAAATTTTCATTTTTAATCCATTGAGTTTCTTCAACACAACACCAAATTATCTGTCTTCAAAATTCGGCAGATAACAAGAGAATAAAACACAACAGCTGTGTTGCATATTAAGTGAATTGAAGACACAGAACTGTTGGCAGACGACAGTGGAATGTATTCAGTTACTTTGTTGTCTACCGTAATAGCAATTTACACATTGTAATAAAGCTAATATAGTTTCTCAAATCAAAAAATTACAACAAACACATAGAAATTTTAAAAATACTGGGACATTTTTTCTTTTGCTGTCAACTTTTACTCAGTCAAGTTTTTTTTTTTTGCGATTTGTTTAAATATGTGAAGGTACATATCAAGACATAGCTTAGTACTTTTTTATTTTTTTGAATCTGATATATAATAAATAGAAAACATATGCATAAAAGTGACATGAGATAACACATGCATATCAAGACATAGTTTTGTATCTTTTTATTATTTTCAATCTGAAATATAATAAATAGAAAACATATGCATAAAAGTGACATGAGATAACATATTCTTAGATTCTTGTTTAGAATAATCGCAATGCATACACTTAAAAAAAACCACCATTAACTTCTGGTGACAGGAATGAGGCCCGAAAATTTTTTGAAAAAATAAGACGCCTTGCCGATGGTTTTAAAACCGGGGCCTCTTCCTGCAAGGATGAAAACGGGAATCTAGTGACAGATGTCCAGAGTACACTGTCGTTATGGAGGGAACACTTCTCTAAGCTTCTAAATGGCGACGCTGATAACAATCCCGCCAATAGAGATGATATTCCGGAAACCCCAATTTTGGATGACAGCGTTGAGGTTCCGCTGCCCGACTATGATGAAGTTCTGACAGCTATAGCTCGGCTTAAAAATAACAAAGCCGCGGGAGCTGATGGCTTACCTGCTGAGCTGTTTAAGGGAGGGTTCTCCTGGATTTTTTTGGATTTGGCCGAAAAACAAGCAAAATTTGAAAATGGTTTGTGGGAAAATGAAAAGACATACGAACTTATGCTTTTGAACTTTGATTCGTGGTTTATTGACGAGTAAAAAAAAAAAAAGATATTTGAAAAATTCAAAATGGCGGCTTGAAAATGGAGGATCTCGTCGACCTCTGCGCGCAAAACATCGACCTCCCGCGGACAGTGTGGGGCCTCAGGTAGTGAACTGAAATGAGAAATGTATAAAATTTATTAAAATTGATAACATTTCATATGCCTGGAACCTAACTTCAATTAAGTTTGGTAAAAAAACCAATTTTATGGACTTTTAAAAAAAAATTGAAATTTTTTGCTTTTTTTTTACTTAGATCTCGTTTAAAAATTATAAATAAACAATTTTTTATGCCAATGTTAGGTTCCAGGCGTACAAAAAAGTATATACTTTCAAACATTCTTTGAATGAAGGAAATCGGATCAATAGAACAAGCCCTGTGCTGTCCGTTAGATTAGAAAACATGGTTCCGAGAAAAACGCGTTTAAAGTTTTTAGAAAGTTGGTACGCGCGCGTGACATGGGTACGTTTGACACGCTCTAGCTCGAGAAATACGCGTCGTATTGAAATATCCCTTGGCACAAACATTCTACATATATGTAACTTTCATTTTATGTAAAAAAAAATAATCGATTTTTTCAAAAAAAATCCAGGAGAACCTTCCCTTAAGAATGGAGGCGAAGCTCTACTTAAATGCATTCACGAGCTTCTATGCAGAATATGGTCGGAAGAATGCATTCCGAACGATTGGAATATCAATGTGCTCTGCCCAATCCACAAGAAAGGCGATCCCACTATCTGTGCCAATTACCGTGGGATAAGCCTTCTTAATATCGCATATAAGGTCCTGTCGAGCGTTTTATGTGAAAGATTGAAGTCCATTGTAAACGAACTGATCGGACCTTATCAGTGTGGCTTCAGACCTGGAAAGTCCACCATCGACCAGATTTTCACGCTACGACAAATCTTGGAGAAGACTCAAGAAAAACAAGTCGACACCCACCATCCTTTTGTCGACTACAAAGCCGCCTTCGACAGTCCAATAAGGAAGCACCTGTACTCCACCATGTCTGAATTTGGTATTCCTGCAAAACTAATACGACTTTGCAGGATGACACTGAGCAACACCAGCAGCGCAGTTAAAATCGGGAAGGACCTCTCCCCACCATTTATTACCAAACGAGGTTTCAGACAAGGTGATTCCTTATCGTGCGACTTTTTCAACCTAATGATGGAAAATATCATCCGAGCTGCTGATCTGAGACGTAGTGGCACAATATTCTACAAGAGTGTTATGCTGCTTGCGTATGCTGATGACATAGATATCATTGGCCATAATACGCGCGAAGTCAGTGCAGCATTTTCCAGATTAGAAAGAGAGTCAAGTCGAATGGGTCTGTCAGTGAATGCAGATAAGACGAAATACTTAGTGTCAACAAACAAACAGTCCCAGCGTCTTGGAACCCACGTTACCGTTGACAATACCTCCTTCGAGGTTGTGAAGAACTTCGTTTATCTGGGATCCAGCATTAATTCAACCAACGACATCAGCATTGAGATCAAACGAAGAATAACTCTTGCCAACAGGTGTTACTTTGGGCTAAGTAGGCAATTGAGAAGCAGAGCCCTCTCTCGACGAACGAAAATCACGCTCTATAAATCGCTCATCATGCCCGTCCTACTTTACGCATCACAAACCTGGACGCTGAGCAGTTTAGATGAAAAGACTTAAGGAGCATTCGAGAGAAAGATTCTTCGTAAGATCTACGGACCAATCTGCGTCAATGGCGAGTACCGAATACGGTGGAATTATGAACTGTATGAGCTGTACGCTGACATCGACATAGTCAAGCGCATTAAAATAGAGCGGCTTCGCTGGCTTGGTCATGTTCAGCGCATGAAATACGATGCTCCAGTGAAGAAAACATTCGATTCGGTACCCAGCGGCGGTCAATGCAGAAGAGGACGACCGCATCTTCGTTGGAAAGACCAAGTAGAGGACAACCTGACGAAGCTTGGAATTTCCAACTGGCGCCAGCAAGCGAAAGACGGAAATGGCTGGCGCAAATTCTTAGATGAGGCCAAGACCGACATACGGTTGTAGCGCCAAATAAGTAAGTAAGTAGTAGTAGTACCATTAACTTCTAAGCTTTTACTTTTTTATCTTTTTAAACCTTTTGAAACAATTGCAATAAATTTCCCGGTTGTAAGAAATCGGTAACGAACGGCAGCTCTTAAAGAAGAATTTATACTAGCTTCAGACGAAATTACTGAATTTGATGCAACATTTTCCGATATTGCATCCACCGATCATACAAAATTTTCTCTCGAAGTGTTTAAGGATGAAATAAATATTTGTGGCTTCAAGAAAAAGCTTCATATAGTAAATGCATAGAAAGTATAACCGTTGTAAATATACCACAACTTCCGCACCTACGTTTTCTGTGTTTGAAAAATACTGTAAATATTTTAAAAAATACAACTTTTGCAGGAGCATCTAGAAGTTTTTTGCCCTACAATTCTGAAAGTTTTGTTGAAGATAATGGTCCTAACAATAACACAGTGTAAGTTTTAATAAGTATTTTACCGTGAGTGTCAGGATTTCTTTAAATAATTGGAACACGCAATTTATTAATTAAATAAAGGAGTAAAAACTCCTTTAATGGAAAGTTAGTTAAAATATATTGGCGAAACAATTTACGTATTCGTCAGCGCACTAATCAACCGTTCACCGCGAGATCGTTGCCAGACTGACTTTCTAGTCGCGTTTTCTCTCTATCTCTCGTTTCTTCTCGTTACAGTCGTTCACTCCTGAGATTGTAGCGACCTCGCTGCTCATCATCGGAATCGTTAGATACTTCATCAGGGTCATCGTCATCTTCAGGGAGCATACACCACGGCTTTAGTTTATCTGTCATTGTTAAGGACTTCGGTGACAAAGAAAGGTCCTTTGAAACGGGGTTCCAATTTCCGCGATTCTCCAGTGCTACCAAGTTCACTTTCAGCCAGCACAAGATCTCCTTTAACAAACTTTGTTGGTGTAGTGTGTGCTTGGTCATATCGTTCTTTAGCTTGTTTTCGTTGTTTTTGGATGCGATCGGCAGCTTCTTCACGGGTGTTCTGAATGTTTTCATCAATGAATGTAATTTCTTTGTCTTGGAGTATTTGAAGAAGTTTGTTGGCAACTATATCTCGAGGTTGAAAACCATAAACGATTTCATGTGGGCTTCGTCCCGTTGAACTACTTTTCAAAGAATTGAGAGTTCATTGAATATCCCTTACTTTTTGGTCCCAAATTTTGTCTTCTGGTGTCGATGATCTTAACATTAATAAAATCGTTCGGTTCATGCGTTCGACTTGACCGTTAGCTCGAGGTGTACGAACCGCATTAAGAATATGTTTGATGCCGTAGTTTTTACAATAGTGTTCAAAATCTTTGGTTGAGAATGCTGTGCCTCTGTCACTGATGATTCGTTCTGGCATTCCGAAGTATCCACTCATCTCGTTGAGAGTGTTTAGCACGTGTTTCGTCGATGTATCTTTGACTGGTCGGATCAATACGTATTTTGAAAAAGCATCAATGAACACCAAGATGTGTTCGTTTCTGCGACTGCTGCGGGGAAATGGGCCCATGTGATCGACGTGAATGGTATTGAACGGTATAGGTTCAATGTCACTGAAATGATATTCGCCTTCTTTCTTACCAACAGGATGTTTAGCAAATGCGCAGTTAACGCAAGCCTTTAAATAGGATTTCGTAAAATTACGCATTCGAGAAAACCAAAGATGCTGTTTTAGTTTTTCGAGAGTCCTCTCCAGACTCAGATGCCCAGAGTTGTCGTGAGCGTCGCGCAAAACTCGTCATCGCAGCTCTTTCGGAACTACCCATAGCGTTTTGTTGTCAACTTTCCTATACAATCGTCCACTTTTGATGACATAGTCTTCAACTACATCTTTCTCCTTTGCTGAAATTCTGGCAACTATTTTTTGTATATCTTTGTCTTGCAATTGCATTGAAAATAAAAAATCTGTTTCCTCTAAAATCATCTTTGCTACTTTTAGCGAAGCTGTTTCCAATTCTTGGGGTTGTTCGTTCGGCATGCGGCTTAAAGCATCCACGTGGGCCATACGCTTTTCCGATCGATGTTCAATATCAAGATCATAATCTTGAATGCGTAACCAGCAGCGTGCAATACGGGGAATTAATTCTCTCTTTTGCATAGCTGTTTTCACCGCGCTACAGTCAGTGATTACTTTGACTTTCTTGCCACATATGTAATATTTAAACCTTTCTAGAGACTAAACCACTGCCAACGTCTCAAGTTCGTAACTATGAAATTTGCTTTCGTCTGCACTCGTAGATCGGCTGTAATAAGCAACTGGCCTCCAGTTCTCACCATCACATTGAAATAAAACGCCAGCAAGTCCAATGGAACTCGCATCTGTATGAACTTGATGCTCTGCATTGACATCATATGCTGTTAAAATCGGCTCAGATACAAGCGCATTTTTAAGTTCCTCCAACGCGTTTTCTTGAACATTAGTCCACTCGAAACGTTGATCCTTGCGCAAAAGTTTTCGAAGCGGCTCCGATATGATGGCGTAGCCAGGCACAAATTCCTAAAGTACCCACTTAGGCCCAGAAATCTACGAACTTCGGTGACGTTGGTGGGCGTTGCAAAATTTTGAATGGCGGCTGTCTTTGCCAACCCAGGACTTATTCCATCAATAGACAATTTATGCCCTAAAAACTCTAACGACTGTTTCAAGAACTCACATTTGGTCAAATTGAGTGTCAAATTTGACTCACGCAGGACATCAAGTACACGCCCCGACGGAGGAAAAGGACGATGCCGCCAAGGATGCTTTCTACGCGAGCCTAGAGGACGTGTACGATCGCTGTCCGGCCCACGACGTAAAAATAGTCCTCGGCGATTTTAACGCAAAGGTCGGAAAAGAAGGCGTCTTTGGCCCCACTGTCGGTCAGTTCAGTCTCCACGAGGCCACTACGAACAACGGTCTAAGACTGATCGACTTCGCCGCGGCACGAAACATGGTAGTAAGTAGCACCAGATTCCAACACCTCGACATCCATAAGGCCACCTGGCTGTCCCCTGATCAAAAAACACGAAACCAAATTGATCATTTTGTGATCGACGGAAGGCACGCTTCTAGCGTTCTGGATGTGCGTACATTTCGGGGAGTGAACATCGACTCCGACCACTTTCTTGTTGCAGCCAAGATCCGCATGCGGTTATGCAATGCAAAGAACATACGCACAGGAATGCAACGAAAGCTAGACGTCGCTAAGCTGCAATCACAAAGGACAGCTGAGGCCTACTCCGCTCAACTCTCGGTTAAGCTCAACCAACCAACCTCACAACACGATGATGCCGATGGACTTTGGGCGCACATCTCCCACTCCATGCGCGCTGCCACTGAAGAAGTGATTGGTTTCCGGCGCCCGCAACCTCGGAACCAATGGTATGACCAGGAGTGTCGCGACGCGACGGCAGCAAAAAACGCCGCATACAGAAAGACGCTGCAGTCAGCTGCAACGCGAACCGTGCGAGAAAAATATCGTGAAAAGAGGAAGGAAGAGAGACGCCTTTTCAGACGCAAAAAAAGGGAGCAAGAAAAGCGTGAGCGTGAAGAAATTGAGGTGTACAAAGGCAAGAAGGATGCACGAAAATTTTACCAACAGGTTAAGCGTCTAACCCAAGGTTTCAAGCCCGGAGCATCCACTTGTAGAGATGGGAATGGAAATCTGGTTACAGATACGCAGTGCGCACTGAGATTGTGGAGACAGCATTTTTCCAATCTGCTTACGGGTGATGTTCCCACCAACTCCGCCCATGGAGAATGCAGTTCGCCACAACCAATCGACGATGACGAAGTAGAAGTTCTACCACCTAGCAATGACGAGGTTCGAGTTGCTATCCAGCGGCTCAAAAACAACAAAGCAGCGGGTGCTGACGGCCTGCCAGCTGAACTGTTTAAAGCCGGCGGCGATGAATTGATAGGGTGCATGCATCAACTCATCAGCAAAATATGGCTAGCGGAATGCATGCCCGACGATTGGAATCTCAGCGTGCTTTGTCCCTTACTTAAGAAAGGAGACCCGACAATTTGCGCCAACTACCGAGGTATCAGTCTTATTTCCATCGCATATAAGGTCCTCTCGAGCGTACTATGTGAAAGACTTAAGCCGTATACAAAAACACTGATTGGACCTTATCAGTGTGGCTTTCGACCTGGTAAATCCACCATAGACCAGATTTTTACACTGCGCCAAATCCTGGAGAAAACCAACGAAAAGCAAATCGACACGCATCATCTCTTTGTCGATTATAAAGCTGCGTTCGATAGCCCGAGGCGGGATTGCCTATACGCAACAATGTCTGAGTTCGGTATACCTGCAAAGTTGATAAGACTCTGCAGGATGACGTTGAGCAATACTTGCAGCTCCGTCAAGGTAGGAAATGACCTCTCCGAAACCTTCCATACTGAACGAGGTTTCAGACAAGGCGACCCGCTATCTTGCGATCTCTTCAACATCATCATGGAGGGGATCCTACGAAAGGCCGGTGTGCATCGCAATGGCACCATTTTTTACAAAGGTGTTCAGCTCCTTGCGTATGCTGATGATATTGATATCATCGGTAGAACCAAGAGAGATGTCACTGCTGCTTTCACCGCTATCGAAAAAGAATCAGCCAAGGTGGGTTTGACGGTAAACGAGGGTAAAACGAAGTATATGCTGCCTGCTGGCAGGGGAGCGGGGCGGCTAGGCTCTCACGTTTCAACAGGCAACTATAACTTTGAAGTGGTCAAGGAATTTACCTACCTTGGCACCGCCATTAACAGCAATAATGATGTCAGCCTGGAGATAAAGCGAAGAATAACAATTGCTAATAGGTGCTACTACGGGCTTAGTAAGCAATTACGTTGCAGAGCCCTCTCTCGATCGACAAAACTGACACTCTACAAGACGCTCATTATACCTGTGCTTCTTTATGGCGCTGAGGCATGGGTTGTCTCGCATGCAGACGCAGCCGCTCTTGGGGTGTTTGAGAGAAAAGTTCTTCGCAAAATCTTCGGCCCTATTCGAGTTGGCGACGACTATCGCATACGAATGAACCACGAGCTGTATGAGCTATACGACGACATTGAAGTAGTTCAGCGTATCGCAATCCAGCGATTACGCTGGCTAGGTCATGTCCATCGTATGAATGACGATGCTCCAGCGAAAAAGGTGTTCGAGGCGAAGGCCGAAGGCCGACGACGAAGAGGGAGACCATGCCTCCGATGGATTGACCAGGTCGAGGAAGCCCTAACCGCGCTTGGAGAAACCAATTGGAGAAGGCGCGCGCGAAGCAGAGGCGCCTGGCGAGAGCTGATGAGATCGGCCGAAACCCGACGACGGGTTGCTATGGCCACCTAAGTAAGTAAGTAAGTAAGGACATCAAGAAGTCGTACTAATTTTTCAAACATTTCTTCAACTGTATTTGCCCCAATTAATATATCGTCCATGTAATGTATTATGTCGTTTTTTAATGTATTTTCTTTTATTTTCGTCATTAATCGTTGGAATGCGATCGGCGCGTTTTTGAGGCCAAAAGGCATTCGTTTAAATTCAAATAACCCATCAGTTGTAATAAATGCGGTATACTTACGACTAGATTCTTTAATTGGGATCTGATAATAACCGCTGTTCATATCTAGCGTTGTCATAAACTTGTAGCGCGCCGCCTCTTGTAGCTGTTCTTCGATGTTTAGGTGCATTTCTTTCCGCGTGCTCCCATTTAGACGCCGATAATCTATACATAACCGATCACCACCGTTTTTTTTTTCCCAAGAGTATCGGACTCGCATATTCTGATTCGGATTTCGATATTATGTCATTTTCAATTAGTTCGCGTATAATTTCCCCAACAATAATTTTTTTTGGTTCAGGGACACGGTAAGGAGATTGCGCTATCGGTTCGTCAACTTCTAAATTGATTTCAAATTCTATCAGATCTGTTTTTCCAATTTCGCTCAGATTACTCGCAAATATATCAGAATATTTATTTAACACTGCACTTAAATCATTTTTTATTTCCTTATTTTCAGCACTGCACTGTATTTCGTTTTTGTTTATTTCCTTAAACGGAACGTCTTTATAATTATTTAAATTTTCTTTGAATGTCAACATATTATTTTGAAAAACCGCACTGATGTTATTTTCGCTAAATAAATTTTGTCCAAGCAAAATGTCAGTTGACAAAAAATCATCGTCAACAATGTAAAGTTCAATTTGTACACTCAAATCATCAATCAGGACATCAGCTCTAATTTTGTGTTTAGTGTGAAAAACTCCTCCACAGTTGCCATTTATTTTTAACAAACACAATTCACTTTTTGATCCTATACTTTGGGCAACCGATTCACGAATCATATGGCACTGGCTGCGTGTGTCAATAAAAGCATGAAACTCTATGCTACCTATTAAGACGCGTTTTATAAACATTTCATCGAGTTTGCTACATTTAGCTTCACGCACAACTGCATTTGGTTTGCCACAGTTCTCTGGCCCATTGCGGGGATGCACTTTTTGACAGTCCTTGCATCGCTTGCGACGTTGTGGTTGTGGGCACTTGGTAGAGATATGTCCAATCTCAGAACAATTGAAACACACAATCGTTTTAGATTTCGCATCACTATTCGTCGATTTTGCTTCAGAAACGTTATAATCATTTTTATTTTTTCGCTGAATTTAGGAAACCGATTGTTTGAACAAACAGACACATTTTTTAAATAGTCATCTAACGTTTCACGCATCTGTTTCATCGAAGTAAAATGGTGCGCCGCAATTGCAAGTTGCAACTCCCGATGTTTTAACCCGTCACGTGTATATTTGATTATCGCTGACTCGCTCAATTTATGACGCTTTCCAAGCGCACCCATTCTAAAACAATACTCGACGATTCTTTCATTTTGATGACGCGTAGCGCTGCTCATTCTGAAATGAGTTTCAGCTTCATCCAGCACTGTACCAAATTTTTCGATTAAAGCACTCGCGAGTCTGTTCCAACTACTGTGAAGTTCACATGTTGCGTCCAACCACAACCTAGCCGGTCCTTTTAATTTTCCGAACACTGCCAGCATCACACTCTTATCCTCCAAACCGTAAGCAACTACAGATCGGTTAACGCGATCAACAAACTGTTCAACCGAAAATATGTCCTTGGAGGGGTCAAATTCAGGCAGTGTATCCGCAATTTCTTTACTTGAAAAATTATTTTTAAATAAGTTTTCACTTAAACCTGCCACAGGACTAAATCCTAACAAATCACTTGATTGTTCGTTCACGTTTGCCCTATTTGTGGCCACTCCACTCACAGTTGGACCCGACACACTCGAATTCTGAACCAGAGTCATAACGCTTTGCATCATTTAACGGAGCTCAATCATTTGCGATTGTAAGGACGGTTCGTCGTGATTTTCGGCATTGTTGATTTTTTTTTTCTTTATTTGGTTATATTTACCACGTTTCGTTTTATTGTTTTACTTTGACGTTGCTTTTTTTTTTTGTTTTTATCGCTCGCCTTTGTTTCGTTTTTTTTTTCGATTAGCATTTTTTCCTCGTTACTTTTGTTTCGTTATATTTTACGTTTAACACTTTTGCTCGTTACTTTTGCTTTGTTTCCCCTTGGTGACGCCAACTTTCAAAAACCAACGGTCGATTGCTTTTTCGGTTCATTACATGAATTCGTTAACCTTGAAAACTTTCCATCATATTCGCGGGAGTCTCACTTTCGCGGTAAATGTGCACTCTTTCATTAGCATGACCTAACACATATTGTAGCTTTGGGGCATATTAAATACATTTTTCATTAAACTTTCGAAGTTTAATTGTTTTTGACTCGATTTAGCACACCTTAACTGAGAAAACAACCGCACTTTCGTTACAAACAAGAAAGAAAGAAAAAAAAAATGTCCGTTCACGATCCCACTTCTGAGCTGTAAGTTTTAAAAAGTATCTTACCGTGAGTGTCAGGATTTCTTTAAATAATTGGAACACGCAATTTATTAATTAAATAAAGGAGCTTTTAATGGAAAGTTAGTTAAAATATATTGGCGAAACAATTTACGTATTCGTCAGCGCACTAATCAACCGTTCACCGCGAGTACGTTGCCAGACTGACTTTCTAGTCGCGTTTTCTCTCTATCTCTCGTTTCTTTTCGTTACAACAGTGAAACAAATTTACAAAAAAGTCAAAATTCTTATATACCACTATATAGAGGTGAAAGTACTACCCCATAAAATCATAATTCTTGCGGGGTTTTGCAAAGTTAGGATCGCAACATATTTTTTTTAACACATTTAATTTGGGTGAAGAGTGTATTTCTCTGCAATTCAAAACATCAGTTTTTGGGGTCTAACTTGTCCAGCATTGAGGTAAGCGTGTTGATGTGAAAATGTTGATGTTAAAAAGTTATATAATAATTTTTCAAACATTTCCTACCAAAAATTCACATCAGTTCCGAGTTAAAGGACAAAAAACTCAAAAAAAATAACTAAATTTTCCTATTTTAAACGATAGCTTGCACCGTATTAAATTTTTCGTGTTCCCTTCTGCAAAATTTTAGCCAAACCAATTACACAGTAGCACATTTTCCAACTTCAAAATCTTGAACCAATTAAGACCCTCAAAATCTGAAAGCTTATGATGGTGGAAGAAAAACCCCAGCTGGTTTTTGAATTATTAGCTAAGGTTTTTTTTTAATTCGTTTTTGAAGTTTTCGACTGGGGGGTGGATTTTAGTACAATTTTCAAAAAACATGTACTGATTCTTAAGTCTATATCTCGTGAACTATGCGAAATATTGCTTGTCTCTCTTCGGCAAATTTTTAGCTCTTAATCAGTTCTAAAAATTTTACCTTGAGATAAAATCAAAAAAACAACAACATCTTACTCAAAACAACAAAACTGTCAAAAATCATAAAATTTCGTCATATTTTTCTATGGTTTTTCACACTTATTTCAGAAATTGCTACGAACTCCACCAGACAATATATGACAAAAGTTTATTGAAAGAGTTTTTTATTGAAGACATGTCGCAGCGACATATGCACCGTGTAAACACCATCCACATGGCGCAGAGAAATCTGTACCATGTAAACACAGTCCGTTTGAATGATTGTTTGATACAAAATAACGGCGTATTTCAAATGTCAAAAAATTTTTATTGTTTTGATTGCACGTTTATATTCCGGCATACATTGCAGAAAGAAAAAGTTGAAATGGAAAAGTGTTGGAAGCTGAACTTGTTTTGCTACGTTTGTGGAATTTATTTGCCCAAACGTTCAATGAAAACGCAAAAAAAGAAATTTTACTGCTGAATTTAGAAATGGGTACCTC
Source organism: Dichetophora obliterata (assembly GCA_963920525.1). Lineage (NCBI taxonomy): Eukaryota > Metazoa > Arthropoda > Insecta > Diptera > Sciomyzidae > Dichetophora > Dichetophora obliterata. The sequence goes on from OY986436.1 coordinate 95,908,660, forward strand.
TTATATTATTCCGACCAGTTGGACTTATTCGATTGTTCGTGGACACCAGATGCAGTATGCAGACGTTGTTATTGTTACATATTCAACTGGATAAACAGAAAACCAAGCCCACTGCTTTATGGAACACCAGTGATATGGACGGACCCAAAGGGACACGATGAAAACACATGCTACGGATGCCTAAATTTTAAAAAATTTTAAAATTTAAAATTTTAAAATTTCCTGGTCCTTATACTTCTCTCCCGCAAGAACATTCTGAAGCAAACCCACCACCAAGACCACCGAGTCCAGATAGAGCAACTGTATGGACTGCGGAAACGTTTGACAATGTGCTGGCTGATCAACCGTTCGAGCCCGAAGAAACAATCAACAAGCCTGAGCTCGTAACACAATGCGAAATGAACTATGTTGTCGCCAAGTTAGGTTTGTCAAAGCGTAAATCAGAATTTTTGTCCGCATTTCTTAAACGAAAAAAGCTAACGGACGTTGATGTTAACAACTCGATACACCGTAGCCGTCAAGCGGAATTTCAAAAGTTTTACAGTGTTAACGACGAAAACTCTTACACCTACTGCAACAACATAAAAGGATTAGCCAATGAAATGGGATTAGAATATATCGCTGAAGACTGGCGACTGTTCATCGATAGCTCAGTCACTAGCTTAAAAGCAGTGTTACTGCATAAAACGAACCTGAAGCCCTCAATACCTTTAGCATTTAGCACAGACTTAAAGGAATGCTATGCAACAATGAAAATTTTGCTAAGAGACCTTAAATACGCAGATCATTTATGGAAAATCTGTTGCGACCTTAAGGTTGTCAATATTTTGCAAGGCATAAAGGGTGGATGGCCAAAGTATTATTGCTTTCTGTGCCGTTGGGACACACGAGCAAAAGTCGATCACTACTCGCACACGTGGGAAAAACGAAAGTCGGGAGTGAAAGATGCCGCTTTAGACATGACAGCAGAGCCACTAATAAAAAATGTAAGGGATATATTGTTGCCACCGCTGCATATTAAGTTGGGCATAACGAAGAAGTTTATAGAGACGGTAACAAAAAATAAGGACAACGTATTTCACTGCCTTAAGAAAATTTTTCCAAGACTCAGTGATCAAAAAATTAAAGCCGGTAATGTACTTCTTAACTAATTCTTCAAATTTGTATTTATTTTTTGTGCATTTTTTTGTTTGCTTTAAACAGGCGTACTTAATGGACCAGACATTCGAAAGTTGCTAAAAAGTGAAGATTTCAATATTGTTTTGCACGGAAACGACTTAACTGCTTGGGACGCACTTAAGGCAGTTATAGAAAGAGTCTTAGGAAAAAATCGAGACGACGAATGGAAAGTTTTAGTAAAAAATATGCTTAAGTCATTCCAAGCAATCGGTGTGCCTATGACATTAAAACTTCACTTTTTAAATAACCATTTGGAAGAGTTCGAAAAACAATTGCCAACAGAATCTGATGAGCAAGGTGAGCGCTTCCACCATTTCTTATTTTTCATTCCTTATGTTCAAAAACATCAATTTTTCTAAGCTTCTATTTTAAAATATTAGAAGTGTCCTTATATTTTCCATCATCAACAATAAAAATCTATGACAGTAAGATGTTGTTGTTTTTTTGATTTTATCTCAAGGTAAAATTTTTAGAACTGATTAAGAGCTAAAAATTTGCCGAAGAGAGACAAGCAATATTTCGCAAGCATAGCATTTTTAATTTCGATAAACATGCAATTTAAAGTGATTTCTTGGTCCTTTATTGAATTTTCGATGACTTTGTGGGGCTATAACTATGTGAAGTAGTCATCAAATGAAATCGGTTTGTTAAGAAGAGTTGTTTGTTTAGCTTTTGGTATCTTTTTGTCATATATTGTGTTCTGTGTCATATATAGAGTTCGTAGCAATTTCTGAAATAAGTGTGAAAAACCATAGAAAAATATGACGAAATTTTATGATTTTTGACAGTTTTGTTGTTTTGAGTAAGATGTTGTTGTTTTTTTGATTTTATCTCAAGGTAAAATTTTTAGAACTGATTAAGAGCTAAAAATTTGCCGAAGAGAGACAAGCAATATTTCGCATAGTTCACGAGATATAGACTTAAGAATCAGTACATGTTTTTTGAAAAGTGTACTAAAATCCACCCCCCAGTCGAAAACTTCAAAAATGAATTAAAAAAAAACCTTAGCTAATAATTCAAAAACCAGTTGGGGTTTTTCTTCCACCATCATAAGCTTTCAGATTTTGGGGGTCTCAGTTGGTTCAAGATTTTAGTGCTGCATAGTGTTATTGACCAAGTCTTGAAAATAACAAATTAAGTAATAACAAATTTTAATGAAAAAATAACGTTTCACTTCAAAGATCTTATAAATTGATTAAATAAAAAGAGATAAGTTTTAAGATTTTAAAACACTTTAATCAATGCGAGGTTTTTTAAAGAGCGGATCGTCGGGGAGTGACCTTTCTGTATTCATTGGAGTGGCAGTGGCAACTCGTCTGGGTTCATCATGAGGATCTTCATTGTCAGAGTTGTCTGCAGCCGTAAAATCATTTAAAAGTTCTTCTGTGTCTATGGCGTGTTCTGTGTCTTCGAAAAGATTTTTGGACCACCAGCAAATTTCTGACATAACAGCATCCGGTGACCGTTTTTCTCTATATCTGAGGATAAGTTTGTTTTTAAAAATAGTTATTAAAAAGTATGTATTTACATAAAGCAAATTCCTATCTGATTTCGAACGGCATTGCCACTTGGTAAAACCTTTCCTCTTGTTCATCTGATTCTGTTGGTAATTGGAGGTTGAATTATTCGAAATGAAAATGCAATAGGTACATATTTAAAGACATGTTTACTCTAATTTTTTCAAATGCGGCTAGCGCTTGGTATATTGAAATTTTATAATTTACAGATCGATTTTTTGCTAAATATCCAAGCATTGAGTTCGTAGTGAAGTCAAATTTCATTAAAACTCTCGTCCCTTATTAACTTTCGAATATCTGGACCATTAAGTGTACCATTCCTTAGTTTTTCAATACTTACTTTCTTAAAAATATTTTTAGGCAATTTAATACGTCTATCCCATGTGCTGGTATTTTTTTATTGTTCACAATAGATTTTAACATGCTTTTAACTATGCCAAGTTTAACATGAAGGTAGGGCAACAATATTTTATCGCGGGCAACTAAAGGATCGCGTATGCAATTATCATTTTTCTTTGGGCTAACTTCTCTGGCTTTCCAAAAGTACGCTTCGTATTGATTTCCTTTATAGCGCGTGTCCCAGTCACACAGAAAACACATGTGGCTTGGAAACCCTTTTTACATACCGCAGAGCGTAGAAACCACCTTCAAATCCCAACATATTTTCCAGTTATGTTTATCGTATTTAACCTTTTCTAAAATTAGTTTTATCATATTGTATGATTCGTCAGTTTCCGTAGTGTAAGCGATTGGTATCGATGGCGATTTATTATGTTTATGTAAAAGAACTGCTACTAGGCTCCTTTTCGAGCTGTCGAACAGTCTCCAATTCAAGTCGTTATAATTAGCAAGGTTTTTTCCTCGTTACAAGTGAAATGCTGCTGAAAAACTGATTGGCTATTCCTATAAGCTGTAACAAACATGAATAACAATTTGCTGCATCATGCACTCCCGGATCAGTCCATATCATTGGGGTATTTATATTTCCTTTACACGATTCCATTTGGCTTTAATTAACTCAGTGCACATATACAACGTTATGTACATAAAAAAATGAGAAAGCACAAACCTTATGCACAAGAATAAGTGAATAAATATAGGAAGTATTGTTTAAAATACGAATAGGGTGATACTTTTTTTTGTTTTTTGTCCTTTAACTAGAAACTGGTTTAAATTTTTAGTGGAAAATGTTTGGAAGGTAACTATTTAACATCATAACATTAACTTTACAAAGACAGTTACACGCTTACCCTAATACTGGACACGTTAGAGACCAAAAACTGATGCGATGAATTGCAGAGAAATCCACTGTTCACCCAAATTAAATGTGTTAAAAAAGTATGTTCCGCTCCTAACATTGCAAAACCCCGCTAGAGTTTGGCTCTTATGGGATAGTACTTTCACTTCTATACAGTGGTATTTAAGAATTATGATCAGTGTTTCACTGTGTAATCTACGATTGCCTCCTTGTGATACTGAGGTATTTAAGGGTGATTATTTGTCTTGGCCAACATATCGCTAATGTTTACTGCAGTTGATATTAAAAGTTCTAGAATAAGTAACGTTGAAATATTGTACCTCCTTAATCTAAAAATCTCCTTTAGCTAACAGTGGCTTCTTGTTAGCTTGGTAGAACCTTAAAGATACCTACGAAAATAAACGAATCCTTGTTAACAGCCAATAAAAGCTTCTATTTGACCTTCCTGTGGTTACAAATGATAATGTTGAGTCACTGCAAAGTCTTCAAAGAGGTGTAAATAATTTTATAACGTATCTTAAGATGTACGACATTAATACAACTCACTGGGACTCTATTTTGGTTTTTCTTTGTTTCAAACGATTTTTTTCAAAATTTATAAGGAAGCTTATATAGGCCATAGAAGTTGCTTTGCAAAATTTTAGGTTTGTAACTGTCACCGTATTTGAGATCTGTATTGGTTATTTAAATACCCCATCGGCTAATCCGGGTTCTTGGTGTTAATAAAAATTTGCATATATGGCAACATTCTTTTGTCATAATGAACACCTGATAAATAGAGTATACTAGAGGCAAACTGAAAACGAATTTTTCCCTCGATCTTTCCATTTTCTAATTTTCTACATAGCTTTATATATGGATTTTGTCATTTTTGAAAATCACACATCTTGGATCTTGAAAATGAACATTAAATTGTATGAATTTCGTTTCACATTGTGAAGACAATAAATAGTTTTATTTTTCCGTAATGTTTTAAGAAAAAATTATTTTGATATCTCCTACAACTTTCGAGATATGGCCTTTTTCGTAAACAATGTTTTATGGGTATTTAAATACCTATTAGTCATTAATGGGTTAACGGTAAAACTTCGATTCCTCAATGGAGTGCGTTAGATGCTTTCTTTACTGAACGCCATAAAACTCTCGAGTCTATTGTAGATATAAACGGGAGCTCAGTTTCACAAACTCAATCTAAAAAATCTCATACAAAGAAGTTCAATTCATATCATGTGAATGTTTCGCTCTCGGATTGCGTTCTTTGCGTAAAACAGCAAAACAATTTACCTGTTTGTCCAACATTTTTAAAACTCACAGTAGTTGATCGATTTGCTACTGTTAAAAATACCCTTTTTGCGTTAATTGTCTCAATCGCAAATATTTCGTAAAAGAATGTCGTAGTAATTTCAATTGCTCGATATACAAAAAGCGACATCACTCACTTTTGCATCGAGATAACACCACTGATATACCTTCAACCTCAGGATCTCGTCCTGTTTCTGAGAACACTTCTCAATCATTACATCATCACATACAGTCCACTTACTCGCTCAGTTCCTCGTCACGTATGCAAAAAGCCCACTTAATTTCTCATAGTAACCATGTCATTCTTGGGACAACTACAGTTCTTATATGTGTTCTTGGGATAACATACTCTGCTCGTGCTCTTATCAGTTCCGCATCCGAAGCTTCTTTTTTCCGAACGACTTCGAAATATTCTAAAACTTTCAGTTTCTCGAGCACAAGCTACAATATCTGGGGCCCTACTCCGTATTTCGATTCGATAATCAATTCAGTCGAAAACAGAAATTTGGTACTCATTGATGAAGCAAGCGGGGGAGGAAGGGGGCAGTTGCCCCCCACTTATTTAGCTCGATAAACAATTTAAAAAGAAAACTTCAAAGTTATTCAAAATATCAGTTTTTTTTACAACGATAATATTTTTGTATTATATATTTTGCTCTTCTTTCTCTCTTCTTCATAAGCATGCTTTCGGATGACCATTTTCTTTCTCTGTGTTTGCAAAAAGATAGAACAAAATGTAGAGTCTCTGAAAAACTTGTTGCTTTGGTTTTGACTGTGACTGCATTAGCAGCTTCATTTGAGCGTTCTTTTAGTGCACTAAGACGACTTAAAACGTATCTTCGAGCAACTATAACACATAAACGACTCACTCATGCAGCACTTATACACATTCACAAATATAAAACGGAAGAATTGAATTCGATGGAGGTGGTGGAAGAGTTTGTTTCTCGCAAGGACAGAAAGACACACTTGGAAGAATTTAAATTGATATAACTTTTTGTACCTTATTGCATTTCAACCATGTAAAGATATACCTAGTTATAAAAGCTTGCTTTATAAAAGCAACAAATATTTCTTATATTTTCATATTACCATATGAAAGATCCGTTAAAAAATTATCTCTTATATCGAAATTGGAAAAACTTTAAAAAATAATGAAATTTTAGTATATTTTTATTTAGTTTTATATTTTTTTATTTTGAAACTAAACTAAAAAATTTGTTTATTCATATTCATGTTTCTTTTAAGAAATTTTGGTGATTTTTTTTGCCCCCATCTTGTTGGTACTACGGCGCTTGTTGGTACTCAGTAATTCGAAAATCGTAATTAACTTTCCAATTTTCGAAATACACATATTTTTTCTGAAAATTGAAAATTTTTGTACTTTCTAACTCGAATTTAACTGTCAAAACTATTCGATTGCAGGAATTTTTATTCGACTGCTAATATGCTTGCGAAAAACAATATATTTATGTTTAAACGCGATTATTTACAGATTTCAAACACAATTTCTTGTAAAATAGTGAAATTTTATACTGTGCAAATAAAAGTGTGCTCTGAAGTTGGTGTTGACATTAAAAAGTTATAAAATACTTAGTCGGTGTATTTTCAAAATGTAAGCTTAAAATATTGAATTATATTAGTTTAGTATTTAAAAAATGTTGTTATTATTTCGCAGAAGTTCGTGTATTAAAAATGCTCATACAAAGCAGAGGCAGCTCGAAATTTTGGTTGATTTTATGTGTGCTCATACAGATTTAGCAAAGGGCCACATAAAAACAGCGGATGCAAAACAAACATCGAACAACTTATGGAAGCGGCTTGAAGCTGATTTAAATACAGCAGGACCTCCAATGCGTGATGTAACTGCTTGGAAAAAGGTAAGGTTTTTCATAATTTAAGTTGAACTGTTCCAAGCAATAAGGAACCATGACCATTCATTTATATTTAAATAATAAACATATGAATGTATGCTAAACAAATTAAATGTTTTAGGTATGGGCAGATCATAAAACATACATCAAGGCTAAGTTAAGGAAAAATAAAGCCAACATTTCCGGTGCTGGTGGTGTGTACCCTTCCAAGATGTGTTCTTTTACACCACAAGAATTGACGAGGCAGTAGGTTTAATGAGTGGTACAAAGCAATTTGGATGAAGGGCTGACCCACGTGCAACAAATACAACATTAGATATGTTTGGAAATTCAGTGGAAATGAAAGAAACAGACGACGATGCAGAGGAAATATACTGTGATATATATAGAACAAAGACAAGTTTGCTACAAAAACAGGTGAATAACCAAATAGAGTATAAAAAAAAATCCTCCTAATTTAATTATTGGTGGAATTGACGTTGATCGTATTGAAACTGGAAGATGATCGCGAATGTTATTTAAAACATACATAAATGCGTCCTTTGACAGTCGAAAGTTCTGCACAAAGCAAGAAATCCAGAATAACCTCACATAAACAACACAAATTTCCAAATTTACTTACCTTTTATCACTTAGTTTCATTATGTTTGGCTTATCCCTTAAGATTTTCCGTTGAATCCTTTCGTACTCACAATCCTCTTCATCAAACCACAGAGCTACACAATCCATTATAATTTATATTGCATTCAGATAAATTTTTTAAATTTTGATATTTTTTGAAAATATTTTAATATTTTGAGGTTTATTTTGAAGTTTGAATTCTGAAAATGAAAACCGTGACTTGGCAGCACTCTTCTCTGATTCGAAAGTGTTACAAAGTTTCAATTTTATTTCCGTTCGAAAAGAATTTTCGAGTAATTCGTTGTTCGTAATCGAAATACACAGTAGGGCCCCTGTAGTTAACCAGAAAGTATCTTCGAAGAAAGTATCCCAACGTTGTTTCTTTATTTTGGGTTCTCATCTCCACTCAAATTTGCAAATTGAGGATGCAGCTCTTGTCCTTCCTCAAATAACTAGCTTCCATCTACATCTATTGATTTCTCATGAGCAGACCAATTTCCTAATGTTCCATTAGTGGACGTAAACTTTCTTTGAAGTGGCTCAATTGACGTCACGTCTTAACTGGTGGAGACTTACACCCGCTTGTTATGTTAGAAGGTGTAAAACGTAATGTAGGTACATTAATTGCACAAGAGACTGTTTTGGATGGATATTTACTGGAAGTCAAATATCTCAAATATCTTTACAACACATGTAGTGTTTTCCACCGAACTTTCTCTCGATAAACTAATTCAACGATTTTGGGAATTAGAAGAGCTTCCAAAGAAAAAATTTCTCAAAAACACAGACAAGCGCTGTGAGGAATATTAATAAACTACTCGAAGAAACAACGAAGAAACTCGAAACAATATCGTTTCATTGTAATTTAAAGATAACTTTCCTCCAAATATTAAAATTGGTTCTTCATTATTAAAAATATAACTTATCTGAAGTTACTTTATTAAAAAAACCTTCACTAAAAAGCATTTATGACAGCGTTGTTATGGACTATTTACAACTAGAACATATGGAAAAAGTTGAGCAACCCAAGTTCCAACACATTGTTATCTTCCATAGCTGGTTAAAAGATTACTGTGGGTGATATTGATGATTGTTTCGTCAAAAAAATAAAAACTTCGAACAATTTAACTAATTTATTAGTGGTTAAATTTATGTCTTTTTTAAGAAAAAAACTGTTAAGAAATAAATATAAAAATCGTGAAAATTTAACTTCTAAAATATTCGGATGTAGCAAAAACTCAAAAATTTGTATTAAAGATAGTTTGGACAGTAGCACTAGATTTTTATTAAGAGCAGCTCAAAAACTCAAAGAAGAAAAGGGTTTTAAAAATGTTTGGGTCAGGAATGGCAAAGTTTTTATGCGGAAAAGGGATGGTGAAAATTATATTATTATAAATCAGCTCGAAGATCTAGATTTTATATCATAAATGTCCATAAATTTTAGTGATAATAATGACAATGTAAATTTGTTCAGTATCCCTTTTTTCAGCTGTACTAATGTTAATTCTCAAGACCTGTGTTATAACCAGTTTTATTCCAACAATTGTTTAATTATTCACCAAAACGTAAGTATGCGTAGAAATTTCGACAATTTACTACTTCACCCGGCGTCTCTACAGGCAATAATCCACCTGTCAAATTCTATCGCAAGCAATGGCAATATTTCAAGGGTGGGTTTTGTCATGTTACGAAATCAACATATATTTCTATCATTTATTATATAAATTTATTATTTTATAAATTTGTTCTGCACGCTGCTTGATTTTTATAGATATACACATTTAAAATTTTGGAGAAAAATAAAAAATGGCTGTCAAACAAGAAAAAATACAGCTCATTGCTTGGCAATACATGGAAAGCAATATTGCTCGCCATGAATTGCCAACCATGGCAATTGAGTGGTCTCGATTGGCAATAATTGCCAATTGACAGATGAAAAGCAATGAATTATTGCCTGTCGAGACGCCCCGTCATTTAGAATCCTTTTTGAATATTAATGGTTACAATTTCATAGCTAACTGTAATAATAATTATGCGTCTGGTGGTGTTGCTGTTTTTGTTCATTGTGGTATAAATGTTGAGCATTTTTGTTTTAATTTTCGAAGTTGTGATGTACTAAAGGTAAAATGTTTAATAAATAATATGAACTTTACATTCTTGTGCATTTACAGGTTTATTGATAGTTCCATTTCGCTTGATATTTTACTCAATGACATTGTCTCACTTGTAGCTACTGAAATCCATACGATTTTGTGTATAATCGGCGATCTAAACTTAAATATTCTGGTTAAGCAACATTAATATTGATAGATATTTACTTCAACTTTCTCCTTTTGGCCTGGAATCATGCATTAACAAACCTACTCGTATATCATCATTGTCTGAAACGTGCATATATCACATATTTGTTCGTCTTGAAAATTGTATTCATTGTTTAACTGTCTTAACTATTGCTAATTGTCAAGTTACAAAAAATTGTTTGCCGTCTTCACCTTCTTCTTATACGAGTACATCTACTGATTTTAGATTATTAAATAATTCCTTAGTGTTTGAAAGTTGGGTTGAAGTTTATTATGAATTTGATGCCTCTAAGACTTATACTGGTTTTATAAACAAACTTGTTAAACATATTGAAAGTTGTACGAAAACTCTTAATAAAAAGACGCGTGAATCGGAAAAAATAAAACCCTGGATAACAAATGCTCTATAAAATAAAAGCGAAAAATATGCTTTTTAAACGAAAAAATAAATTTCCAAATGATACAATAATCAATGCTTTTTATAAAACTTTCTGTAAAAAGGTGTCTTAGTAAAAGAAAGTAATTTCATGCAAGAATAACTTATTTTGTAATGAATTCCAGAAGGCTAAAGGGGATATTAAAAAAGAATGGAATTTGGTAAATAATATACTTAATAAAAATAATGAAATCATTCAATCTTTGGTTATCGATAATGTACCAGTCTCCGATCCAAAAATTATAGCGGATAGTTTTAACAAATTTTTTGTTAAAATAGGTTCCGAAGTAGTTGCTGGTGAGGCAACTGATAGTTGTGCACTTGTTTGTCTAGTGAACCTTCTTTATCTAAGAGTTTTTTTATGAGTCAATTTCTTCTTTTGAAGTGTTTAAAATTATTATGTCTTGAGCAGTGCAGAGCAGAGCACTCGTCGGCTTCAAAGCAGAACTTGTTCGCCGCTTGCTTTACCAGAACACGATTTTATTCGTTCTATAAAACAAAATTGATTGATAACAGCGAGAAAAGCATCGATCACACCTAACGCAAAAATGAGCAAAATTTTTGATATCATCCAACAAAATATCAACAAATTTCGTATCTTTTGTTTTAGCGCAGCTGTAATCGTCCAAATTTAAAATGTCTGTTTTTCATGTAAAAATACAAATAATCAACAGCTTTTTCCATATTCTAACTTTGGACGATTACAACTCCGCTAAAACAAAAGATAAAAAATTTGTTGATATTTCGTTGGATAATCTCAAAATTTTTGCTCCGATACCGCACATGACACGATAGTGTTGATGTATGGATTGAAAAGCTGATATTTTTTCTAAAATACAAAATGATATTTTTTATTTTATGGTGAGTAGTTCAGATTCTAGATCAATAATTCTAAACACGTGCTAAAAACTTTAAACACCCTGTAAATTGAAAATGTTACAATATAGGACGAAACTGGGTACAGATCTGAAATCAGGGTTAAACGTACGTATAGGAATAAGACTGGGTTTACCGGATACGAAATTTGTGGACTAGTATTATTTATCCAAACATATATGAATATAAGACGACTGCTATTATTTTGTTCGCAACTGTATATAAAATATAAAAAACTAAACGTAAACTTGAAATGAAACAAATAATAGTCCCTATATTTTAATTTTGAAAAAAATTTACTAAGGCCCTGGCATAAAATACTGGCGTTATTTTTCAATTACCTTAAATATTTCTACAAAATTAGATTAGAAATGATGATGGTATTTCTTCAACCCTCCGAAATCACATTTTTCTAATAGATCATATAGTTTTACTAAGATATACCACAAAATAATAACAATGAAAAACATAAACCTCATCATCGCAATAGACCAACAACAACACCAATACTACCATAAACAACAACGCCAACAACAAACGTAATCACATCATTACTAGTAATCATATTTACAAATTAATAATCATTATAATCATCAGCAGAAAAAACAACAATAACAACAATCTAACATCATAAGAATGCAAGAACAATAATCAACAAAACTACCACCAATAGTAAAAGTAAAAACAACGAGAAAATATCCCCATAAGCAACACAATAAAATTTAATTAAGTTTTTTGTTGTTTCTTAAAAATAATTTTATTTTTAATTCTTTAATAACTTTTATTGAATTAAAATGTTGTAAAAATTAAAAAAAGCTTCGCTTCAAAAAATTAATTTTTATAGTAAATAAAAAAGTCTTATTATAATTTCAATAAATAGTAAGAAAATCAGTTTTTTTGGCGTTTTATGAAATTTTTACTTCAGAAGGAAATTCAGAAACTATGAAACCTAAACAACACATCATAACTCCAAGCGTTCTGCTGTTGATCACATAACTTTCAAGTCATTTCGTTCTGCAGCGCTCTTCTCTGTCGACTCAAGCATAACATTGATTCGGTTTTCGTTTGTTTTTGTTCTGCTCACGCGACGAGTGCTCTCTGTAGTGTTACGTTTGTTTTAATTAATGAAAGCCGAACAAAACCAACGCTTTCTCCACAAATCAGTGTTCTGAATTGCATTTCAAGCGCACTCGTGCAGAGGTTTACTGTCCACAGAAGATGCTCTGCTGAATTTTTGCTCTAATGTGTACTCCGGTTTAAATAACAAAAAGTTAACTTCGGCTCTTTTCGTCGACATTACCAAAGCTTTTGGCAAGCTATGCAAATTGCATAATTTTGGCTTCAGAGGATTGATACATAGATGGTTTACTGCTTATTTATCTAAAAGGCAGCAAAAAGTTAAATTTAAAGGTCAGTTAAGTTCTTCGATGTCCTTCTAATTGGGTGTATCACAAGGCTCAGTTCTTGGTCCTATTTTAATAATTTTTATAAACTCACTTTTTATTCAGAAATTCAGAAGTAGTGCTAATGCATTTGCTGACGCTATGGCCTGTATGTTTACGAGTAACTCACCCTTAAACCTTACTGTAGATATAAATCACAATTTGGCCGTTTTAAGTCATTGGTTTAATGTTCTTTGCTTGGTCTTTAGCAATAAAACAAGAATCATGTTTTTAATGCTTCAGGTAGAGAATTTGATTATTCAGTTTTTATGCTTTTTTTTTTGTAAAAACTATATGTTGTTTTTTTTAAACATGAATAACATTAATTGATTGATGTAATGGTCACCCCAGGCACCTCAGAAGTGGCTCAAGCGGTTGATGCAGATGGCCATCGCTGAACACTAACTAATCTGGTAATTGTTCATTTAACAAAAACTGTTTATTTTTCTTTTTTATTTTTTTATTCGCCTAAAACTAATTACAATCAAGCCATGGCAACAACTCTAAAAATTTTACCAAGCTCGCTTATACATAAGTATATACCAAGGGGTAACAGTATACCAATAACAAGAAACGGTATAGTTTTGGCAAAATAAAATACGTTTTAGCGAGGTTGTATGCATTAGAGCTAAGCAAAGCAAGTCAATTGATTTCAAACGCCAGACCAAAAGATTCCACATATTGTCGGCATATTAAAAAAGTGTGCAAAAAAATGATTTTTTCAAGCTTATTTTACTAAATGCTAAAACTTAAATATAAAATTTAACAATGTTGTGTGTTTTAATCAATGTTTAAATAAAAGATTGGCGACACATTGAACGTGTATTTAATTAAAAATTAAAGGAAATATTAACCAGTTATTTAAACGAAAGAGGTAAATTTGATTATTGGTATTTAAAACAGGGCTCGCAAACAAACTCTAAAGAAAAGTATTTTTCTGTTCTGTTTGTTTCTTCTGAAGATCACAAGTATTTTGGTTTGTTTAGTTTTTTCTCTCCGACTCAAAAAGTAGCACAAACCGAAGCAAGTAGAGATGAGAGAGAAAAGTAAAATGAAATGTTTATTTTTTCGAATAGAAAAAACTTCCTCTCACTGTTATGCTTTTGAATTGCGTGCACAAAAACAATCAAAGTAAAGTATCTTTAGCGATCTCTTGTTGGTTGCTGGAAGCACCAAAATCCGAAGAGAGATCTGCAATGTTTGTTCGTTTCGTTTATGATGCGACTTTTTTTTGTGTTGAAAAAGTTATTCCGTTGGAATTTTTCTTTGTTTTGTTTGCTTTTATTGAATTTGTTCAATATTTGAATTGAATAATTTTAATTTGAAACAATAGGAGTGCTTAAAATTAAACAAATTATTAAAATTATAAATAATGTACACTTTTTGATAGTTATTTCTCTGAAATCGAAGCAAGCTGAAAAAATGCTGCTTAAAACATGACGAAATTCTTTTGTCGAACTTCCGTAGTAAAACGAACACAACATTTGTTACTTGTTGTGGTTGCGATCGTGACAACAAAATCTAAAAAACGAAATACTAGTTGTTTTTGTAGAACACAAAACAATAGTTTTCTTTCTCTCTTAATTTTCTGTTCGCTTTGGTACGTATTTCTGTTTGTAGCAAAGATCCAAACCTAAGCAGATAGTGAAACTGTTTGCTTTCGCAGATTTAGCAGATGTAGAGTTAGTTTTTTGCGTACAGTTTATTTGCAACCCCTGATTTAAAATATAATTGAATTGGAATTAACATCATAATTTTATATTTGTGAAGTCGTTGCTTAATACCTTTCGGCGTACGTGAAAAAAAGTGCAGGCCAGTGAATTGTTACACGGTTCTAAGCCACGTAAAAGTTTGGCGAAACGCCCCGAAAGGTAATAAAAGAACATATTAAATTTAAATAAATTAATTAGGAAATTTTCATAGGGGCTATTTGTCCTGAATGGGCTGAATCTAATAGACTCAAGCTAAATTCCATTAAATCATATGTCTTGCCGATTTCTAAATCCAATTACTCTCTCTCTAGGATACCAGTTATTTATCTTAATGGGTTCGAACTGAACTTTGTTGATAAATTGAAGAATCTTGGTTACCACATTAACTCTTCACTTTCCTGCGTAAACTATATCAATTCTGTAGTAAGTAAAGTGTACTACGTCCTGCGGAACTTGAGGATATTGTATATAGTAGAATTGATTCCAGGTCTAAACTTAAGCTACAACATGCTTTCAACAACGCAGTAAGATATGTTTATGGCCTTCGGAAGTTTGACCGCATCAGCCACGTGGGCAATTAAATACTTGGTTACAATATTTTTAATTACCTGGATGCTAGAAACTGCATATTCTTATATAAATTGATACATACCAAAACACCCAACTATCTATTTGAAAAGCTTCAATTTTGTAGATCTAATAGAAATATAAACCTCACTATTCCTGTCTATAACTATTTGAACTCCAACAGACTATTTTTCGTGAACGCCATCAGATTGTGGAATTCGTTGCCTGTTAGAATTAAAAGTATCCCTAATAAGCACACCTTTAAGCATGAAATTTTTCTATACTTTTCTTAATACTGTCTCTTCGTCTTTCTATCAACATCTATATAATTAATTTTAAGTCCAGATTTGCTTGTTACTTGTATTTTGTTGTTATAATTAAGTGCTTTTTCACCTTATTTCTTTTTAAATAACTTAATTATTAGCTTTAAATATTATTTACTTTTTCGGTTGACTATCCTATAACTTGTTGAAAATTTATTAATTCGTATTGCATTTAAAAGACTATGTCTTATATGTAAACATTAATTTCAATAAATAAACTTTATATTATACGAGTATTTAGTATACTTATAAAATTTAAATTTTTTAAAATTGTTCAACTTTTGTCACCATTTTTTAACTTTTGTTGTCATTCATCATGTTTGCTGCCATTTTTTTAAATTCAAATTGAGATCAGCTCCCAGTACTCTCACAATATAAATTTAAGCATTTTTTCTCTATTATAGAGGTTTAAACGAATTTTAAGTAACATTTAATTTTTCAGTCGTGGTAGACCTTTTGGCGGAAATGCCCATATGCAAAAGTATTTCACAGAATAAAGTATTTTTTATTATTATTTGGAGTAACTATTCAAATTAATTTATTGATTTTAAGTAGCAGCAGTTTCTGAAAGTTACTCTTTGAAAGTGAGCCACGGCGTGAAGTATTAATTAAAGATGCATATGATAAAAGCATTACCACTGTTTAATAAAAAATTGATTAGTCAATTCAATATAAACGTGACGGCCGTAGTCCAGTAGGTAAAGTGCGGGGCCCCTAAGCTAAGGAACCGCGGTAGCCCGGGTTCAATGTGCACCTCAGACAGAATTTATTCCAATTGAATTAATTTTGCTGTTCGGTCGTCACCTCTCTGCAGACAATGGCAAACCTCAGAGACTAAAAACTGCCATGTAAAGCTTCTTTAGAACATAAGCCGTTCGGAGTCGGGATAAAACTCGTATGTTCAGTTCTCGATCATTTGTGTTCAAACATTTAATAACACGCACAACACAATTGAACAATAGAAGCTTCGTCAAAATCCTTTCTAGGGCTGAAATGGTCAATTTATTTTATTCTTTTTATATTACTCAATTCACATTGATATTTTAAAACATCATATTATTGGGATTAAAATGACCGTTTTCAATGATTTAAATGAAATCACGTGAATGCTGTCCATAATTTCAAATAAAAATTAATGCATTCATTTTTTCAAATCATTGATTGAGACTTGAAATTTCAAATAACAATAATTGATTTGAAAAAATGAATGCGATGTTATTGCATATATGACAAAAATGTACAGTGTATACAATTTTATATATGGACATTTCCACAGAAAATTCTTCCGAGATTAACAAATTCAAACTTATTAAAAACTTATTATTTCATGATATCTAAGAGAAACATTTTCATTTTATAACTTAAGGCAATTTTTACATTAATTCATTTACCACGATGATAAAATTGTCTCCACTTTTTCACAAATGTATTTTTTTTTTTTCGTAAATCGTCTTTCGCGTGACAAACTGTCGTAACCCACACTTTTCTTAAAATTGAGTTAATACCACTATAACAATTATGCAAGTCCTAACTTTTCTTCAAAGTTTTATGGTCATACTTGTCATAGTTAAGCAGAAAACGTAAATGTCTAAAGGTCGTAACCGACATAGTATTTATTTAAAAATTTTTTTACAAACAGCAGTAAGCCACAAATTTTAGAAATATATGCTTTTGGGAGGCAAAAAGCTTGTGATTTTGATAGATTGTAACCTCAGTTATGTTTACAGATTAAAAAGCACTGATCCATACAAACTTTTTTTCAAGACCAACCATACTCAATGCGCTTACCGTTCCATTTCGTTGGAGAGAGGAGTTTCAACATTTATGCATGGACAAATTTTAAATCTTAATACAACTCCGATAAAACTAGCTGTTGATAAATACAACGACATGATATCTCTTACAGCTGGTAACACCATAGTTATAAGACAATCCAAACACATTAATTTTTATAAATCGTTGCAGCATTAAACTACCTTTTTTGTATATCAATTTATTTCAGATATTAAATTACTTTGAAATAAATTAACCAAGTTTTTTGTTATAAAATTTTACTATGAAATAGCATTTTATACAATTTTACCGTTGCGGCAAATTTTTGGATATTCACGACTTGGTGCATTGTTGCAAATGCGTTTTTGCAAGGGTAGATGATAGTGAGCACACCTTTAATATTATGATGTTGCAAATGCTTTTGCAAGAACTGTTATTGTTTACATTGTTTTGATCATACATTTTTAAAATTATTTAGATAATTGAATGGAATATTGTACGAGTAAATAAGAAGCCTCTTCTCTTCCACTGTTCTTTTTTTGTTGGTATTTTCCCTTTTAATTTTCCTTTTTAAAAATCCCTCCATTTCTTCAGTACATTTTTTATTATAAATAAAAGTTTTTGCCGCTAAAAATGTAAACATTAAAACAGCTGTTCAATAAGCACTGTTCAGAAAGTATCAATGGCTGTGTTTAATACAAAATTAAGACATTCGTTTACAATAGCGTTATGCAATACGATAAGATTTGCATATGCAACAGCCTTTTGTTTAGTATATGCATAAATGTTGCAAATGCATATCAATGCTTTTTGATTTTGTAAAAGCTGCTCAATTTCCATTTGCAATGATGCAACAAGATCGTGAACTGCAATATTTTGTTTTTTCTTTTGTCGCTTTAATTTCTTTATACATAGAGCCATTTGTTTGCATTTATTATGAAATCTACTTTATTTTACATTACATTATAAACGTACTTTAAATTAATTGTTTGAAATGTGAATTTTTGGCACTTGTTTTTGTTGCTTATATAAAAATTGCTATATATATTAAAAGCAATATTAAATAAAAAAATATTGTTGCTTTAATTAATTTTCCATATAAAAAATGTGGTTTACGACGCCTAAACTCTTAAAAAGCAAAAAGAAAATTTTCACAAACCGACGTTCACGTGTAATTAGTTACTACAGATTTCTAGGAAATGCTTGGCAAATTTTTTTTTACACAAATCAAGACACTACAATAAGGGGTCATCCATAAACTACGTTACTGATTTTCCGGTTTTTTTATCCCCCCCTCCCCTGCGTTACTTTTCGTAGTGCTTTTCAAAACCCCTCCCCCCATAAAGTAACGTGACATATGAAATTAATTCATTCGAATGATTATATATTTTGACTAGCTCTGACAATTTTCACTAGTATTAGTGACTAGTATGACTAGATACATTAAAGGAACAATTGGAAAAAAATCAATAATTAATATCATCTGTAAAAGCTATTCCATCTGCGATCCAAGATTCGATGCTCTCAATCACTGGGATAGAAGAAGCTGGTAGCTTTGTTGAGGATTCTTCAAAATAGAATTTTTCATCGGATTCTATGTCGACCCATTCAGGTGAATCCTCATTTCTAACGCAAAGAAATTCACCTGGTCTTTGACAGAGTACCCTTAAAGGCTGCACCCGAGCTGCACCAAGTTCTGTGTTTTTGTGTAAATGCTTTCTGAAAATTGATTTATTTAAATAGTATTTTTTATTCCGATTTATTGTAAACGATACAATACAAACTTATGGCAATTCATAGAAGTTTTAAAAACGAAATACAAGCCGCAGGTAGGACACGACCTTGAACCGATTTCTTCTTTCTGAGAAGGAGAGTATATGTCATACGGTCGGTATCTCCTTTGATCATGAACATTCAGGCCTTAACGTCAAAGCCTGTCGCAAAAGCAAAGACCCAAATTTTTCAGACGTGTGCTGAGATGGTAAAGGAATACCAAAAGGTTCCTGTGTCGAGGGAAAAGGTGGTGGAAGAAATCGTTAAAACCTAAAAGTTATCTAAAGTTAACCATCAATTTAGACGATCAAACATAAACATGTAAGGTTAAAAATTTTTGAAATGATTGTGTTATTAATTAGAGGTTTTTCGTCAATTTTTTTAATTTTTGGTAACGTTACAATATCTAAACACCTCCCCCCCCCTACCGTTACTTATCGTAGTGCATTTCAAAACCCCTCCCCACCCCTAAATTGGTAACGTAGTTTATGGACGACCCCTAACGTACCCAAAATATTTAATAAGTGTGATTTTAAAGTGGTCACGTGCCAAAATAATTGGTGAAACAGTGACCAAAACAGAAAAAACGTTCCCCTGGTTGAGGCATAGAAAATGAGGCATAGAAAAATAAAAAAATATTTGATTCATAGAAAGGATAATATATTAATTTTGTTTTTTAATTACTAAATTGCATAATTATTTAACTCCCTAATTACTTAATAACCTAATTGAACTACAGTGGATATTTCAGTAACAGAGAAAAATTAGAGAAAAGAGCAGAGAAAAATTTTAAATTTGATAACTTAGAAAATAATCTTATGTTATTTTAAATCCTTTAAACCCTTAAAAAGTTGTATACAAAAAATCTTGCCCAATTAAGAAATGTTATCAAATTTTGTTATCCAAGTTAAAAAACACTTCCGTTCTTTGTAATGTAACGCCAGCACATATTTATGATTATTTCTTTAAATCCTAATACTTAATATAGTGCTACTTTATTCCTACGCAAATATAAAATAAAATAATAAAATTAAATAAACTGGCCATTTCAGCCCTTGGAAGGACTTTAACCTAGCTTCTATTGATCAATTGTGTTGTGCGTGTTATTATATGTTTGATCACAAATGATCGAGAACTGGGAATTACGTGTTTTATGCCGACTCCAAACGGCTTATGTTCTCAAGAAGCTTTACATGGCAATTTTTACTCTCTGAGGTTTGCCATTGTCTGCAGAGAGGTGACGACCGAACAGAAAAATTAATTCAATTGAAAAATTGTCTGTCTGAGCTGAAATTGAACTCGGGCTACCGCGGTTCTTTAGCTTAGGGGCCACGCACTCTACCCACTAGGCTACGGTCGCCACAAATATAAGTAACCTTTTTAAAAATTAGACATTTTTATTCTATTGCTTTTAATATTTCTTCGTACAAATCGTCCGTAATGCCAGTTTGGAAATTCCCATATTTTGAACAAAAGCTACATCCTCTCGGTGAAGTCTGGGTGATCAAACCATTTTGATTTACAAAGAGCTGTTTGTTACCTGTTATGTCCTTATAAGGATAAATAAAAAGTATATGCTGAAAATGTTCGTTTCTTTCGGAAGATGTTTATATTACAAGTTTAACATTCATTTTAACTTTACTGTGGCCGGGCAAAATAAAATTTGCAGAAAAAAAATTATTTGCGCTCCACCTTATTCATGTCAGTTTTTGGTATAGCTTAAAAAATATTTGGTTTTTAACTATTCATCTAAATTTTTACATGCCCGTCTGTTTACTTGTATTCCACATTATCCGTCTGTCGGTTCGTTTGCGTTTGACGGTTCGTCCACTACACATTTATTTAAGTTTGCAATATAAATCAGAGCACAAAAAAGGCCTAAAGTCTCATAAGATTTCTGCAAAAAGCTGTTTAAAGCGCTCATGAATACAGTGGCTCACAACGAAAGTCGGGCAGGCAGTTCTTAGCACTTTCGCATTGTTTTCAGAAATGAAAATGTATGAAGAATATTGCAATATATTTTTTCAAAACGTTATTTTTTGGTGAACAAAATTAAACAGAAACATAATTAAAAATTAGAACATTGAAACAAATTTAAATCGAAACAAACCTATAAAAACGAGCTCACATTGAAAGTCGGGCAAGTAAAGAAAAAATGCAAATTCTAGTCACTAACCGTTATTCCTGCTTACAACTTTTTACTACTGTTGGAATAACTTCAGTTAAACGCAAAACTAAAATAAATAAACATTTCTCGAAAAGTGAATTAATCAACACTGGCAGAAAGGCAGATCATAATAGATTATTATTTGAAGGGAAAATCCGAGCGAAAAATTTCACAATTCGCCTTAAAAAGTAAATCAACAGTGCACGATATAATCAAGCATTATATGCAAGATAAGAGAATATGCAATAAAGAACGTACAGTAGCTAAAAATAAACTTAGCTCCAAAGATGAAAGGTATTTTTTAAGAAAAATAATAAAAGTCCCATTTTTATTTGCACTAAAACTAGAGGTCATGTTAAAACTCAATTTGAAAAAAGTGTACACTCAGAAACAATTTGAAGAGTTTTGAGAAAAAAATGTTTAAATTGAGGAGTAGCACGAAAAAAGCACTGTATTAGAAAGAAAAATGTAATAGAACGCCCCAATTTCGTGCATGAGCAGATGACCAAAGACTTTCTATTCTGGAGCAAGGTAAATAAAACAGAAAACATTCTTTTAGCACTTTTAAACAATAAACTTTTAGTACAGGTTTTGTTTACCGATGAGAGTTTATTGAATTTATATGGTTCAGATGGAAAGCGAAAACCGAATGGAGAATTTTGCAATAAAAATTCTAAACATACGATTAAGCATGGTAGAGGATCAGTCATGGTTTGGGGCTGCGTCTGATGTTGGAAGGATTCATTTTATTGAAGGTATAATGGACAAAAATATGTTCCTTGACATTCTCATGGCTCAAGTAAAAGAAAGTACGGGTAAATAAGGAAGTGCAGACAATTTTTAGTCTTACCAAGAATACCAAGACTTACAAGTTAATATTTTAACTATGTTTTTGTTTAATTTTGCTCACCATTAAAGACTGTTTTGAAAAAAATATTTACTCCAAGTTTCTTCTTACATTTTCATTTCTGAAACCAATGCGAAAGTGCTAAGAAATACCTGCCCGACTTTCGTTGTGAACCACTGTACATACACAATATGAGAAAGTATAAATGTGCAGGGCTGCCCAACAACGCAATAGAAAGAATGAGAAAAACTATAGCAGAGGAAAAGAGTGATTTTAAAAAATCTATGATGCAAGATTTTAAGTTTAACACGAAGCTTTATTTTAGTGAAAGAATTAAAAGCAATATATTTGCAAACCAGTAATTGGTTTTATAATTTTTTTTTACGTTATTGAATCAAAGAGAACTTAAATAAGAATTTATAGAAGAAAGAAATAATTTTGAAAAACTCTAACTTCTAAAAACAAGGTGGTTAAAAACGAAAAAATATAATATTCAAAAGTTTGAGTAATTTAACTTTAAGTAAAAAGTCAAAATTAATTTTATTGTACTTAAAAGTACAGTTTATTTTCTGTAAAACTCTTTTTAAATGAAGTCAATACCAATCTTAAAAGTAAAGATATAAGTGAGATCAAGCGCGTCGGAAGCTAATTTCATCTCGGGGGGCAGTACAAATGGGGGATGCAAAAAAATCACCAAAATTTCTTAAAAGAAACATGAATATGAATAAACAAATTTTTTATTTTAGTTTCAAAATAAAAAAAAAATATAAAACTAAATAAAAAATATTAAAATTTCATTATTGATAAAAGTTTTTTCAATCACGGTTGCCACTTGCTTATTTTTTGTTGTACCAAATTCTCCGAAAAAATGTACCAAATAGGAAAAAATTTACCAATTTTTTTAATATAATAATTTGATAACATTTATTATAATAGTTCACTAAATATTTGTTTACATACCAAACATAACAAAAATATTAAGTTATTTAATACGCTATTAACAAAATTTTTTTGTTTTTAAAAAATTTTTTGCTGGCCAAAATATAATTAGATTCATTGCGTTCGACCCACAATTTTTTAGAGAGCTTTATGTTGTTCAATGTTTTATATTCCAATTTATTTCTAAGCTTAGTTTTAATCAGGCTAAAATAAAAAAATATTGGTTCAGCACCTGCTGAGCTGTGTGGAAGGCACATCAGACTATTTACAAAATTGATAAAATCATTAAAACAAATTTCCCCCAATCCTTTCGTCACGACCCAGACTTTTTCTCAAAATACTCAAATTTTTTCCCAACGTCATTGCAATTTTAAAACTAATATTTGAAACCTGAACAAGATTCCTCTGAGTCACAATAACGGCAGGGCAGCATTCTATGAGATGATATTTTAATATGAATTATTGAATTATGGCAATAAAGAAATTTTGTTTTCTGACATTGTTTTCTTTAATTTGTTTTAGAATATCTTTGGTAATAAGAGAAAAATTTTCTGATTGAAGATATTTTTCTGCTTTAGTGGAAATGCTCACAAAAAAATCCTCAAGTCTCAAAAAATGTGATTTTCAATATATATGACAAGAAAAGCATGTAAGCTTTAAACTTTTAGAACTTAATGCAATGAAAGTTCTACTAAACCATGATTCAATCATATAGGTTATGCAGCCATTTGACGTCTACTCTTAAGAATGAACTTAGATACCCTAATAATGCGAGGAGAGCAAAAGAGCAACTTTTTTATATCAGAATAAGCACTTGGTTGCATGAATATGAAACTTTTTCATTGTACGAAATATCCAAAGGTACTACTACGTTTTATACTACATTTTCTATAACTTATTTGTTTTGATTTAAAATTATATTGAGTTTTAAAAAATATAATTGCCCCGTTTTTGTTGTAAAACAGTAAAAAATTATAAAAGTAATGTGTGCACTACATGGCACACAGAAAATTAATAATCCTTACATGCGAATATTTCCAAAACTTTAAGCTTTGAATTAAGGAATGTACTAAAAACTTGCTAATTTTCTATAAACCAATTAAGTAAGAGCTGCGAAACTGGACTCCATCCAGACCTTTCAGTTCTATAAACAACACAAAAGTTTAACAAAAGACCTAGCAGCAATTCACATGGGAGCATATTGGAGATTACAAAAGGAGTTGAAGGGTCCAGTGAGGAAAACCATACCATAGTAGGTTGCTGCACTGTACTCACCGCAGTTGTTGTAGCAACTAAACTGTGTTGTGACTCACAACGAGGTATTCCCCAAAATATTGTCTTTTTACTAGTGGCCAAGTGCTGGCAATGAAAGTTGATCCACCGCAACAACTAAGCGAGCGATCAACATTCATTGCATTGCAGCACTTTTATATGAATTCAATGCCAAGGCCAGTAAAGTAAACAAACCAAAAGTAAGACAATAAAATGAACACTGATCTACCGCAACAACTGGGCGATCAGTTTTCATTTCATTTAAAGACAATAAAATAAAGCCAACAATTTACTTCTGTTCGGCCAGCGTAAACTGCTGACCAGACAAAAACCAGAGGTAAATTAATTTTAATATTTTATTGTTGTATTTAACATACACACAGTTTGGCAAAACAAGTATAATTTAAATAAGAATTTAACGTTGGAATATGACATGTTATACATGTTTGTATGTTTGCTTAGCCAAAGTTGGCAATATTAAATAAGTATGTATGAATATGTTTTACAAAAAGAATTAATTGTAAGCAAATAATACAAAACTAGATTAAGAATCTAATAATGAAGTTAAATTATTGTGCAAGAGGCGGAAGATAAATTACGCATCCGCTGATTAATCAATAAGTAGAATTAAGTTTGTAAAAATGAAGAAGAAGAAGCGCGGCCAGATATGTTATAAATATCTGGTCCCCGCTAAAATAAATGGATTGATGTAAATGAAACTTAAACGGTGGCAGTTATTATTCACGGAAGAAGACCAGACCAATTTCCTCGGAGGATTAAAAAAAAACCAGTAAGTATAAACTAAAACCTCCACGCCTGAATGCACCTAAGGGTGACGGCGACAGAGGTCTTTTTTTTGAGTAGTTGCCAGTGGCGCTCTTAAGCGCCGGCAAACAACCCGTAGGTAGGACGTCGCTCGGCGACTGTTAGGACCAACGCGTATCCTCTCAGAGGGGATACAACAAAATGGCGCAGCCGGTAGGATCCTTCTGTCCACGGGGACGGCAAGGATGTTAGGATCCTTGTTGTTACAGGAACAAGGATATTTTGAAATTAACATTTTTTTTATGGAATTTAAATGTGTGATAGGATCCTTATTGTTACAGGAACAATAAGGATATATTTTTTTTTTAAGTTTTTGTAAAAATTTTTAAAGAATGAATTTTTTTTTTATAGGACATTTATAAATAAAAAAAAATGTGTTTAATGTTTTAAATATTAATAAAGGATTTATAGTGATGAATTATAGAGTTAAACTGTTGGTATGTTGAAAAAATTTTTTTTTTGGGTAAAATGATAGTTTTGGCATAAAATTCTGCGGGATTTTTTTTTCTTTGTGGCAGTAGGACTGACGTGGGTCCTGCTGAAAATATATTATTGATGGCGGATCCATCTTCCACCACCTTTCGGAAGGAGGATGGTAGGAATTTTTTCTTTTGTATATAAAGGTTTAAGTTTCGTTTGAAGCCTTTTAAGGAATTAAATTTTTTTGGATCTACTGAAGACTCTACCAGTAGAATTTTTCGAAGACCATCCTGGCAAACCAAAGCTGACCGCATATTTTTATAGAGGAGAAATGGAGGAACAAATAACCGTGGAAGATTTATAAACAGAGAAGAGAACCAGTCAACGTTAAGGAAATCCAAAGCGGCATGAATTTTAAAATTTTTTATAAAATATAGAGAATAAAAAGAAAAAATCTTTTAAATTAAGAACATTTGTATTACAAAAGTCGGCTTATGTATGGTTAATATATGGCAAAAACATTAAATAAATGGGAATTAAACAAAAAATATAAAATGTGTTTTGTAATCTTTAAATTTGTATTTGTTCATGTACCTCATGTCAGGAGGAGAATTCGTATATTTATTGAAAACTATCACACGGAGTGTTAGAGTAAATTTGCAGGAAGCAAGACAGAAGATAGACCAGGATTAGATTGAAGAAACGGACTGGTTAAACGAACAATTATGAATTTAAACGCCATAGCGAAAACGGTGAATAATTTGGTGCCCTTGTTTTCGGGTACTGAGTCACCGGCAGAAGCTTATAGGTTTATACAGGGATGCGAATTAGCGTTCAAAGCAGTGAAACCAGTAGAGGCACAGGACTTCACAGATTGTGTGAAATTAAGGTTACATGGGGAAGCATTTGAGTTTTGCAGGAGTAAGAAATTTGGCAAGGTTGAGGAACTATATGGGGCAATCAAAGCGAAGTACCTTAAGGAGACAACGTATAATACGTTGATAATGGAACTATCGCATTGCGTCCAAAGGCCGGGAGAGAGGTTAAGTTCGTTCGCGAACAGAATAAGCGACATAGAGTCTCAGGGTAGAGATCTAGTAGGCGATGACGGTATCCTGTGGGAACAGCTAAGTAGTTCAGTCGTTAGTGCGTTTAAGGTGGGCGTCTCCGATCCGAACCTACGAACGATTTTATTAACGACAACCGGTTTGGGTTTCGCAGCGTTAGAAAAAAAGGCGTTAGAAATGGAGATCATGTTAAAAGGAGGTGAGCTAGGGAGAACCGCACAATGCCATAATAACTATGGGCAAGAGTACCAGGGCAAACAGGGAATTAGGTTCCCCGGGAAAGAAATCAGGAACAAAGAGGGCAGTATAGCATACAGGAAGAGGATGAAAAACAATTGACAAATAGCAGATTTGCTATAAGGTGCTCATTTTGCCAGGAGAGAGGGCATACCAGGGACGTGTGTATAACAAGGAGAAACACACCATATTGCGAAAAATGCCAGGAATATGGGCACGAAAAGGGGTGGAAATGTGCCCAAGAATTTAAACCCAGAAGTGATAAAATGGAGGGAAAAAGATATGAATGTAGATGGTGTAACAAGTTAGGCCACGTAGAGAAAGACTGCTACGCTAAGAGAAACTGGGAGAATAGGCAGGGAAACTTTCAGGGGCCCCGCAAAGGCCAATAAGCTGGAACCCCCGAAATAAAAGAACACTTAGGCCGACCAAGATAGTAACAGATCATTCGACATCTGAAAAGATTGTGAATATCTGTACATCTAAGTCAATAGAAAGGATAGTAACAGATAATTCTACGTCTAAAAAGATTGTGAATATATGTACATCCAAGCCAGGAGAGAGTTCAGTAACAGATAATTCGACATCTGAAAAGATTGTGAATATCTGTACATCCAAGCCAGTGGAAAGTTCAGTAACAGATCATTTAGTAGAAACAGAGAATTTGACATCCGAACGGATTGTAAATTTCTGTACACCTCATTCAGGAAGGAATGTAGAAAACACAAGCCCAGAATCGAAGGAAACAGTTGAGTCGTTGCAGGCGACATCTGATGTAGGTGATGAAGGTTATAGGAACACTCGGGAAAATAAAAGAAAAATGCAACGTGCTATTGGAAAAATTAAATGGAAATATGAGAGAAGAAAAATTCAATGTGGTAGCAGAAAAGTTAAATGAAAATGTAAGAAAGAAAAAAGTCAATGAGGTAGCAGGAAAATTAAATGGAAATATGATAAAAGAAAAATCAGATGTGGTATTCGAGAAATTAAATGAAAATATGATAGAAGAAAAATTCAATGTGGTAGCGGGAAGATTAAATGAAAATGTAAGAAGAGAAAAATTCAATGTGGGAGTAGGAAAATTAAATAAAAATATTACAGAAGAAAAAATCAATGTGGTAGTAGAAAATTTAAATGAAAATATATTAAATGGTTGCACGCACAAAGAAATGACAGTGCTGGGCACGGAAAAGGGGGAATTTTCGGATATTCGCAAAGTGAATGATGTGTTCGTAGGAGTTCCTTGCGAGGATACAAAAAACGAAAAACTCACTCTACTTGTAGATTCCGGAGCGAACCCGAGTTTAGCTAAACAAAACACGTTAAGTAGTTTGAAACGAAGAAATGATTTAATTTCAAGTAATTATAGTACAGAAGTCGAAATAAATGCTACAAAAATCCCCAATATAGTGGATTATAAGCAAGAGATTGCACAAAGAGGTTATTCAGGTGAAAATTTGGTAGACGTCACAGATATTTACAGAGTATTTAAGACGAAAAGAAAAAAAAATATAATAGTAACACGAAAAAATGGCTCTGACTAATAGTAGGGAAAATCTAATAACATATAAAATAAAATGTTATTAGAGATCTAGGCATATATTTTGATTCTAAGTTAACTTTCAACCTTCATAGAGAATATATTGTTTCTAAAGCAAATTCTCAATTTGGGTTCTTAAAACGAAACTCCAGAGAATTTAAAGACCTATTAACATTAAAAACACTTTTTCTAAGCTTAGTGAGATCCCATCTGGAATATGTAAGTCTTGTATGGAATCCTTTCTACGATAACCAAATAAACCGCATTGAAAGAATTCAAAAGCAATTTACAAGATTTGCTCTTCGTCGTTTGTTCTCTTGGGAAACTATGCCTGACTACACTACGCGTTGCAAACTCTTAAACATAGAAAGTCTTCAACTGAGAAGGCAAGCTCATAGCATTCTATTCGTTAAGGACCTTCTGGATAGCAAAATTGACTGTGATGAGTTGTTGTCGCTCATTCCATTTTACGCTCCTTCAAGATTGCTCCGAGAAAGAAGCCTATTTTACATTAACTTTCACCGGACTAATTACGGTATCAATGAGCCTTTATCCAAATGTCTTTATTTTTGCAATCAAGCAGGTGATCATTTAGATTTCAATTCTCCTAGAGATGCCTTTAAGAGTGATGTCTTTAAATATGTAAATTCAATTTAATTCACATTGACTTAATTTAAAATTTTTTTTTTTTTTTAATGAATCTGTTGAATGCTATATATGTAATATCATGTTATCATATATTGTAGTTTTGTATATTTTATTGTTATAACATCTGTAAGGGCCAAGCCCAGTAGATGAAATAATATAAATTGTAAATTGTAAAAATTTCTTGTTTCTTCATACACTTTGTTGTTCAGGTTAACTATCTTGAACTGGCACTTGCATTAATTATTTTTAAGAACCTCTATACATAAAATGTATTTTAAGATATATTATAAGCAATAATAATTTAAGTTTAAATATGTAATCTGTAAGGGTATTTACCCGGTAGATGAATGAATAAATAAAAAAAATAAAAAAAAAATGGACGGGAAAGAGAAAGATAGTATACATACATATTATACATATTAGGAGTAAAATTATGAGAGAAAAAAAACTATATAGTAAGAAAATTTAGTAAAGTTGTAAAGAAAAAAGGTTACTATAAAACAGAATTAAAAAAAAAAAGAAGTAGTGAATGTGAAAGCATATTTGTGGCCATAATACGGCAATGAGAAATAAATGGAGTAGAGAAAACTACTTACTGAGGAAATAGTCAAGAAAAGGTTATATAAAAGGCATTTAAATGGAACAATTAGAGAGCCAAGGTAAAGTAGAGAAAAAAAAAATCAGAAGCGGAGAAAATCTAAAGTAAAAGGCAATTGTGTTGGCATCTTCAAAGTGAAAGACGTTGTTACGGGTATCCCTCGCAAGGATTAAATTCTAGTACAACACATTCTACTTGTAGATCCCAAAATAGTGCCACTTTATTTTAATTCTGTAAGTTTTGTTTTAGATTTAAATTAGTCGTTGAAATATAAAAAAAAAAATTAATTGAAAATAAAGAAATTTGATAACGTCAAATGAAGACGTAGTAACATGATACAGGAAGTAAAGGGAAATATAATGAAAAAGACATAAAATTTTTACATAAAGGAAAATATTATTTTAAAGATTAGAAGAAAATTAAAAATCACGAAGTTGAAAATTGAAGAAATTGTTATATATATATATTGAAAAAGAAAAAAAAAATTAAAAAAGAAAAGAAAAAAAAATAATAATTAACTTAAAGTAAAAGAAAAATCTCAATACGAGAAAATATTAAGTAAAGCTATAAATTAAACATATTGAAATTGAGAAATTGAATGTAAGTAAAAATTAAGGTTTTTAATTAAAAAGCATACGAAAAGAAGATATGTTAAAATTTTTAATAAATACTATGTAAATACTTATAATTAAATGTTTCTTGAAAGTCATATAAAAGAACAATATAAAATAGCATGCGAGTTCGCATAAAAATACTGAGTAAATAATATAGCAATATTGAAGTATGTAAATGTTATATAGATTCATGAAAAGCATGTATGATTAACAATTGTGTAAATTAAAAGAAAAGTAGAATTCAATTTAAAAATAATAAACAAAGTTGGAAAAAGAA
The DNA here is from genome assembly GCA_963920525.1 of Dichetophora obliterata. NCBI lineage: Eukaryota > Metazoa > Arthropoda > Insecta > Diptera > Sciomyzidae > Dichetophora > Dichetophora obliterata. The sequence continues at coordinate 95,939,064 of OY986436.1, forward strand.
TAAATTATGTTTGAAATAGATTAGGGAACATCATATATTGTTGAGATTGGGGGTGCAACCAAAGATGACGTCGATGTACCCGAAAGCAGTGAGCAGAAACAAAATTTAAAATGAATACAGCAAGTCAGGAAATAAACTTCAACCACGAGAAGTGTGTGCTGGAAAGCGAACAACAAAAAACCTTATAAATATGAGATCAGGAAAAATTAAAAAGTAAAACAACAAAAGGTGAAAACACCTTCGTAAAATGCTAACAAAGCTGCGAATACTAAAAAAAAAACTTTTTTTATATAAACAACAAAAATTAAAAATTTAAAACAACAAAAGGTATAACACCCTTAATAATGCAGAAAAATTTGATTGAATTTAAAACAACAAAAATTAAGAATCTAAAACAACAAAAGGTATATCACCCTTAATAAAGCAGAAAAATTTGAAAATTAATAATAAAATAGGTATAAATAGCCTTCCTAAAACAACGAAAACAAACAATTAATCCAGATTTGGCAAAATAATGCTATAAAACAACAAAAGGTATAAAAACCTTCACAATACAACATTTTTAACAACATAATAAAGTACAAAGACCTTCAAAAACAACATTTTTGGTAATATAATATTTGAAAACAACAAAAGATATAAGTCTTTCTAAAATCAGAAAAGTAATACAACAAAAGGTATAAAAACCTTTTATAAAACTACAAAAAGCAAGAATTTTATTTCAAAAGACATAAAAACCATTCAGCAGAGAAATATAACACCAAAATGCATAACCTGCAAGGTTACAGACTGAAAAATTGATATAATAAAAAATAAAACAGTTAAGGGAAGGTTCTCCTGGATTTTTTTGAAAAAATCCATTTTTTTTTTTTACATAAAATGAAAGTTACATATATGTAGAATGTTTGTGCTAAGGGATATTTCAATACGACGCGTATTTCTCGAGCTAAAGCGTGTCAAACGTACCCATGTCACGCGCGCGTACCAACTTTCTAAAAACTTTAAACGCGTTTTTCTCGGAACCATGTTTTCTAATCTAACGGACAGCACAGGGCTTGTTCTATTGATCCGATTTCCTTCATTCAAAGAATGTTTGAAAGTATATACTTTTTTGTACGCCTGGAACCTAACATTGGCATAAAAAATTGTTTATTTATAATTTTTAAACGAGATCTAAGTAAAAAAAAAAGCAAAAAATTTCAATTTTTTTTTTAAAAGTCCATAAAATTGGATTTTTATACCAAACTTAATTGAAGTTAGGTTCCAGGCATATGAAATATTATCAATTTTAATAAATTTTATACATTTCTCATTTCAGTTCACTACCTGAGGCCCCACACAGTCCGCGGGAGGTCGATGTTTTGCGCGCAGAGGTCGACGAGATCCGCCATTTTCAAGCCGCCATTTTGTATTTTTCAAATATCTTTATTTTTTTTACTCGTCAATAAACCACGAATCAAAGTTCAAAAGCATAAGTTCGAATGTCTTTTCATTTTCCCACAAACCATTCTCAAATTTTGCTTGTTTTTCGGCCAAATCCAAAAAAATCCAGGAGAACCCTCCCTTAACCAGCAAGGACGGGAAGTCCATTTTTAAACGAAGACCAGGTTAACCAGCTATAGGGCTTAAAGCCTCCTGGCAAACAAAAACGATATCACCAACACACACACTTCAACAGTATCAAAAACTATAACGAGGAATAAATTAAACGCCGTGACAGTTTTTCCGGCGCACCGATGGACAACACTAATAAAACAACAATCACCCCCAACAAAAGCCAGGAAGTTAGGGAATTATAAATTTATACAATAAGTAAAAATATAGAAACAATAAATTAAAACTAAATACAGAAACAATGTAAGCATATTTCAAAAAAGAAATATGAACACGAAATGTAAGTCATATGTAGAAACAATAATTAACAAACAACTTGTTGACACAAAATTAAAGCGGCAATTTTTGAATAGAAATGAAGTAAGAAAAACTATTATAACTTTAATGAACAAGCATACAAATAAAATTAACAAAGAATTAATGGACGAAAATTTTGAACCTCTTCAAGGAGAAAATTTTCTTTGTGTAAGGGGGGAGGAATGTTGTGATTCACAACGAGGTATTCCCCAAAATATTGTCTTTTTACTAGTGGCCAAGTGCTGGCAATGAAAGTTGATCCACCGCAACAACTAAGCGAGCGATCAACATTCATTGCATTGCGGCACTTTTATATGAATTCAATGTCAAGGCCAGTAAAGTAAACAAACCAAAAGTAAGACAATAAAATGAACACTGATCTACCGCAACAACTGGGCGATCAGTTTTCATTTCATTTAAAGACAATAAAATAAAGCCAACAATTTACTTCTGTGCGGCCAGCGTAAACTGCTGACGAGGCAAAAACCAGAGGTAAATTAATTTTAATATTTTATTGTTGTATTTAACATACACACAGTTTGGCAAAACAAGTATAATTTAAATAAGAATTTAACGTTGGAATATGACCCAATTACACATGTTGTACATCCCAAGTAACATTGTTGGAGCAACTAGGTGCGAGTGAGTCCTAAAAGTGTTCTATAGGTGTATAATATGCGGTTAAAGCTTTACCGCAGCTTTGTTTGCTGCTAGTTGCTTTTAACTTTAAAGAAAATGCTCCGAATATGATTTTTTAACCATTTTGAGCTTTAATACTTTATACAGCTCTGTAATCAAATCTGCAAAAGAGCAGAAATCTAAAATTTACTACTTGCTCTGTAAAGGATCTTATTATTAAAATAAAAATTACTATACAGCTGTTTTAAAACTCGTAGATTGAGTATAATATTTGCTTTAATGTGTATTTTTGTATTGCATTTTTAAAGCGAATAGATGTAAAATACTGTAAATTAATGCAATAAATTTTTTGGGAGTAACAAGTGATTAAAAAATCTGATAAAGAGCTTCTTTGAAAAAAATGGCGATCTAATAAAAAATAGAAAATCTTCGAAGTTGAAGCAAGCTAAATATTAGTGTTTACAATAATATTTAAAACGAAATTGATGATTTCTTTGATACATATATTTAAGAATAAAGTACTTAAATCATTTTTAGTTGATTTTAAAGAATGCTAAAAATTTTCCAACTATTTTTAAATAATTAACACTTCATAATTTTAATTATTTATTAAGCCCGTTGTAGTTTTTCGAAGTACTACATTCACGTTTCCGATAAATTTAAAAGCGCACCGAAATTCGCAGCATATAACGAATACACGAACATGAGTCTGATATAATAATCACTTATTTCTTTAATTTATTTGTCATTCTAATCACCACAAACACTTGGCAAATTTTATATATTTTTTGAGTTTATTTTTAACACATACATACTTAAAAGAATAAGAAAAAAGAGCTTTGCAAGAGCTCTTATTTAGGTTTGACAGGAACTCTTTTAAAAGTTGACAGCTACTTCCTCTCTCCATATGAAGCAAAAATACTGCTTTTAAACTCAAGAAAGTAGCCTTATATATTCTCTGCAAGAGCTTTAGTAGCGCGACTAAAGCTATAGTTGAAGCTTGCTGCTATATAAGATAGCACTATAAGCTCTGCAAGAATGAATATATGGCTAATAGTGTTACTTGGGATGTTTGTATGTTTGCTTAGCCAAAGTTGGCAATATTAAATAAGTATGTATGAATATGTTTTAAAATAAGAATTAATTGTAAGCAAATAATACAAAACTAGATTAAGAACCTAATAATGAAGTTAAATTATTGTGCAAGAGGCGGAAGATAAATTACGCATCCGCTGATTAATCAATAAGTAGAATTAAGTTTGTAAAAATGAAGAAGAAGAAGCGCGGCCAGATATGTTATAAATATCTTGTCCCCGCTAAAATAAATGGATTGATGTAAATGAAACTTAAACGGTGGCAGTTATTATTCACGGAAGAAGACCAGACCAATTTCCTCGGAGGATTCAAAAGAAACCAGTAAGTATAAACTAAAACCTCCACGCCTGAATGCACCTAAGGATGACGGCGACAGAGGTCTTTTTTTTGAGTAGTTGCCAGTGGCGCTCTTAAGCGCCGGCAAACAACCCGTAGGTAGGACGTCGCTCGGCGACTGTTAGGACCAACGCGTATCCTCTCAGAGGGGATACAACAACTAAAACAATATGGTCCCTCCGTCCAGTCCGTCAGGTTCTATAGTAGGTGGGACTTTCACATCGAAAACCCACCTGCGTCTAGTTTTTCCACCTGCTTCAATAAATTGTCAACATATTTTCTCTTTCCTAGGGGAACTATTGCAGTGAAACACAAACTAAAGTAAAATGTGGCAGAAGTTGTAAGTGAAGGCAAAAATTAATAAAATAAAAAAATACGAATTGCTATAGTGAAGGCAAAAATATAATAAAATCAAAAAATACGAATTGCAATAAAAAAGGGTGAAAAACACAATGTAAAAAAAAGTGGATTGTACCTAAAAAAACAAATCAAAATTTATGAAAAAAATAATAAGAAAAAATACAAAAATTGTGAATTAAGATAGCAATGTAAAAATTGTGAATTGAACAAAAACTAGTAAGGAATTAAATTCAACTGGGCCGAATTTAAAATACCCCCACGGCAAAATTAGAGTATATATAAAGTCTTAAGCAAACTGTTAAATATATTTAAAGAGATTTTCCCGTTTTGGTTAAGTAACTTTGTATGGGATGTAGGCGTGGTTTTCATCCGATTTTGCTCAGATTCGAACTTGACCTCCATTTTTGTATAAAAAGATTATATTTTGAATTTCGTTATGATAGCTCAAAAATTACGGCTGCTATCGTGGTCACAGACGGACAGACGGACATGGCTAAATGGACTCAGGAGGTGATGCTGATCAGGAATATATATACTTTTCTATACCGGCCACGCCTCCTTATCGGCGTTACAAACGGAGTGACAAAATTAATATACCCTTATACGTTTTTTTTTACGTGGGGGTATGAAAACGAATAAATATTTATGAAAAAGTAATAAAGAAAAATACAAAAATTGTGAATTAAGATAGCAATGTAAAAATCGCGAATTGTAAAAAAAAGAATAAAAATTTATAAAAAAGTAATAAGAAAACAAACAAAAATTGTGAATTAAGATAGCAATGTAAAACTTGTGAATTGTAAAAAATAAAAAAAGAACGAATCAAAATTTATGAAAAAAATATATAATAAGAAAATACAAAAATTGTAAGTTGAAAAAAAAATTTCCACAAAAAAAGTCAATGATAATTTAAAAGCTGGAAATCGTGAGTATCTCTTTTTCATTTTTTATTATCTAAAAATTATTTCAGAAATGGAGGAAGTCCGCACCTCATTAGTAGGGCTCACTGTGGCTGTTAATGCTGCTTTGGCACAAATCAAGGTCATAGAGACTCGCTTAAGGCTACTCTAAACCCCCCTGCACCTTCTCAAACATCAGGTGGGTTGGTAGGGAATGAGGTGGTCCCATTGTGTAGACCATCAAATGAGAATGACCTAAACGAAATAAGCAAACTTCCCGACTGTGTTAAGGAATTGCAGGTTTTCGACGGTAATCCCGTCCAATATATATCCTGGGTGCACAACGTAGAGTGCATCCCAAAAGATTATGAAATAGTGAAGAACAAACATATTTATCGAGCCATTTTGCAGGTCGTGCGGCAAAAGGTGCGTGGCACTGCTGACGCAGCTTTAATTTCATATAATATATTTGATGATGATTGGGGGTCCATAAAAAGGTGCCTTTCCCTTCATTGCGCGGATAAGCGTGATATACTACCTTAGAGCACCACTTATGCAATTAACATAAAAGAACTCTAGCATTGACGAGTTTAACGCAAACGTTAATCACCAGTTTTCCTTAATAATAAATAAAATTAAAACTGAGGATTATTCCGAAGAAACGATCAGCGTTCTGATCGAAAGCTACCGAAACAGAGCTCTGGATGTTTTTATTCGGGGTTTGAATGGCGACCTACCGAAAATGTTGGCTATTAAGAAGCCACAAACGTTGCCAGAGGCATATTCGGACTGCCTTGAAATTTAGAACTTTAATTATAGGAATAATGCGATTCATAGGCCAAATGTAACCAATACGGTTACAGCTCCAGTTAAACAGTTCTTTGCAAGAGAGAATAAACCCATTACAAAATATTATTTATTTCAATAGTCCTAGTCCACCAGGGCAATGGAACTATAACCGGCAACTTAATACCCTTTTTGGATATGCAGAGTCAAGACCAGACCAACCACCAAGGACTGGACCAAAACCGCAAGAGCGTATGGATGTGGACCGAAGTATACAAACCAGAAGAGTCAACTACATGAACCATCCTAGTTCGAATGGAGCAAAATGTTGGGCGAACCCTAAGTGGAGCAGCAATAATTCCAAGCAACAGCGAATGTATTACCTATCCCAATCGGAGGAGGCAACCGATGATCAAGAACCATCGCAAGAGTCAATCACGTAGAAGAAGAAATAGGGGACCAAGTAAATTTTATGACGGGTGCCTCTCCATTAGGGTGTCCGTTATTTTTCAAAGTGGAAAAATTGTTGGTCTCACCCCTCAAAAAGTGGAGGTCTGATGCAAAAATGACTCTCCAAAAATTTCACGCACCTAGGACCACGCCTTCCCGTCCCGACTTACGCTTGAAATTTTGCACATACTTAAAATGCACTCGTATGCAGGGTTTAAATTTACTGACTAATTTCCATTTGTAGAATGCGTTGTTGACTATGACTACGAAAATGAAATGACAAATAATGAAATGAAACAGATACACACACAAAATGATTGCGTTTGCAACGACTATGACAGCGATGGCACACATGTGATAGGAAAGAAAAATGCTGCTCATTTTTTCACTACACCAAGCAAGCTCTTTCGCTTTTGTCGCTTTCCCCCCGCATCCAGAAACACAGTGTCCCGTTATATTCTGTATTTATTTCTTTCAGCTTTCAATACTCCTTCACTAAAACAATGGTTTTAGTCTTCAAAAGTCAGTGAAGCAAGAGTGATTAAAAGCAGAATGGCATTGTCATTAAGAAAAAATAATATTATTTATCTAATTGGCGCTATTGATTTAAACATAACCGGGTCAAAATTACCATCCAATAGACAAGTTTTATCGGAGAGTCTCCATATATAGAGTACGCATCAGATAATAGGTCAATTCTTTACTTCCTTATTGATACCGGAGCCAACGGCTCCGGAAGTGGCTCCTTCTTAAGCAACCAAATCAATCGCTATTGGTAAGCCATTTTTTGTAAATTCCGCAGCCGGAAGCTTGAGAATAACCGAAAGGGTGTCCCAACAAGAACGCAATTTTTAAATTTGGCGCCATTCGAAGTGTCATTGTTTGACATTTGAACAATTGTTACTGTTTGCTAGTAGAAGATACGAGGTTAGTAAAAATGGAGCGCTACACGAATGAACGACGCATTCTCATTTTGAAATTGTTTTACCAAAATGGTGAAAGTTTTGCGGCTACAGTTCGCAAATTGCGATCAATTTGGGGTCACAATAATGCTCCAAAAGAGTCAACTGTAAAGAGATTAATGGATAAATTTGCCGAAACTGGGTCTGTTAGTGATGTAAAGACAACAACGCGCCTTCGACCAGGTCGATCGACCGAAAATGTCGAAACTGTACGTGATGATGTCGCTCAAACTCCATTCACCTCAATTCGACACCGAGCTCAGCAAATTGGTGTCTCCAAATCCACTATGCAGCGAATTTTGACGAAAGATTTGCATCTTCATGCATACAAAGTTCAATTGACTCAGGAACTGAAGCCAGCTGACCATGGACAGCGAAGGGAGTTCGTTACTTGGGTATTGGAGAGACAACATGAAAATGCTGATTTTGCTGCTAAAATCATCTTCAGTGACGAGGCCCATTTCCATCTTGATGGCTTCAATAGGCAGAATTGTCGCATTTGGGGTGAGGAAAATCCTCGAGTGATTCACGAGAAGCAAATTGCATCCTCAACGTGTCACTGTGTGGTGTGGTTTTTGGGCTGGAGGAATCATTGGACCTTTTTTTTATGAAAATGAGGCAGGTCAAGCGCAAACAGTCAATGGTGTTCGGTATCGTGAAATGATAACCAGTTTTTTCTTGCCTAGAATTGAAGAAATGAATGTGGAGGGCATGTGGTTTCAACAAGACGGCGCCACATGTCATACAGCCAGAGAAACAATTCAATTGCTGCATCAGTCATTTCCCGGTCGTGTTATTTCGCGTTTTGGAGATCAGAATTGGCCGCCTAGATCGTGCGATTTAACACCATTAGATTTTTTTTCTTTGGGGTTTTTTGAAGTCGATGGTTTACGCGAATAAGACGACGACGACTCAAGCCTTAAAAGAGGGAATTGGACGCTGCATTAATGAAATACCGCAGCATTTATGCAAAACGGTCATTGAAAATTTCATTAAAAGATCGCGTGTATGCCAGCAAAGCCGCGGCGGCCATCTGCACGATATATTGTTCCATACATAACCTTATTCTGTCTACTTTACGATATAATAAAGTTTCACGATTTTTTTTTTAATATCTGTGTTTTATTTAAAATTTAAAAATTGCGCTCTTGTTGGGACCCCCAATAACAACTGTTTAGTGATTTTACTAAACTAAAGATACAATATATGTTTAATATCAATTTTTAAATACAATTAACAGTTCATAAAATTAAAAACAGAATATTTCATAAGAGATTGTGAATTTAAAAATAATTTTTCGATGTTTGGACAGAAAAAGAAAGAATGAAGAAACTTAGTTGGATAAAAAACAAGTAAGAATAGCTTGCCTTAAAACACCTCTCCCTGAGACCTCCCTCAGTCCACGTGGCAGTGCATTCCACAGTCTGATGGCGTTAATGAAAAACAAGCGCGAGGAGGTTAATGAAGTATATCTTGGAACTATAAGAACATTACTTCGTCTGGAAAAGCTAAATTGAAGTTTATCATATAAGCAGGAAGGTGTTTTTGTATAGATCAGCTTATGCAGATAAATACAGTTTCTGGCATCAAGGTAGGAAGGTAAATCACACCCAAGTATGGCGTTTCTGAAACTAGATAAGTGGTCAAACCTACGCAACCCATAAACATAGCGCGTAGCATAATTAAAAGAAATTTGTAATTTTAACTGAGAGGATGAGTCGAGCCTACTATAAACCAACTCAGCGTAAGTTATCACAGGTAGTACCAACTTTATTACCAACTTACGTCTTATATTGACAGGAGTGACACTAGCAGACATTCTTAAATTACGCAGGGCATAATAAACTTTTAATTCTCTAATAACTGTTTATGTTCTACCGGGATTGTATACATTTTATGGTATCATAGGTGATGATACCCTGAAAGAATTAGAGGCCATAATCGACAGAAAATTTAACGTTTTAAGAATTAGGGGCGGCATTAGAATTCTTTTGAAAAATAAAATATCTAAAGAAGTTAACCATTTCCCCGTACTCGACGATTGTCTTGACAAACCTACTTAAAAAAAAACTACATGATATTTTGACCAAACACAAAGAGCTTTTCCAACCAATTGACAACGATAAAACAATTAAAACGTCAATTTTAGCAGAAATTAGGACAAGCACTGAGAACCCAATATACACCGAAAGTTACCCATACCCAGGATGTATGTGCGAAGAAGTTGAAAAACAAATAGATGAATTACTAAAGTCATGTATAATTCGTCCTTCTAGGAGCCCTTATAATTCACCTATTCGGATTATAAGGGCCGAAAAAACTAAAACCTACATGTGAAAAACAATACAGGCTAGTTATAGACTTCAAGCGTTTAAATAACGTCACAATCGCAGACACGTACCCTTTACCAGATATAAACACTACTCTTGCCAATATTGAAAGAGCTAACTTCTATACAACCCTAGACTTAAAGTAAAAAATGCTCCAGCAATATTCCAACGCAAGATCGATGACGTGCTTAGGGAATACATTGGGAAAATTTGCTACGTCTACATAGACGACATAATTGTTTTTGGCAAAACCATAGAAGATCATTTGAAAAATATCGAAACTGTGTTCACACGGCTAGGAGAAGCAAACCTCAAGGTTAACTTAGAAAAAACCCATTTCCTTAAAACTAAAGTTGAGTTTCTTGGTTATCTTATAACATCCGACGGCATCAAAGCTGATCCTAAGAAAATTACTGCTATCCAACAAGTTTTACCACCAAAAAACTTGAAAGAACTGAAGGGGTTTCTTGGACTAACATCATACTATCGCAAATTTATACGAGATTACGCTAAGGTTGCCAAACCTTTGACTAATCTTACACGAGGACCAAACGCTCAAGTTAAAGCAAACCAATCAAGAAAAGTGACAATTGAGCTTAATGAGGAAGCGATGAATTCCTTTAACAGTTTGAAAGAACTTCTAACCACTTCAGAGATCCTTGCTTTCCCAGAATTTGAATAACCTTTTAATCTCACCACAGACGCCTCAAACTATGCTCTTGGTGCTGTTTTATCTCAGGGCGAACCTGGAAAAGATAGGCCAATTGCTTACATTTCCAGATCCCTTAGTAAGACGGAAGAGAATTACGCAACTAATGAAAAGGAAATGTCGGCGATCGTGTGGGCACTTGACAACTTAAGGTCCTATATTTATGGTACGAAAAAAGTTAGAATTTATACTGATCATCAGCCTCTTACTTACGCTTTGGGCAACAGAAATTATAACGCAAAGTTGAAACGTTGGAAGGCACGGATTGAGGAGTACAACCACGAACTGATTTACAAACCAGGTAAATCAAACATTGTGGCTGACGCTCTCTCTAGACTAAAAACTCAAATAAATCATTTGCCAGCATCATATGTATCTGAATTAAGAATTGCTGCCCAAGAATTAAGAGTGTCGCAACTAGCTGCCGATGAGGAAACCGATACAGCTAGTGAAGAACGGTTGAATCCAGCTGACAATGAAACCGATACAGCACGTGAAGGCATGGCAGCGCATAGTGCTGAACAAGACAGCTCCGACCTGATACCCCATGTGAAAGTTCCACTGAATGTATTCCGGAATCAGTTGATATTCAAAGAAGGTAAGGAACTATACTGTCAAGAGGAACCACATCCGAGTTTTCGTCGCCATTATATTTCTGTGGAACGAATCAACTGCTCTAACCTGACAAGATACTTAAAGGAATATTTGAACCCGAATATTATCAATGGCGTAAAAATCCCAGAGGAACGCATGCAATTGCTACAAGACCTGTAAGTCGAACACTTTTCTAATTACAAAATTCGTCTGACGCAAAGAGTGGTGGAAGATGTATCCAACGAGGAAAATATTCTTCGAATAATAGAAACTGAATATAGGAGAGCTCATAGGAACCCTAGAGAAAATAAAGAGCAAATTTTGGAAAGACACTATTTCACATGAATGAACAGCAGAATTAAAGCATATACTGATTCCTGCGAAATCTGTAAGCTTAATAAATATGATAGACAACCTTTTAGACCACAACTTCAACCAACTCCTAACCCTACATATGCTTGCGAAATATTACACATAGATATTTTAGAACTTCAAGGTATGAAGTTCATCTCATGTATAGGCAAATTTTCTAAATTTGTTAAGCTTTTCTTCATTCGAAATAAATCTGCAACGCAGTTAAAAACAAAACTTATAAAGTTACTGCACTTTTTTACAATACCGAAAATTATTGTTACTGACAATGAGAGAGGTCTTTCGACCCCACTAATAATAAACTACATCCGGTCTTTGTGAGTTGAATTTTATCGAACTCCAATACAACGAAGCGAGGTTAATGGGCAAATTGAAAGGGTTCACTCCACTCTTATTGAGATTTATAGGTGTTTGAGGAGGGAACACAGCAGAGTGAGCCCCAGAGAGCTAATGAATGTGGCTGTAGCCAGATATAATAACTCCATACACTCGGTCATAAAGAAAAAACCGAGTTATAGCGATGCACCTTGTATTATTATTATTTTAAATATTATTTATTTATCAAGTTGACTTTGAATTGTAATTTTAAATATATATTCAAATAAATATTCATTCCACTCGAGACACCCAACGAGCACTACTGGCGCCCAACGTAAAAAAAAATAATAATTTTGAAAATAGTTTTTTGTCAATGTTTAAAAAATTTTGTATACATATATGAAAATTTTATGAATAAATTTGTACGCTAAAATAATTTCTTCAATAATAAAACCAAGAGGAAGCTATCCTGTTCCGGAAAAAACCGTCAGAAACGCCCAAGCTACCGTTTGCCAAAAAGTAAATTTCAAATATGCCGAGGGTCAGGAGATCTATTTCAACTTCAAAACTTCAACAAGCAACATCAGCTTCGCGCTCAGAAAATGTACTGGAATCACGTCCAAATAACCAACCACTACAAGGTCCGCGCATGGATAACTCACCGCAAGGGTCTCCATCCAGGGTACAGTCTGCGCCGGTCCCTTCGGTGATGTTATCTGATGTACAGCTCCAATTACTCATAGGCGAAAGGGCAGTTCCAAAGGAAACTCTCAGCGCATTTTCTGAACGATTTAACGGCGAAACTGACCGCGAAAACTTTGAAAATTTCGCAATGAATCTCACCATATTTAAGGAAGTAAAAAGAATCCCAGACGACGTGGCTTTAAATTAACTGCCTCTGCTATTGCGAGCATATGCGGCTTTGTGGTTCTCTGGAGTCCGGTTCGAACTCGACAGTTTGGTTTCCGCTATCGATCGACTCCGGGATCATTTCGCCCCTAAAAGACAAGCCTACTAAATTTACACCACGATTTTTTGATAATTAAAAGAGTTCCTTACATCTCCACCAATACTCAAACAAGCCGACGAGACCGAACCCTTCTTGATGAAGACAGATGCCAGCGGTTACGCCATAGGAGCAGTTCTCGTCCAGGGGTTCTCGCCTTGTATTATTATTATTTTAAATATTATTTATTTATCAAGTTGACTTTGAATTGTAATTTAAAATATATATTCAAATAAATATTCATTCCACTCGAGACACCCAACGAGCACTACTGAGTGACATATTTTTTAATAGAAGTGAACGAATTAACTATCAAAGGGTCTCAGATTTCCAGCACAAGCTCAATGAGAACCTTAGACGACTCATTGAAGAGAATCAAAGAAAAAGAAATCAAAGACTTAATTTACATAAAGAAGAACCAATGACATATAAAATGGAGATATTATATTTGTTAAAGATAAGCAAATAAAAGGAAAACAGAAACCTATATATAAAAAAGAGATTGTAACCGCAGACAACAAAGTTACTGCAACGACTTTTTCTGGGAAAAAATTCATAAAATCCACATTAAGAAATAAAAACAAACAGAGGAATTATCTTAAAAGTTAATTCAAATGAAATTTTTAAATTCTATGGTATCTATCGGAAAATGGTGGGCACTTGTTAAATTTTTAAGATGTCAGGGTTCGACTCCCCGATTATAATTTTAATATTAACCCTTGCATAACAAAAAAAAACAAAGAAAAGAGAAGAAAGAATTAAGGATAAAAAAATCCAATAGAATTAAGCTTAAAAGGAAATTTTTTTTTTATATAAAAACAAAATTTTAAATTTCAGAGGGGATCCCTTCCCTGAAATTAGTTAGAGTTAGAGTTAGGATCCCTATATTAAATTAAACATAATGTAATAATATTTTTATAAATTTTTTTGATATAAAATACTTTTAACTAATATTCTTTTATTTAAAACATCTTGGCTCTATAAGATGCTATTTTAGTATAATTAAAACAAGACTAAGTTATCAACACCATCATTACAGAATCTTTATATTAAACTAGCTGAACCCGGTGTGCTTCGCTACCCCCCTCGTACCAGGATTGCATTTCAAAATTGTGGCAATACCAAAATCACTTTTCACGCCATTGAATTTTCGAAATAAGTCCACCCCAGCGCCACCTACCGTGTCCATTTATACACAAATTATTTTCTTATGATTAAACAAACATACATTCTGAATTTCAGTTAAATTGGTCCATAAATTCAAATTTTCGATATAAGTCCACCCCAGCGCCACCTATCGGGTCCATTTATACACAAATTATTTTCTTATGATTAAACAAACATACATTCTGAATTTCAGTTAAATTGGTCCATAAATTCAAATTTTCGATATAAGTCCACCCCAGCGCCACCTATCGGGTCCATTTATACACAAATTATTTTCTTATGATTAAACAAACATACATTCTGAATTTCAGTTAAATTGGTCCATAAATTCAAATTTTCGATATAAGTCCACCCCAACGCCACCTATCGGACTTTCCCGGAGGGTTTTTCCAAAATTTTCCTTCGTAAAAATCTTCTCCTGGCAATTATAAACAACTGAAAAAAAATTTTAGACAAATCGGCCCAGCCATTCTCAATTGATGTTTTACTATACATTTTTTACACCATTTTTATATATATAAGATGCAGCCAACGCATTGCATCTGTACTAGTATAATTCACCACTTGTGTCACTGAGTAAAGGAAACGGTTGGATATTAAACGGACATTTCAACCTTGTTCACCTTATAGACCTAAAACAACTTGAGAACCTATCTAGCGAAGTTCGAGATAATGTTGATAAAAACCTAACGACCGCTGACATGTCCCTATTAATGCAATATCACCTTGATCAAATCGACAAACACTTGCACGAATTAGGGCGCAAGAAACCGAGACAAAGCCGATCAATTCATTGGATAGGCTCAGCCTGGAAATGGTTAGCCGGCAATCCAGACGCAACGGATTGGAATATGATCCTCCAAAATGAACAGTCAATCGTTGAGAACAATAACCAACAACATAAAATAAATAAAAAACTTTTCGAGGCTACTCGGGAAGCTATATCCAGGTACAACAAATTAGTCGAATTAATTAGAAACGACATTGGGAACCATTTGATGGAGAGGTATGAGAAGACTCTGTTCGCGAAAATATTAATCCTTAAGGACCAGGTGCATAAAGTTGTACGTGCCTGCCAAATGGCAAGGAAAGGTATAGTCAATACAAACCTGTTGGACAGCGAAGAAATGAGTAAGGCACTATCAGAATTTGAAACTACGAAAACGAAATTGAAGCCTTAGAGTTTGCTGCCCCTTCAATGTTTGTTAATGATACGATGTTGCTTTATGTTGTGTCCTTACCGAAAGTCCAGCCAGAACCATATAACCACATTCTTATACGTCCAATGTGAGCCAAATAAAGGAGAATGTGAGCGTCCAATGTGAGCCAAATTGGTATAAAGGAGAAATGTTTACTCATCAGAAAATTAACCATCTGCAAATCTGCTTCGTTAGACAAACAGCCAGAAAACTGTTGCATGGAAAGATTAATCAAAGGAGGCCACGCAAACTGCACCTTCCGCATGAATGCTGAGGAAATCATGGAACTTGTTACCGATAACACACTTTTCCTAACCAACTTCAGAGGGGAAGTGGGGGCTGGAAATTTTTCAAAATATTTGGACGGAACCTACCTTGTGCAGCTCGAAAACGAAACCATCAAAGTAAAAGACAAGATCTTTTCAATCTCAACAACCACCAGCATTCAAGCACTCTCACCACTACTAACAAACATCACACGAGGAGCCAACAAAATTGACCTGGAGTACATCCACAGAAAAACTCTAACTAATATTAGGGAGCTTGGCAGCCTCAACAATAGATTCAACTTTTCCATGATGTCGGATGTAATAATAGTTCTCAGTCTGTCAATCATTGCCGTGCTCTTATGGCACAAGATGACCCGCAGCCTCCACATTCCTAAGATGGAACCCATAATCATTCAAAACCCAGCAACCATGACCTCGGTACAACAAAAAACCAAAGGTGATCTACGGGACGCAGATTTTTAAATAGGGAGGAGTCAACGACGGTCAGCGTTCAGTCGACAATAGCCAGCAGCTGAAATATGAGCGCCATACGTGACAAATTGGAATAGCGACCAGATGCGCGTGCAGTTGTCTGCATAGAACGATGGGAAAATGCAATGCTTGCAGAAAATATAAGAAATAATATTATAAAGCAAGCAATTTATAAAGCAAGACTATGTATATCTTTACATAGTTTACATGCAATAAGGTACAAAAAGTTATATCAATTTAAATTATTCCAAAATATTTCTTTCTGTCCTTGTGAGAAACAAACTTTTCACCACCTCCATCGAATTAAATTCTTAGGTTTTATCTTTGTGCATGTGTATAAGTGCCGCATGAGTGAGTCGTTTCTGTGTCATAGTTGCTCGAAGATACGTTTAAAGTCGTCTTAGTGCACTAAAAGAACGCTCAGATGAAGATGCTGATGCAGGCACAGTCAAAACCAAAGCAACAAGTTTTTCAACTTCATTTAATAGATTTTTCAGTGTTTCCGAATTTTTTCAAATAGAAATTGCAGTAGAAACTCTGCATTTTGTTCTATCTTTTTGTAAACACAGAGAAAGAAAATGGTTATCCGAAAGCATGCTTATGAAGAAGAGAGAAAGAAGAGCAAAATATATAATACAAAAATATTATCGTTGTAAATAAAACTGATATTTTGAATAACTTTTGAAGTTTTCTTTTTAAATTGTTTATCTAGCTAAATAAGCGGGGGGAAACTACTTCAAATTTTGTTTTAAAATAAAAAAATTACAACAAACACACACAAATAATAAAAATACTGGTTGACTATTATCAAGTTTCCAGAATGGGGCTGTTAAAGTCAAAAATTTAATTTACACCTAAAATACTTTTTTGGAGCGACTCCGAAGCCTTTCGAGTTTAACCACGGACTAACGGTAAGAGAAAAGGAAACACAAAAATTTGTTTTTTGTCTCCAATAATGGAGTATTCACATATATTTTTGGCAAACGGCAATACTCGTCAAGCTGAATAATGTACGACTACGTGGTAATATATTGTCCCAATATTTTAAGCACAAAAAACTAATGCTTTGTGAAGTTATGGGAGGTGACATACGCTCTAGGGTCTACTTAAATGAGCACTATACTCCGACTGCGAGCAAACTAAATTACATCTGCCGAAAACTATTAAAAGAGGGCAAAATAAAAAAATTCCAACTAATAAATTCTGATACGCCTAAATCGAGGATTACCACGCTAAATGGCAATGAAGAAATTTGCAATATGCAGCAGTGCTCATCAATGTTTACCAGTGCTGAATTTTTGCCTACCCGTGCTGCTCCAAGCTCACCTGTCGCTGTCTCAGGCCCCTCCTCACCAGGACAATAATTGCACAGCCGTATTTATAGCCATATTTATATTTTCTTTTTTACTATATACTTTGATTCTAATTCTTCTTTAAATTTTTATTTTTTCTTTGAAACTTATATTTTTGCTTTTTGAAATACTCAGCAAATAATTTTTATCCTATTAATCTTGATCGACTGTTAATTGCATAATTGGATAAATCTGAAATTTTTTTTTTTGCATATTTTGTTTCTTTTATTTTGAATTATATAGCTTTCTTAGATATTAAGTCATGATTTTTTTACCAGTTTTAGTACAGTTTTCCTTTTCCTCTTTTTCTTATGATGTCGTTTGACAGTAATTTAGGGCCCATTGTGAGCGACAATTCTGAGTTAAAGTTTAATCTCTCATCTCATAAAAATTATTTAAATATTGGTCACTTTAACTCACAAAGTCTTAAACCTTCTTCACCATCAACTAAACTTGAAGAAATAAAGTGTATTTTAAGTGGAGGCTTTCTAGACATAGTTGGAGTGTCTGAGACATGGTTAAAACCGAACATTTTCTACACAGACTGTTGATATTCAGGGATACGAGTTTTGTAGAAATGATCGACCAGATAGAAGAGGGGGCGGTGTTGGTCTTTACGTTTCTAAACAGTTGAAATTTAAAGTTATATTTAAGTCTTCAGACTACAATGTGTGCGAATCATTATTCATTGAAATTTCCAATAACACTGATAAAATTTTAGTTGGAGTTGTCTATCTTCCATATGGGAACATTGTTTGTTTTGAGGACTTGATGTCAGATTTATTTGTGCGATACTCGAATGTTGTTGTTGTAGGCGACTTTAATCATAATGTTTTTGATGTTTCCAAAGCTGCGTGTCTGCATTCCTTGTGTCAACGGTGTAATTTGCATTCGGTGCATAATTCTATGCCTAGTCACTATGATGTTCATAATAAAACCACATCACTTATTGATTATTTTTTAATCAGTGATATTAGTGCATTAAAACTTTCAGGACAAATGTTTTCGCCTGCTATTTCACATCATGCGATAATATATGCTTCGATTGACTTTCCTGTGTCTCGCGAATATGAAATCATTGAATATCGAAATTATAATAATATTAACTTCCATGATTTATCCTTGTTTCTTAATAGTTTTGATTTCAGTGATTTATACTTAACAAGCGATGTGGATGAACAACTTTCAATTCTAAATGCATTTATGACTGAAGCTTTTTCTTTTGTTCCGATCACTAAATTTTCAATTAAAAAATATCAAAATAATTACCTTAAGTCAAAGGCAATTAGTTACGCAAAGTCTTTACGCGATCTTGCCTTTAAAGCTTACTTGCAAGAAAAAACTGCGACAAATTGGAACATTTTTTGCAAGTATAGAAATCGCGCAAAGTCAGCTATTCGTAAAGCTAAGAGACAATTTGGAACTCGTGTTTTCGATGGTCTAGAGAGCAAGCAAATGTGGAACACGCTTAGAAACAATGGTTGCCTAAATTCACCAAATATTATAGAAGATTATGATGCAGACTCCATAAACCTTCATTTTCTTAATCACCAGAGTTCAAATTATTCTGATATATTTGACTTCGACGCAAACCAAGATGTGGTAAACTGTTTTTCTTTTAAAAATATTTATTTGGATGACCTTGAAAAAGCCCTTTTTGGTATTAAATCTAATTCTATGGGCTGTGATAATATTCCTTTCAGATTTGTAAAACTGATTTTTCCTTTTATCCAGAATCACCTTCTTCATTTGATTAATAGTATTCTTGCTAGATCTCATTATCCGCGTTCATGGAAAAAGGCTAGAGTTGTGCCTATACCAAAAAACCCTTCATCCACTTCTATCAATAATCTTAGGCCAGTAAGTATACTGCCAGCACTTTCGAAAGTTGTGGAAAGTATTATGAAGTCACAGATTTTGCAATATACAAATCAATTCTCTCTAATAGATGACGTTCAATCTGGATTTAGAGACGGTTACAGCACTACATCGCTTCTCCTTGGGCTTACTGACTCCATAAGAGATAATATAAATAAAAACAAAATTAGCATTCTTGTCTCTCTGGACATAACGAAAGCATTTGATACGATTAACTATTTTAACTTAATAAATAAACTTAAATTTCACTTTAACTTCTCGAACTCTGCTTGTAAGTTAGTGTTATCGTATCTAAGTGATCGTGAACAGTATGTGTCTTATAATGGGTATGAATCGAGTTCACTGAACAATATATCTGGTGTCCCGCAAGGTTCTGTCCTTGGCCCTATTCTTTTTATGATGTATTTAAATGATGTGGTTAGTGTTGTGGATCATGATGTTTGTAAGATGTTTGTTTTTGCTGATGACATTCAAATTCTGTTTTCTGGTGAAAGCCAGTTTTATGACGTGCTTGAAAATGTTATTAATTACAATCTGTCCAACTTGTCAATGTGGATGTCTGCTAATATGTTAGTTTTAAACCCTAATAAATCGAAAGCAATGAAATTTAACCCTTCAAGGTCTAACACTCCTTCAATCGAAATTAGCATCTTGAATAATAAGAATGAATTTGTTGACAGGATGAAATGTCTTGGCGTTCTCCTCGATAGTAAATTGAGCTTTGAGCACCACATTGATGCACTCGGTTTTAGAATTGGCTTGACGTTAAGAAAACTATATAGTCTAAATTTATATCTACCTTTACACGTGAAGTATAATATTGCTCATTCTCTTCTTATGTCTTGTTTGTCTTATTGTATCGAAGTCTATTCTGGAACCGTTGGTTACAATGTCAAAAAGCTTGAAATTATTTTTAATAAAATTGTTCGATTTGTTTATGGTATTCGATGGCGTGATCATGTCTCAACTTACGTGTCTAAGTTTTTAAATTGTTCCTTTCGAGATTTCATTAAAATAAGAATATTACTTTTTTTCTATAAATTAATTAAAAAGGGGTTTCCAGACTATCTAGTGAGTAGATTTTTGTTTTCACGCTCGACAAGAAATCCACAGATACGTATTCCTAAAATTGTATCGTCTGTTTTCGAACGTTCTTTTCTCATACGTTCTGCACGTGGTTGGAACAAATTACCAATCTCGTTAAAAAACTTTGCGGCACAACCTCACACTTTTAGAGCAAAACTTACACAATATGCTTATAACAATGTGATTTAAGAACTCATAACTCATAACTATTAAATACATATGTCGCTGCGCTAAGGGTCTTATTTTTCTTATTTTCTTATCTTCTTATACTTTAACTGTAAAAATAATGTATAATTTTACATATGTTGGAAATTGGAAAGCTGTTATTGAAACTGGTAAAAGATAGTATAATTTTCTTTCTCTTTTTTAATTTTTTTCTTTTTCTTCTTTAATTTTTTTAATTTTTAAAATGCATGGCTCTAATACAACCACTGTAATATTTATTTTTGGCCAACAAGGCTTCTTTATATTACATGAATAAATAAATAAATAAATAAATAAAATAAAATTTCTTTCTAGATGGTGAAGCGACTTTTTTTGTCGAAATCTGATTTAGGTGGCGTCCATTAATTACGTGAAGCATTTAGGGGGGTGTGGGGTTAAGCAGAATCTCACTAACTCTCACGTGGGGGAGAGGGAAGTTCTCGCAAAAATTACGTAATTTTTTATCAGCAAGAAACAGTGTAGAATTATGAGATAACTGGTTTAATTGAGTAAAACGTGTTTCTCTACTAAAATATGACTAAATTTTACACTATAATATTTTTCGCGGTTATGCGAGTGCAACAAAGTAGCATAGTAGCTCGTCGTTTATTTTACCACCGGCTAGCTGAACACGCGATTCGACGAGCGCTGCGACTTGTGACAGCGACGCATGGACAAATCTCTACTTGTTGTGTTTACGTCCGTAAATGTTTAGTTCAGTGGTCGGCACACATGAAGCACATCCCAATAAGTACATTCATGCATACAGCATTGATGATGTAGGCATACGTTTGATGTTTTGTATGTATGCCAGCATAAATGCAAGCTCATTTCCATTTTACATGGCGATGTCAAACAAGAACATGTGTACTGTGTACCCGCACTATTACTATTGCTGTATGCATGGGGAATTCGTAGTACACTATGCATTCATTGTCATTAATACTGCATGCATACATTACCATTAATACTGTATGCATACATTTGCATTAATATTGTAACAAAAAAATTGCTGTTGTCATTAGTTAATCATATTATTTATTACAATTTTTAAAGTTGTTATATTCTGTTATATTAATTTATATTTTGTTAATAAATTATGTAACAGATATGGGAGTTCATATTTTTTAAGCAAGACTATTATGCATGCAAGGTTCATGCCTTAATACTAATACAGCATGCATATTTTAGTGTGCACGCTACTGTGTACAAACAACACGCATACTCAGCGAATTTGGATAATTGTTGGTTTTTTTTAATGACCATACATGTCTTGTCCATGCTTCTGTCTGCATACAGCATGCAGGTTTCCTGTATGCATGCTACTCTGGACATACTGGGTAAGGCGCCCCACGAAGTGAGGCGCCAATGCTCAATACAATCAATACAAAAAGTTGTTCGGCACAAATGCTCAATACAATCCATGGCTTATGTTATAATGATTCCCCAAATATTTCGACTCTAGCGATAGCCATCCGTGAGATGGAATGATTTGAAATAACCTCTAAGAGTCGAGTTATTTTGTAACCATATTGGCTTGTGTAATTGTTGTAAAAAATAAATAGTCAGAAATTATAGCCGAAAAAAGGTCTTGCATATGCATCAAAAAATTAAAATTTTTGCATTCGGATTAAAAATAATGCTTTTTTCATGCATTTTTAAAAATTTATTTTCACTAAAATTAAAAAAAAACCTAATTATTTCTAATGCGATCCTCCCTTTCAAGATATCGTTGGAAAGGTTTTCAGTGCTTGCATTGATTCCTAGTCAGAATTGCTTAATTTGATATATATTAAAGGTAAAATATTAATTATAAAATAAACACCAACTGAAAAAATATCGTAAGAAATTAAAAAAAATATAAAAGTAATGAAGTAATTTGAATTCTGAAAGTTTTTGTATGGAAATAAAATAAAAAATATCAAAAATATGTATAAAAAATAGCGTTTTTTAACATTTACAATTTTTGATGCAGATTGGAAGATCTTTTTCCGGCCTGGCAATTAAATTTTTGGCAATTATTACACCAGCCAATATGGTTACAAAATAACTCGATTTTTAGAGGTTATTTCAAACCATTCCAGCTCACCGATGGCTATCGCTAGAGTCGAAATATTTGGGGAATCATTATAACATAAACCAAGGATTGTATTGAGCATTATGTCGAGTAACTGGGGCCACCTCCACACCCTATCACGCAGATTGATGGGCATCTGATTATCCCAGATCTTAGTGAGCATGACGGAAAGTTATTTGCTCCCTTTTTGATTCGCCACTACTTACCGATGCAACCTTTACATGCCTGTATTAACTTTTCATCCATCACAAGAGCTACAGAGCATCGGCGCACAGTCCACCGTGCACCAGCGCGCAAAGTGGACCTTCACGGATTATCACATGTCGAGCTAATGAGCTTCTGTGTGCAAACGATAACGGTGGCTAAAAGAAGCAGATGTATTTACCGAAAATCACATGGACATGCTGGTTCCAGTAGTCACTCTCGAGACCGCACATGAGTCCCCATGGACTGAACAAGAATGAATATTCCTTCATTAATTTTAAAAGTTCTCATTTTAAATGACTTACTTTTACTTAATAAATATTTTATTGTTCGATATTTTCATTGTCTTTTTAAACTACAATCTCAGTAGTCTTAAATTATAGTCTCAACTAGTCCTAAATAAAAATAATGAAAACCAGTCTTGCTCAGGCAATCGCCGCGTAAGCCACGGTTTCTCTCATCGCGTTTTCTAAACACAATTTTGTTTTTCTGTGGTGATCTCCCGTTGCTTTTCTCAAGAAGTTATAATAACTAGTTTTTTTTTCTTTTTTTAACCAAAATAAAAAAAGACTAAATTTTTGCTAGAGTAAATTGGAAACATTTATATATAAATCGGAGTGTTAAAATACTCAAAATGAACGTGGTTGAACCCCCCTTTAACAACAGGTTCAGTATCTTGGAACCTGATCCTGATCATAATCCGCGCTTCACAGGCAATAAGAAGAAACGTTTACGATGCGAAGATTTCGTTCCACTCTCAAATATAAGGCATAATGATGACCATATACCACGTTACTTGGTAATATCTGCCATAGGTAACTCAAATGAAGATGCCCGTCCTATAGCATCTTATAACGTATTTCAAATCGAAAAGGGACTTAAATTTATTTCACGGGACTATACGGAAGTGACTGAACTACGTTCAGGCGATTTACTTCTCAAAACCAAAGACCTTAAAGCTGCAAATACATTTCAAAAAGCAACATTGGTTGACAGTGTTCCAGTTAAAATAACAAACCATGCCCACCTCAACTCGATTCAAGGCCGTATTTTTTCCAGGAAAATAATTGATATTTCTGAAGATGAGCTTGTAGAATCCTTGTCTAATCAAAAGGTAATCAGCGTCAGAAAAATTATTAAAAACGATAATGGCAGTCCGATTCCTACTGGCGCTGCTATTATAACGTTTGATTTGATTCGACGTCCGGAGTGTCTTAAATTGGGCTGGGAAAAAGTAAATGTTCAAGAGCACATTCCTAATCCCATGCGTTGCGTTAATTGCCAAAAATTAGGCCACACCAACCACGATGTCGCAACGTTGAGCTATGCAAAGAATGCGCTTTACAACTTCCATTCATTGGGGAATGGGAATTGGGAAACACAAAGCGGTCAATAAAATTAAGATTGACCACAAGTGTACTGTACGCGATGCGTGGAGAGTTTTTAACGGGAACCCTGATGCTCATAAGCTTCAGCCTTTTAAAAAACAAACAAAACCGACAATGGCAGAAGTTCTAAAAAATTCGTCTACAACCACAAACAAAAGCCTCCTCACAAACAAAAAACACACCAACTCCAACTGGAATGGAGCCAAAGAATACAACAATAAATACAAAACAACAAACTTCCAAACACAATAACAGCAAATTGTAGCACGAAAGAACTACAAAAAATACACTATAATAAAATCACCCAACAATAAAAAAACACTCACTAACACAACTAAAAACGAAACTCAGAAAAACTTACAAAAATCAACACCTGAAAGTAACAGTATAAAACAAACAGCAACAAATTATATAAGTAAAGTAAAACGCTCTCCACCAAGAAGTAGCCCAAATAATAACAACGAAATTTAACTAACACAATGCTCACAACTTTATAAAAAATTTCCCAATTTAAACGTAATTATAACACCTAACAAACTAAAATAAACTATGGCATCCCAAAACACAAACAACAAAAATTAACTTTACATAAACACTATGCAAATTAAAAATTTTCCTTTTACTTATTTAGATACATTTTTATGAATTTTGGATTAGACATAAAAATTCTACAGTGGAACATACAGGGATTTATTAATAATAAATTTGACCGTTGCCTAACAATTCTAAACGATGGATCACCTACTCTCTTAAGCACCAGAAATACGCTAACTGCAGTCGATGTTGCAATGGCAATTGTTGACTTGGCTCCAACTCTTACCTGGTCTTGTCTTTCGCAGCCGGATGCGAGAGACCATTTTCCGATTTTTATTTTTAATCGTGTTGCTAGAAACAAAAAAAAAGTATGTATCCAGATTTCTAGATAAAAAAGCAGATTGGACCAGCTACTGCTCCAATACTTCTAATTTCTGTGAAGACTACGTTATATCTAATAACATAAATAAAGAGGCAGCTCAAATTAAAAGAATTATTAGGAAATCTGCGAACCAATCAATGCCAAGCACTTGCAAACCCAGAAATCGCAACAGTCCAATATGGTTTAATTCAGACATAGCAAATTTGATTAACCAAAAAAACCAATCATGGAAACACTTTAAAAAGGTGAGAACTCCATCAAGTTGCTTATATTATAGAAGGATTAGCGCTAAAGTAAAATGGGAATGCATAACAGCAAAACGAAATACATGGCAATTTTTTTTTAACTCTCTTAATCCTATGATGGACATAAGGATGCTTTGGGGAAGAGTTGCCAGCATTAGAACTACAAGAGTCGACAATTTTCCTACTATTTTTAAACAAAGTAGGGTAATTTCTCATCCTAGGGAGATAGCTAACGAATTTGCAAATTTCTGGTGTTCGATTGGGGCAAATAGCTCATTTGACATAAATATTATCAATGACAAAATTGGACTAAATATTGACATGCTACCAGATGTCATACCTTCTTTAACTAACATAATTCAAGAAGTTACAATTTCTGAGTTAGATTTAATTCTTCAAACCGCAAAAGGAATAGTCCGAGTGGGGACAAAATTACATACTCTATGCTAAAAAATGCTTCAAGGAAACTTAAAGGGAGAGTATGTAAGCTTTACAATGACATTTTGAGCATTGGTGTTTATCCACATGACTGGAAACATGGAATTTTATCACCAACTTCAAAGCCAGGTAACAATCCTAACCAATTGGAAGGATATAGACCCATATCACTGCTTCCCGTGTTATCCAAAATTTTGGAAAAAATTGGGTCTAATCATGGAACTCGTGTCGATCGAAAAATTTGTCGATATCGATTTAAAAATATTGTGTTGAAATCATTGAATTCGCATCGACAATCAATTTCTAGATAAGGTTGCACTAACTTGCCGACTCGATAAAATACTTTCCGTAGGTCATAGATGGCGTTGAAAGATACTTCACATAAATTAAATGCACTGGGCCCACCAATCAAGGACAAAACTGGATGGAAGAAGGTATGAAAAGTAAGACGCATATATATTATCGGTTACTACAGTTTTTTGTAAATAGGTTTGGAATGATTTTAAATTTGGAATAAAAAAGAAAATGGTAAAAAATGCAAAGCAAATTTCCGGAACAGGGGTGGGCACTTCAGTAAAATAAATTTAAGTCCACTCGAAGAGGAGATTAGTGTAATACTTTCGCTCAATACATCAGTTGAGGGGTTGAAAGGCATTCGATGTTTTGGAAGCTTACCAATAGCAAATACAACAATAGATACTCAGGATGAGAGCTATGCAACAAGTCCCTCTAACAAGAGACCAATTGATGCACTTTATTTATCAGACTTAACGTCTGATTGTGTATGTGAAGTAGACCAGGCAATGCAAACTAATGTAAATTCTGACGTTTCCTGTACTCCACACAAGAAGCACAAAATAACCAAGTTAAGTCTACTTGAGTACCAAATATCAATCTAAAAAAAGATGGAGGGAAAAGGTATCAAAATTGCAAGACACTCTTATGAAGCAGCAAAAAGAACAAGTGCAAAGCCAGTCCGAAACGAATAGGTGGCTTAGGAAACTCCTTGAGAATGAAAAAGAGAAAATTAAGGAAATGAGGCGACATAATGCAGTTATGGAAAAAGTAGCCACAGAAGAATTAGAAACTAAAAAGAAAATTTTAGAATTACAGCATTTAAATAAGCCTTAAGTTTTTCTTTTTTATTATGAATATTTCTTATTGTTTAATGAATTATTAGGTTTTGTTTTAATAAAATTAACTGTTTTTTCTGTTAACAAAAATGATTTTGATATACTTGTATTAAAATAAATCTAAAAATCTATCTCTTATCCTACTTGCTTCTTCGGTTGGCATATCATCGAAATCATTGTCATGTTCATTGGAATATGCATTATCACTTGTATCCAGGTATGACTCAGGAATGTCTTCTTTTAAATTAAAATGCAAGCGGATACTGTGCAATGTGCAGCACAAATTAACAATACATGCTGCTTTATCTGGTGCGTAATGTAATCCTCGTTCACTGCAAAGGCAACGAAAAACGGAGTTATGAGCCACGGTTGAAGAGGGTATGCTTTGTCTCCTTTACAAAATTGTTGATGTAGCACACTTTTATAAGTTTGTGATACATTTTTACAATGGGTTATTCTCACCTAATATTATATTTGCATTTCCACTCCGATAATTTGATGCACTGCAAGTTTTCATATAACTCAAATCCCATACGTAAGAGTCGTGACTACTGCCGGGATATTTAGCGCAAACATAGCGTATTTGCATCTTGTGGTCGCACACCTAGCACGTGCACAAACGTAAATAAAATAACCATTGAATAGCTGATTTTGTAAAAACCTTACTATCATAACGTTCAAACTTGAGAATCCTTTGCGGTTATAATAAAGATGTTTATCTCTTGTCGGAGCCATTACTTTTACTTGAGTTCCGTCAACTGCCATTGTCACACCAGGAATTTTTGATTTACTAAAAAAATATGTCTTTGCTTCCTATTCTTCGCTTGCAGTCATGCCAATAGAAATCCACTTTGAGCAAAGCCTGTACTCAATGAAGTTGAGTCTGTACTCAAGGAAGTTGAGTACTTCATCCAATATTCCACAGAATGTCGATTGGGCCACGTTTATATTGAAGTCCTTTCCAATGCAATGCTAATAGTTGCCTATGGCTAAGAATCGTAGGCATGCAGCAAGTTTTATTTTGGGAGAAAGGGAACCTTGCCTTCTGCAATTTCCAAATCGATTTTCGCATTCCCCTAAAATATATATAAATGCTCTTTTGTTGATGCAAGAATTTTTTATGAAACTGTAAATAGTATGTAAGTAAATTAGGTTTTGTTTTTCTTTTAGCTTGAGTATTTCGACTCACTTATAGTTATCCATTTCCAACACGTCTTTTGAACTATTTCTCAAATTTCTGCGCTCACGCGAATGTTTACACAACCTTCCTCTTCACTATCACTTGAAAAAAAGCTATTGTATCCATTTTAAATTATTTCATAAAGTAAACAAAAAAATTCAAAACAAACAATTTCATTTGACAAATTTGTCGACACAATAGTTTTACTTTGTGGGTAAAGCAACTTATCGACGGTATCAATGATCCCATGAAATTTTTCGATCTAAAATTCTTTCCGTATCGATATCGATGTCGATGCGGAATAAATGCTTAGACCCATTATTTCTAAACGCCTTATCGAATGTTCCGCAGACAAGCTTCAGAAAGGACAGCATTCATTTTTACCTAATCACGGTGTTCACACTTTGTGCCATTTATTGGAAACAAAACTTAAAGAGAACTTTAGAAATAAAAAACAGAGCATTGTGCTATCTGAAGATCTCGAAAAAGCTTTTGACCTTTGACCGAGTGGTATCAAGTTTTTTCATTAAGGAACTACTTGGAGTTGATGGTAGCTTTTCACGAAAACTTTCGCTCGATAATGGCTTACCTCAAGGATCGTCGTTGTCAGTTTTTTTGTACAACGCGTACGCGAATTTTTTATTGAAATCATTGAAAAATTCAAATGGTATCGATTTTATTGGTGTATATGCAGATAATATTATGGCTATTGCCACGGGTACAGACACGGTTGCATGCAACCTAAATTCATTCGACAAAAAAATGGATCAATGGGCTCTTCAAAGAGGAGCTACAATACCCGTAAAAAAACCTGAACTACTTCATGTTTATCGAAAACACAGCTGCAAATGTTCTACAGTAAGATTAAGGGAGGAAAGTGTTCAAATCAAAAATAAGTTAAGAATTCTGGAACTGACCTTCTCAAAAACTGTATTATGGAACGAGCAAACAACAATGATTGTCAATAAATTAAGTAAAATAAACAACCTACTTAAAGTTATTTGCTCTAGAAAGAAGTCCCACATATTGAAACTGCAATTGGAATTTGCAGATCTTTATCTGTGGGTGTAATTCAACACTGTATTACCATTTACAGTTGGACCAGTGAATTTAATATCAGAAAAATTAATGTTACACTTAATAAGTGCTTTAGGACAGCTACTGGAGTAGTTGTACCAACACCTTTAGATGCTTTTAGAATTGAAGCTCGTTTCCAAGATTTCCGAACATTACAAAGCATTCGAAGTATTAAGCTGGCTTCGAAATCCTTAACTTTAACAAGTGATTGTCTACATGAAACATTTTAGGAAAATTTAAACGAATATTTGGAAGAAGGTTTTAATGGAAGAAATATGTGTGCAGTAAAAAATATTTTAAATCTTATGATTACGTATAATTTACCTATACCAAAACAACCAATTTCTAGACCCCATAATTTACTCCACCATAACATAAACATTGACAATTCTTTATGGCAGTACGCGAAAAACAATACAAATCCATTGATTTACCGAACATCATTTGCTGAATCTTTTTCTGAGTTTGGGCCTGATATGGTACTCTACACTGACGGTTCATTCCTGGGAGGTGCAACATCATATGCCGTTTGCAGATAATACCTGAATAGCATTGAAAAGATTAAACAAGCTCTTTTACCGGTAAACTCTGGTATATTTGCTGCAGAACATGCAGCGATACGTTTTAGAGTTAAATACGCAGCTCAGAAAAAGAAAAGAACTCTTATATGTTCCGATAGCTTGAGTGTTATAAGGGCTCTGAACAATAAAAATAACGACTCATTTAAATTTGTTTTCAATAAATTTTTTTTTTTTTTTAGAAAACGTAGTCTTTATTCACCAGTTCATAATTTAACATTTTGTATAAAAGGGTTATATAACTAAATTAAATTCATGAATAATAATTTAATTTTGTTTTAAGATTACGTTATAACCTTAGACGGATTTAATTCCGTGTATAAGATATGTGAAATTAAGAAATAAATTAATAAACACTAAGATATTAGTTTCATTTAACATTTTTTACTAAAAAAGTGCAAGCTAAGGCTATTATCACAAGTATATGAGATCAAAAATGTATATATATGAATTAAGAATATAATTATCTAAGGTTTTGTACATAAAATTTCAATTTGTTGCAAAAGATGTGTAAATTTGGTGACTTCTTTATGTCTTCAGGTAATGCGTTGTATTGTTTTATGGCGCTGTGCTTCAAGCTCTTAAGTTGTTTTGATGTTCGTGCTTTTGGTACCTCAAAGTTATGTTTCTGACGCGTGTTGTGTTGATGAATTGTGCTTCTAGTTGTGAGTATGAGTTTGGATTTGAGCATACTATTTTGTACTTTATGTATGTATTTGCATTTTTCGATAAAAACGAGCTGATTAATGTCAATTTGTTTGGTGCTTTTATATAGTTCTCTAGTAGAGATTGTTGGATTTTTATTGAATAATATTTTTATCGCTTTATTCATCACTCTTCCTATCTGCTCTAAGTGAAATTCGCTACATTGGCTCCAGCTGCATATGTTGAATCGTATTCTGGATAGAATTTGTCCAGTATATATAAGTTTCGCAGCGTTTTCATTGATTTTGCCAATTCTTTTGATGACCATAATTAGCGGTAGTATTGAATTTTTTATTTCCTTGATGTGGTTTTCATAGTTAAGGTTCTCGTCTATTATCATTCCAAGATATTTTGTATGTTGCACTCTCTGAATTTCGATGTTGTTGATATAGATTTTTAGGTTGATATTAATGTTGCTGTGTGACCGAAAGACGATATAATTGGTTTTTTGTATGTTAATGCTTAAGCTGTTTCAGCAAACCCAGTCATAGTATACTTTCATGTCATGATTAATGTTGTCTTCTAACTCCTTTTCTGTTGTTGCTGTTATAAAATTTTTGTCATCAGCGTAAATGTTGTATGTTGACTTAAAATGACAGCTCTTAATGTTGTTTATATATAGAAGGTAGAGTCTTGGTCCAAGTATCGATCCTTGTGGGACCCCAATTTCGCTTGTAAGCTCTGCGCCAAGTTCTCCATTTACTCTTGTTACATGTGGCCTGTTTTCTAAATAGCTTTGCATCAGTTTATTTGGCAGCCCTCTTATACCTATATCTGATAAAGCGTTTAGCAGTTTTTTATGATATACTAGGTCAAATGCTTTGGAAAGATTTATAAATGTAGCTGCTACCATTTTTTTCTCATCTAGAACATCATAAATTTTTTCCATAGTGGATGTTATATCAGACTCTGTTCCGCTTTTTTTTAAAAAGCCAAATTGATTTTTATCAAAGCCAATAGTGGAATTTATGAAGCTTTCGATTCTTATGTCTATTGCTTTTTCAAATATTTTGCTGAGCGAGTTAAGTATTGAGATTGGCCTATAATTTTCGCATAGATCTTTTTTACCTTTTTGTGTATTGGAGATATTATGGCTTTTTTGAGACATTCCGGAAAAATACCAGTTAAAAAACAATTATTAATTAGACTAACCAATATGTGTTCTATTGTTGGAAGGAGAAGCTTAATATCTTTTACTAATATTTCATCAATTCCTTGTGCCGCATTAACATTGAGATTTGAGACAATGTGTTGAATTTCAGTGTGAGTGATTGGTTTGAGGAATAGAGACTTTTGATTTATGACGTTTGTTGCGGTTACGTTTGTAGTTTTAATGTTTTTTGATATTTTTGTTCCAACTTCATTAAAGTATGTATTAAATTTATTTGCTATAATTTTGTTATTAATTGCTGTTTGTTCTTGGCTTTGTGATGTGTTTGCTTGTTCAGTTTTATTTCTTAGTGTTGAGTTAATTATGCTCCATAACTTTCTTGTATTATTTCCGGATTTTTCTATTTGTTCATTTATATGTTTTTGTTTGTTGTTTTTTATAAGCTGATCGACTTCTTTTTTAATTTTTTGTATTCTTCTTTCTTTATTTGATCATCTGGATTGGATTTGATTTTTGCCTAGGTTTCAGTTTCCTATTTATTTCTGTTGTTATCCAATCATTGTTTCTACATCTAATTTTTACAATATATATCTTGTTGACTTCTTTTTGGCCTATCGTATCAGTTCAACTAACTGTGCTACTTCAGTTATTGGTGCATTATTTATTTTGTTTTTAATAATTGTTTCCATTTTTGTGTAATTTACTTTGGGAATTATTTTACTGTTCATTGGTGTTTTGCGTAACTGCATAGCTGTAATTGTTGGAATTGTATATTTGTGATCAGATATGTCCGTGATCTTCGAGCCTGAAATCAATTTTGTGTGTTGGGTCTATATTTGAAATAATGTGATCGATGAGCGTACTGGTATTTGTTGTTTGACGTGTTGGTAATGTGTTGTTTATCAGTGTGTAACCATTTTTTTGTACTGAGTCAGTGTATTTTATTACTGTATTTGTTTTTTCGAACAGATTAATGTTAACATCTGCAAAAATATTACATTTGTACTTTCGTTGCTAAGTTTTTCTTCCAAATAGTCTATAAAATTGTTGCAATTTTCGTTTGGTGCTTTGTAGAATGTACCTATGGAGATTTTTTTTTTTTAAATTTATTATTTCAATTATAGTTGCATTATATTTATCTTCTTTTAATATTTCGTTGAATTTTAGACACTCTTTAATAAAAATGGCCGTTCCTATTCCTCTTTTTTCATTTCTGCAATTGTGTATTACTGTAAAATTTGGTATATTAAACGTACGTATTTCATTTTGATATAACCAAGTTTCAGTTACTACTACGACATCTATGTTTTGGATATTATTTATCAATACTTCCATTTCAATAAGTTTGTTGCGAATACTGCAGATTAATATCTGTAGATGTATGTAGATAATTTTGAGTTCTTTATATTTATTCATTTTTTGCTACTTAAAAATAGCTTGTTGTTTCTTTTTCAGCTTTCATTTTTATTATGTGTACATCACAGTTATTTGCACCGGCTTAATGATCATATGAATAGTTTGCTCCATATGTATTTGCTCTAACACAATTAATGCATTTAAAGTTTGTGGGAATTTTGCATGTTCTGGTGTCATGTTTTTCCGCACAGTTTCCCCACGCCTCTTCTCTATCACACTTATTGCTTGTGTGATGATATTTTTGACATTTAAAGCATCGGGTCAATGAAATGTATTCTTTAATAAATCTAGATCTATAGCTGAGCATGACGTATCTATTTGATATTTTAGCTAATGTTTCTCCAGACACTTCTATAATATAATTCCAAAGTTTTGTCTTCATATTTACAAATTTATGAACCAATTTAAAATTGTCGCTGGTGTCTATGAAATGATTTGTTGCTACTAATTCTTCTACTTCTTGGTTATAATCACAGTCTATATTTGTAATAATCACTTTTAAAATTTTTATCTTCGGAGCAGTAATCTTGTTACCCTCAGTTAATTGTTGCTTAATTTCTGCTTCTAGCTTTTCTTTACTGGTTTTATCCATTGTTGACACTATGATGCCTCCATTATTTATGTGCTTTATTGACGATATTCCCACTTTAATTTTCGCTGGTATTATTTTTTCCTTTAATTGTTTCTCTGTTGCTTTGCTTTCTTAATTTTTTCTGTTGGCAAGATTATTATGCTGTTTTGCTTTTTTGGTCTACTGGGTTGTGGTGTGTTTATATTAGCTGCTACCACTCCAGCATAATATGTTATTATGTATTATATATTATATATTATATATTATGTATATTATATATTATGTATTATATATTATGTTAGAGTGTGTTGGTTGTTATTCTTTGTTTCTATGTTATGTAGTACTTTCTTTATTTCACTTATTTCTGTTTTTATGCTTTCAGTTGTTTGTTTTATTTCTTCATTTGCATTACTAATTCTATCTAAGCTTGACTCACCCTTCACCCACTGTCTGAACTTTTTTTTGTCAGTTTCACAAACCCAGAAACACTTGTTTTTTAATGCAGCTATGGCAGCATAGTCTTCATCTGTGTAGTTGATGCAATCTATATGCCACCATGCCTGACATCACTTCTGCCTGACATCACCTGACAGCAGCACTTCTTATTAGCAAGTAGCAGACAAGTTTTTCACCAAAGTTTTTAATATCAATTAAAAGTTTATTTTGTAAAAGCCGTAAAGATTTTTTTATGCTTAGCTTTTATAAAAACTGTTTATTAATAGTATTTTTTATTTATTCTGTGTTTATTTGTTATTTCTTGCGTTTTTTTATTTTTATTTAAGAGCGATTATTTTTCCGTGCACTTCAACTAGTTGTTCTTTCTTTCTCATCCATATGTTTTTCCCATGTTTTCTCAACATAGAATATTTTTTCCAATTAAATTTATATGGATTCCTAAGCATATTGGTATTCCCGGAAACGAACAAGCTGATGCTGCTGCAAAAGAAGCACTCTTGCTCCCTCTTATATTTGAAGTGCCTTGTCTGGGCTTAATTATTATGAATTATTTTTTGGTACTCAAAAACTTGAGGCACGACGCTCCTGGAAGTCTTCCAGCTCCTTCCTAAGAACCCACAATACAGCATTATCAAGACCTCATTATAACATCAACTTGACGCGAGAAGAATGCATAACGCTGGCTAGAATACGTCTAGGTAAAACATTATTTAATACAAAACATCTTTTTGCAAACACAGTGCCTATGCAATGCAGCATTTGTGCTACCACTATGACTGTCCAGCACATTTTAATGGATTGCCCTCTATCAAAATGTAACCAACAACTGTAATTTATTGTCGACTGCAGCAAATAAGAAGCCTTTGATAATATAAAAAGTGCACTAAATAAGCAAAACCTGCTCCACGAACTCTAATCTAAAATCGATGCAACATGGCCCTAGTCGCCCGGCACCATAAAATATTTTATAAATTAATTTGTAAAATATTTCACAATAATTAAATAATTAAATAAATAAATAAAAAATAATTAAATAAATTATAAGTGTTTTTAATAAATCCAACACAATGAAGCATTGATTACCATATTTACACTGAAAACACGCATTTTGAACAATCTCACGTGAGATTAGAGGGCAGGAGAGGGGGTCGAGCCAAATCTCACGATATCTCACTAGGGAGAGGGGGGAGTAAAAAATCCCAAAAATCACCTCACGTAATTAATGGACGCCCCCTTATTGAGCCAAAGAACATAATAGGGGTATTCTCTATGTTGGTTTCATTTACGCTCTCTGAGTAAATCAGTTAACTTTTGTATATTAAAGTTAGTATTAAACGAGTTGTCAAACTAAAAACACGAGTTTCTTTTCCGCGCTTATAAAAGCAACCAATAAACGCAACATTTTTGGTCCTTCGAAGCCGGATCCGCGCAAAGCTGCTTAATATTCTAAATTTCTTTTAAATAATACATCGATATTCTAAACACTCTCGCAAAACATTTTGTTTAAAAAGATAAATCGCTGATAAACTGGACAAGTTTATTACCGTTTTTTCTCCGTTTGCATGTGCCGTGCTTTTCATTTCTCAGTTCTCAACAACCTCCCATTAAGTCTTAAAAAACAAAAACCCAATGTCAAATAATGTCAAAACTCGTGATTCTGCACTAAGTGCAATTAAAAGACATATGACGAAAAGCATTGAAGATGCGACGATAATGGGTTTAGAGAATATATCAAGTTATTTGCAGATGCTTAATGAACAGTGGGCTAGATTCAACTTGGCACAAGATGCTGTCGAAATTTCGTGTGGTATCGACAACTTTGCGATAGAAGAAGAATCACGAATTCAGGCCGAATCTTGGTATTCTATTGCTTTGGCTAATTTAAATCGTACAAAAAAGGTTTTGACTGAACCTGATGTAAATGCAAATGTTGATCTCGTCTTTTGGCCGGTGACAGTCGTTTGTCTTGTGTTGTTTTTTTCTATTGTAATTTGTGTTATACCAGTGACTGTTTAATTTCGGTAAGTGCTGTATTTTTATTTATTTGTGATTGAAAATTGTTTTTAAGGTGACCTATAGTGTTTTCATGCTGTGTCGTTGATTTTTTTAATGTTTTATTGTAGTACATACATGTGTTGTTTTAATTGTCGTTTATAGTTTGATAGCTGAGCTGCTGCTTATATACTTTTTTCTTTCTCTTTTTTGCGTTCCTCTTTGTGCGTTGTTTGTTTATTTGCATAAACTAAGCACAGAGAACTGTTGCAGTTGCTTTTAAACTGCAACATATTATATTAACCCATTAGCACTTAGTGGACATTATTTTTGCTCACATAAAATTATTGAACTTTGTTTATTCGCTATGGAATATTTTCCGTAGAAAATTTTGCTGCTTGTTCTTTCGACGAGCTTTGCAAAAGTCAAAACATTCTGAACCGTATGTTCAGTTGTTCTGGCCCATGTGGGCGTTTGTTTCATACATCATGTGCTGGGATCTCTAAGTCGTGTCTTGATGATTTAATCTCACCACGATCAGGTCTTCGCTGGTATTGTGCTTCGTGTAGGGTTCTTTCACCAGATGAGTTTTTCTCAAAAATTAAGCTTTTCGGTGATAGTCTTAACAATTTAAATAACAATTTTAAAGAAATTGTTACATTTTTTAATGAAGTAAGCACCTCACCCAGTACTAGCATTTATGATGAAAAGTCTTCATCGGTAAATATTTCGACCGCATTGTCTCAGACTCTTCCAGCCTCTTCTTCTGAGACTCAAATAGTTTTATCTAAAAAAGACCTAAATATTTCGAAGAAAAAGAGAAATAATTCCAAAAATAAAAGTAATAAGCGGCGCATGACGCTTCCAGCCACTTTAGAAACGAAGCAGATCTCGGCTAAACCAGTGTTTAGGCCAGTGAGAATAGATAATATAGTTATTACTCCATCTTCTCCATCTGTTTCTCCCCCGGCTAGAAATGACATAACTAATGAGCGCAATAGTTCATTAAATTTAAGAGCTTTGTCGAGAAAAAAAAATTTTTCATTTCACGTCTTCAGCCCGACACAACAAGTGAAAATGTATTGACGTTTGTTAAACACAACCAATTAGTAAGTCAGGCTGCTTTCTGCTCATGCAAGAAAATTGGCAATAAACCGTCCCACGCATCATTTATTCTCACAGTAGCTGCTGAAGAGTTTGCAACTGTTCTGAGCTCTAATCTGTGGGCTGATAATATCTTTGTTTCTGAGTTTAAGCCTAAGCACAAGTCTAGAAGGACGAATAATATCACCAGTCAGACCCAAAAAAACTAAATAGGCTTTCCCTTTACTATCAAAATGTAAGGGGATTGCGCTCAAAGACGCGCGACATTTTTTTGTCAACTCAGAATTTTTCTGAAGATATTATCGCGTTAACTGAAACTTGGTTGAACGGAGGAATTACTGACTTAGAACTGTTTGACAATAGTTTTCAAGTATATAGGAAGGACAGACACGCTGACAATAATTCTGCAGTTGGTGGTGGTGTCCTATTAGCTGTAAGGAACTCCTGTGTTAGTTCCTTTATTGATATTCCCTGCTCTTCTAATATCGAACTTATATGCGTTAAGGTTGTACATTGCAATTCTAATGTATATGTTATTAATGCATACGTTCCTCCAAAGAGCAGTGTAGAGGTGTATGCAAGCCTTGCGGATTGCATAGAATTTATATTAAATTTACTTGACGTTAATGACGACATTTTATTGTTGGGCGATTTTAATTTGCCTGACTTAAAATGGTATTCTTCTGACGATGAAACACATTTTTGTGCATCTAATTCGAAGACACGCCAAGAACATATATTTGTTGACAATATATGTTCTGACTTACAACAAGTTAGTTGTATTTATAATAGTCTGGAAAGGCTGCTTGACCTAGTCTTAACTACAGACAGTAACAATGTCATTGTTCAGAAGGCACTTCATGCTTTGA
This sequence comes from Dichetophora obliterata, assembly GCA_963920525.1. NCBI lineage: Eukaryota > Metazoa > Arthropoda > Insecta > Diptera > Sciomyzidae > Dichetophora > Dichetophora obliterata. The sequence continues at coordinate 95,976,938 of OY986436.1, forward strand.
CTACTATTGATAACTACCATCCACCTTTGAGTATTTGGTATAAATCCGATAGGGAGAATATGGTAAATTCAAGCTCTGTGGACACAGTTTATGAATTCAATTTCAAAAAAGCTGACTTTTTGGGGTTGAATCATTTACTTTATAGTAAATTAAATATAATTACAGAATACATAAATAATAATAATCTTAACAGTTCAATAAATTATTTCTATACGGAGCTCTTTGCAATGTTTTCTCAGTCTGTACCATATAGTCTCAAATTTGCGAAAAATTCTGCGTACCCTTGGTACACAAAGGATTTAAAGACTCTTCGCAACAATAGGAATAGGGCATGGAAGAAATATGTTTGTAGTTTTGACTCAAATGACCTAGAAACATACAAACGTTTGTTTCTGGAATTTGAGAATTGCTCAGCTGCATTATATAATGAGTATTTGGATAATATGAAGCTGAGTATTTTGTCTGATCCAAGAAAATTTTGGGGATTTATTAATGTTAAGAAGAAGACTGATGGATTTCCTTCTTCTTTCAAATTTCAGGATTGATTTACTGACGATTCCACCATTATTTGTGGCTTATTTGCCAATCTTTTTAAAGAATCATTCTGTTCAGATTCTTTTAATCCTGATTTAGCGTATTTTGATTATATGAACAACGCATCCAGAGTTTCTTTGGGGCATATATCTTTTACCTCAGAGGATATTTTTAAGTATATTGAATCAATCGATGAGGATTTTAGCGCTGGACCAGATGGAATTCCTGCCGCAGTGTTAAAACAATGCGGCTCCGTTTTGTGTCAGCCTCTCTCGTTACTTTTTAATAAATCAATTAATGAAAGTAATTTTCCTCTTTTTTGGAAAAAATCTTATATCAGTCCTATTTACAAAAAAGGTTGCAGGAACGACGTCACTAATTATAGGCCTATCGCTAAATTGTCTTCGATTCCTAAACTTTTTGAGCGAATAGTGTACGATCGAGTGAAAATTCACTGTGGGCAAGTCATGACAACTCGTCAGCATGGTTTTGTTACTGGCAGATCCACTGTGTCTAATCTCCTTGATTTCACTACATTCTGCTTAAAATCTATTGATTCTGGTAGCCAGGTCGATTGTATTTACACTGATTTTAGCAAAGCTTTTGATAAATTACCACATAATCTTATTTTATTTAAACTTAAATTAATGGGATTTCCACAATATTTTGTAAACTGGATCAAATCGTATTTGATGGAGCGATCTTATCAAATACGGTTCCGAGGCGTGTTGTCTTCTGAATTTGTTGCAGAATCGGGTGTTCCTCAAGGAAGCCACCTGGGCCCACTTCTGTTTATTTTGGCAATTAATGATGTGCTCCAGTCAGACTTGAACTCCTTTGAGGTTTGGTGTTCTAAAAATAACATGTTTTTAAATCCAGATAAATGCCAAACTATGACCTTTTCGCGTAAAAGGAACAATTTTATTTTTGATTACAAAATTAAAGATACTGCTTTAAGTCGTGTAACTACCGTCAAAGACCTTGGTATATGCATGGATTCTAAATTGTCGTTTAACATGCATATTGATAGAATTTGTAAAAAAGCGTCTTCTATGCTTGGTTTTATAAAACGGTGGGCCAAAGAGTTTGATAGCTTAATAACAACTACAACTCTGTATTATTCAATCGTGCGTCCTCACTTGGAGTACGCAAGTCAAGTATGGTCCCCACATTACAATGTGCATGTTGATCGTATAGAAAGAATTCAAAAACGTTTTATTCGGTTTGCTCTAAGAGGCTTGAGTGGAACTGACACATTTAACCTTCCTCCATATGAGGATCGTTTAAAATTATTAAAGATGCAATCTTTAAGTGAGAGAAGAAAATCTGCTGATATCGTCTACTTACACCAACTCATAACTGGTGTATTCGACTCTCCAGAGCTTCTTTCTTTTATAAATTTTAACACTAACCGTAGAAGCAGCAAAAACTCTAACAACTTGATTTATTTACCATTTAGTAGAACAAATTATATGTTAACTGCTCCATTAAATCGCATGAGTACCTTTGTTAACAACTGTAACGTGTTTGATGTTAACTTGTCGAAAGGTCAACTCAAAAGTAGATTGAAAACTAATGTATGATTAGATCTATGTAAACGCATGGTTAGTTGTCATGTCTTGTGTTGTCCCTGAGCCCAACCCATATTATGGTGGGTAAATTTTTCTCCCTTTTGGTTTTTTATTGGACCACTTTTATCGATATCTTTGAGTTATTTCAATGATATTGGATTGGTTCTTAAAATGATCTATTGCGGAGAAAGTGTGAAAAAGCTGTAGTAGCTGAACTCTATTGTTATTGCATGTTTATGTAACCACACAGGTATCTGCATAAATACGGTTACCCAAAATGGAACTGCCAACATTTTCAGGCGATTCCACTGAATGGGTTTTATTTCTTGATGCATTTCAATCACTAGTTGCTTCAAACAATAATTTGACGAACGTTCAAAAGCTTTACTATCTTCGCAGTTGCTTGAAAGGAGAAGCATTAAACATCATCAGTAGTTTTAAAATTTGCGACGCGAACTATAACGAAGCCTGGGACTTGCTAAAGGGTCGCTACAAAGTCATGCGTGTCATTATTGAAGGTCACTTTCGCGCATTGTCTGCTATACAGAGTGCGAGTAGTGATTCTGCTGACGACAGAATCACTTCTGAGAATCAAACAGGTTCTTGACAAAACTCTACAGCATGTACGCGCTCTTAAAGCAATTAGACGACCGGTGGAGTTTTGGGACGACTGGTTGGTGCACGAGGTGGTGAGTAAGCTCGCATTTGAAACAAGAAAACAATGGGAGCTGTCACTTGAAAATTACGATCCTCCAACCTTACCTTGGGCGACTTGAAGATTTTTTTTTAGAGACACGGTGTCGCTCTCTCTCAATGTTATTGACAACAACTGCTATAACTGCTGCCATATACACACCTAGAAACAAAACGACCGTGTTTCATGCTTTACAAAATAATTTTGATAGCTTGTCGCGATGCTCACACTGTAATGGCAATCATAAAATTTACGATTGCGAGAAGTTCTCAAGCTTAAATGCCTCTGCCAGAGTTCAGTTTATAAAAGAAAGTGGTGCTTTAACTGTCAAAGCACAGGGCACCTCAAGGCGAGATGCCGTAGTACCTCAACATGCAGAATTTGTCATCAACATCACCATACGTTCTTACACACTGCCGCTCTCTCTGCTCCAGAGTCCGATGAAAACGTTGTTGTTGCCACTGCTCAAACAGCTATGGTTCCCGCTTTCACTAATGCCGACGCCGCTAACAACAGTTTAGATAAGCATGATTTCACAGCCTCTTTTATCACTGCAACTAAACTTGTAAAATCTATTTTAAGCACAACCTGCAATAATAGAACTACCGCTGCAACCGCCGATGTCAACTCGCAAATCGAAGCCAAACAAGCTATTCTTTTGGCTACCGCTTTTTTTAAAGTGCAAGACTGCTCCGGCCAATGGCAAACCGCTCGCTTGTTATTCGATACTGGCTCGCACGAGTTGTGTGTCCAACGTCTTCGTTTGACAAGAAACCCTTCATTTGTGTTCGTAACTGGCATCGGCTCTGCACATGGAGGACGTTCGAAAGATGAGACATCACTCACCTTGTCACCTCGTTTGTCTCCTCAGTGTTTCAAAATTAACGCGATTATTTTGATTTAACATGATTTACGAATACAATTTATTACACCAGAGATTCGAAAAGGGGTTCCTGGAACGCCCATGGCGCAGTGCACAGCCTTTGGGTGGATGCTGTTTGGTCGTGTTAATTATAAACAATCTCATGACCATAATGTACAAAGCTTACACTGCGACATCACGTTGGTCAGAGCACTGAGCAAATTATGGGAGCTAGAAGAATTACCAAAAGTTAAACACCTCACAGCTGAAGAAAAATTTTGCGAAGACCATTTCGAAGCTACACATTGCCGTACGGCTGCAGACATTTCATCGTTGAACTTCCACTTAAGAACAATGTACCGCTTGGTGAGCCACGAAACCTCGCAGTACGCAATCTATTGCGTATGGAAAGAAGAGTTGCCGTCGATGAAGACTTGCGGCTCCGCTATAGCAACTTTATGCAAGAGCTAATTGAAATGAATCACATGGAGATCGCACATGGTATGGCAGAAAATTGCTTTTATATGCCGCAACATTGTGCATTAAAGGAATCTAGCGTCACAACCAAGTTGAGCGTCGGCCAAAACTTCAACCGGTTATTCGTTAAATGACGCGCTTATGATTGGGCCGCCATTACAAGATGATATCTTTTCAATTATAATAAGGTTTAGAACGCACCGCTTCGCCCTTACTGCAGATGTGACTAACAGCCCTATTCTGGCAGCTTAACTAAGCTCACCACATTAACAAAATAGTTAATATTAACAATTTGTTAAGGTTTCGTATTCTGCTGCAAATTTAAAAGCTCTTTTCCTTACAATTTTGTTAATAACAGAAAGAGTCTTAACAACGAATGAAATGTATGTGCTTAGATAGAAAATTGTTGTGAAAATAATAAAAAAATACAAATTAATATATAATATTGAGTTTAAATACATTAAACTGAAAAATGGAGGAATTTTTTCTTATTTTAAGTGTTGATAATGAAATCTTTCAGTAGCCGTGGCAAATTTTTCAAGCGCTTGCAAAGTCACAAGCTGCACTCGAAGCATCTGTTTATATAGCGCATCTCTTCTTTCAATAGGCATATCGATTTTCACCATGCATGGTGAACTTTAAAAGCTTTTTAAGCTTTTATGTTGTTAATGATTTTTAAGAATACCAACATTTACATAACATAACAAGCAGCTTAACAAGAGCTCCTTAACTATTTCTTGTTAAGTTAACAACCAGAATAGGGCTGTAAGATGTATAGGCAAGTTTGTCGCAGAAAAACATACTGATTTACAACGCATTGTCTGGTAGCTGCAGCTTCTCACTTAGCCGTAAAGGCGCTACAGAAATCCGCAAAATATGCTAATAATAATTTCAAAGAAGCTGCTGACACGATTCTTCGTAATTTTTATATGGACGATTTGTTGACGGGGTCATCCAGCATAGAGACGTTTCAATTGTTGCAAAGAGACATATCCACCATTCTAAGCGGTGGTGGATTTGAGCTTAGACAGTGGGCTTCAAATTGTGCAGAGATAATTGAACCAATGCCACACGCTTCAAGAGATATTTCTCATTATATTGCAGAATGAAACGAAGTACACGCCCTAGGTCTTATTTGGAATACCAAAGACGATTTTCTGACTTTTTCCGTAAAGCTTAAAGAGCCACCAACCTTTTTCTCTAAAAGAGCATTTTTATCGGATTCGAGTACCTTGTTTGACCCGCTTGGTCTTCTAACACCTTGCACTATAAAGTCAACAATTTGGTTCCAGGACATTTGGCGCACAGATGCTGATTGGGATGATGCGGTTCCGGACAGCATTATGAAACAATGGAGTTCTCATCGCCAAGACTTGAAACTCCTTTCTGGTGTCAAACTAAATCGATGGCTTGGCTGTGGGACTACCGGTTCGGTTACAGAGTAACACACATTTGCTGACGCATCGGAGCGTGCGTACGCTGCGGTTATTTATGCTCGATCAATCAGACTGTACAGTCTGTGTCACCTTAGTCGCTTCTAAGGCTAACGTTGCATCGCTAAAGGTGACAACGCTTCCACGTCTGGTACTTTGTGCTGCACACCTTGCCGCAAAGCTTCTGAAAAATGTAACATCTAGTTGGGATATGCAAAACTATCCATTTTATGCTTCGACTGATTCCACTATTACGCTGGCATGGTTACAAGCTCATCCGAGTCGCTGGGTAACTTTTATTGCAAACCTTGTCGCTGAAATACAGGAAATTTTCACACCAGAGTGCTGGACCCACATACGCTCTGAGTACAATCCTGCGGATTACGCTTCTAGAGGCGTGACGCCTGGTTACCTGCTTCAGCACCAACTTTGGTGGAATGGGCCTACATTTTTAAAGGAAACAAATGAGTTTTGGAAGCATAATTCACCAACACAACACACAACGGAGCTAGAACTGCGATCGAGTAAGCTCATCGTGCGCTTAGCTGATTCTAAAGAACTTTGGACTTTACTTACTAAATATTCATGCTACGCTAAATTGAAAAGAGTTACTGCTTTTGCCCTACTCTTTGTCACGAATTTACGTGTCATCCTAAAACATACTGCTGTACGGCGTTCTGGCCCTCTTAGCTGCAAAGAAATTCTTGAGGCAGAAATTGCACTAGTTAGGTATACTCAAACTTATTATTTTTCTAATATAATATCTCATTGCAGCAAAAAGAAGCCAATGCCACTTCGAAGACGTCTGTTGCGTTTGCAACTTTTCCTAGATGAAAATGCAATTTTACGAGTCGGAGGTTGCTTGAAACGATCTGCTGCCAGTGTCGATATTAAGCAACCAATCATCCTTGCGAAAAATTCACCACTTGCTAAGCTTATAGTTACGGAGATACACGCGTATACGCTGCACGCTGGCCCTCAAACAATGCAGACTATTTTATAACGCCGCTTCTGGGTTATAGGAGCACGCAATTTTATTCGTCTAGTGTATCATAAGTGTGTAAAGTGTACACTTTTGAACCGAAACCTTGCGCAACAATCAATGGCAGATTTACCATCAAGTCATGCCACTTACGCCCGCTGTTTTCTACGTAGTGCTGTTGATTTTGCTGGGCCATTTTCGTTTAAGTTTTCTCAGGGAAGAGGCTCTAAGTCTATAAAGGGCTACATCAGCACATTCGTTTGCATGAGCACTGGTGCCATTTCTCAACGCATTTAAAAGATTTATTAATCGCCGTGGTTACTGTAAAACCATGTTTTCCGACAATGGCACTAATTTTGTAGGTGCGGAAAGAGAGTTAAGGAGCATGTTTCAACGATGTGTGGCTGATGATAAGGTCCGAAGTTACTTTGCTGATTCCCCTACGACGAGTGACAATCTTGAAGCGATGTAGGGGCTTAAGCTGCAATGGCACAATGCTGCCAGCGGCAGCAGTTCCTCCCTGTAGGGCATAACCCTACATCTTTGCGGAGCCTACAGCTTTGGTCTTGTGGCGAACTAAAAGTTACTCCCCCATAATCCAGGGTGTCATGCGTACCGTGCCCATTGGATGGTTTGCAGTCAGGGGGTATACCGACTGTATTGGAACGGCGCCTTCACGATAACAGGCCGCCTCGTGAAGTAACTGCTTTACCATGGTATTCGGGCTCTGGCATGGTCGACCACCCTTTCCCAGCCGTAACAAATAGACTGCGACGTTTTTGTCCTCGGACACGAGCTACCGGTCGAATCCAAATATAAGCACAACTAAAAAACAAAAACACAACAAACAAGAAGACTTGCGGGAAATCACTGCAAGCAGAGCAGCAGACCTTATGGAACAGAGATTCCAAGGAGAAGGTCAAAAGCAGGGCACCAAACTTAGGAGTAATCCTCCTCCGCCAACCAGAACTCAAGTCAATAGGACTTCACGCAGAAGTGATCAGGTGGAGCATAAAATCCAAAAAGATGATCACAGACACTGCAGAACACAGATCAGGAGAAACCCGTACGGCAGAGATCGAGTGGAGCATAACATCCACAACGATCAAAGGCCTAGTACGAGCCACCAAAGGAAAACTGCGAGGCCCAGGAGATTACATCCTGTCACAATGCCCCCGGAAAAACACGGGGAAGATATGACATCGGCTCCGAAAAGAATCCCAAGTACGGAAACTGCGTCCACGTCCAAGGAAGCAGCACAGAAAAGGGAAACAAAAGAAGGGCAGCACACACAAACCCTTCCATAGTAGACGTCGACTTATCCATCTTCCTCAGCGTGGGGAGCCAGAAGGACTAGAAGACCCACTAAGAGTTGGTCTAAGTGGAGCGGGCGTGAGATGGTATCTGCGCTACCAGGAACAGGGCATGGCACCCGAAGTAGCTCGTGAAAAAGCGTTAGAGCATCGGGAATCACCGGCTTACCAGAGACAACGAAGAGGAGTTGTAGCGAGATAACGCCTCCTCAACGTCCAGAGAGCAAGAAGGTAAAAAAAGCTCCTGGAAGTAATAGTAGGTCAGAACCTGGGGCTAAGTTACCCAAGCCAGAACCACTGAAAAAGAGGACCAGCTATGCCAGCATAGCCAAAGACATCCAAATTGCGGTCCTGCCCAAAGAATACCCCCGGCAAATGCTAAATCCGGATGAGCTCTCGGAGCTAGAAGAAGCCATACTGAGCGAAGTAGTGAAGGGCTGGTCCACCAAGCTACAGTTTGAGGGAATTCACTTCCGTCCGGGCATGTTACTGGTCGACTGTTCGAATCCCTCAACAGCAGAATGGCTGCGAGCATCAGCACCAAAGCTCGAGCACTGGAAAGGGTTAGAACTGATGGCTTGCCTAGGGGAGGAGGTTCCAAAAGGGCATACTATAAGAATGTTCTTGCCAAGAAGCTCAAGTACGGAGATCAATAGATCGATGGGACTAATTGCCGCCCAGAACGATAGTCTCAATACAAAGTATTGGAAGATACTGAGCTCTAAGGATGAGGGAAGTGGGCACATGCTTACGTTCTCAATAGATAGGGAGTCACTTGAAACTATCAAGTCACGGGGCTCAACTATCAGCTTCATTCCAGTGCTGGGCACAAAATCGCCCCCAACGACCAAACCGTCCATAGCAGCAACATCCACAGCTGTAGCGCCCACAGCTGCAACGTCGACAGTGGTAACAGAAGCTACGTCCACAGAAGCTACGTCTGTAACTCCCAATGAAGGGAACGACGCAACGCCACCAACACAAATAACTGGTGAAGTTGTCACGGAGAAGTTCACCTCCGTCTCGGTCATCACCGCAACACCTTCAATCGGAGATCAGGCAGAGGGCATGAACCTCGCCGCTCTCTCGATTGATGGTAGTAAAAGCGTACCTTCAACTGAGGTAGGAGTAACGCTGCCTGAAGAAGATCGGGGCAGCAGCCCGGTGCTATGACGATCGGCACAGAAACCAGCACGAAATTTGCCCAGGTAAACCTCCACCATGCAAAAGCTGCTTCGGCAGTTATTGCTCGGAGGTTTACCACAGAACAACTGGGCTTCGTGCTGATCCAAGAACCCTGGTGCTACAGGGGAAAAGTCAGTGGCCTCTACTGCAGAGAGGGTCAGGTAACTTGGGGCCATAGAACAATCAATCCCAGAGCATGCATCCTAATGCAGAAAAATACTAATTATATTTGTCTTTCAGAATTTATGACGCGGGACCTAACAGTAATCGAGACTTACATCGAAACTGATGGTAAGCACCGCGCCATAGTGATCGCATCCGCATACTTTCCTGGGGACGATCTAATCCCCCAGAGGAGATAAAACGGCTAGTGGAGCACTGCAGGAAAGAGTAACTTCCACTAATCATCGGCTGTGACGCCAACGCACACCATACAATTTGGGGAAGCACCTACGTCAACACCAGAGGTGAGTACCTTTTAGAATTTCTTTTAAGTAGTAACCTAGACTTTTACAATGTGGGGGTAAAACCTACTTTTGTCACTAGGGCTAGAGAAGAGGTCTTAGATATCACCATAGGAAGCCCAGAGGTTGGGGATATGATTAGGAATGGAGGGTATTAACGGAACATCCAATGTCTGACCATAGAATTATAGAGTTTAGACTTGGGGCAAAATGTCAAGAGATAGAACCCAAAAGAAACCCAAGAAATACCAGTTGGGACAACTACACCAACACCCTGAAAGAAAACCTACAGAGCGTAAAAGCTAGGAGTAGAATTAGTAACATCCTAGAACTTTAATGCTATGTAGAGCAGGTAAACAATGCAGTATATAATGCCTACGAATCTAGCTGTCCAACAGGGCACAAGGCAAGAACAAAACATACTCCTTGGTGGAGCGCCGAGTTGACCATACTCTGAAAAAAGGTGCGATGCAGTTTTAATGCCGCAAAGCGCAACGGAGAATGGCACAACTACACGGCGACTCTGACGGAGTACATTAAAGAAATCAGAAAAGCCAAAAGACAAAGCTTTAGAACTTTCTGCGAAGACATTTCTTCCACGGCAGCCGCAGCCAGGATACACAAAGCAATGGCTAAAGGCAGAGTGGAGACAAGAATGTCATTTCTATTGCCAGACGGAAGCCATACGCTAAGAGAAGAGCAACGAGCCAGTCACCTTCTAAAAACTCATTTCCCGGGCAGCACACCAGTAACTGAGTATGAGACAGCAGACAGGCAGATTACTCCAAATCAAGAAGAATGGAAACTCGCAACGAGCATTTGTACTAAGGCTCGCCTAGATTGGGCACTCAGAACCTTTCAACCATTCTACAAAAAGGTGCAGAAACTATATCGCCTCACCTAGTCAAAATAACTAGAAGCAGCCTTGCGCTGGGCTGTATCCCAAGGAAATGGAGAAGGGCGATAGTCACCTTCATACCAAAAGTAGGGAAAATAGACTACACGCTACCAAAGTCGTTTAGACCCATTAGCCTTACCTCATTTGTACTTAAAACAATGGAAAAGATAATAGATAACTATATAAGAACTGAGATTCTGGAGAAGGCACCAATGCACCCATGTCAACACGCGTATAGGGCGGGTAGGTCTACAGAACCTGCTCTACACCAGTTGGCTAGTAACATCCAGTCAGCTTTCAAAAACAAAGAAACCGTACTCTGTGCCTTTCTAGACATAGAGGGAGCCTTTGATAATACTTCTCACGAGGCTGTGAAGAAGTCTTTACACAAAAAAGGAGTATATGATATGCTCAGCAGATGGATATGCCGAATGCTTAGCACTAGAACTGCAGAAACAAAAGTGGGCAACACCACTATAAGAATCAAAACAGCAAAAGGCTGCCCACAAGGCGGAGTCCTTTCTCCACTGCCGTGGAGTCTTGTTGTGGACGAATTATTAACGATGCTAACAGAGAATGGCATAAAATGTCAGGGTTACGCAGACGACATCGCCTTAATAGCGAGAGGGAAGTTCGAGGATACACTCTGTAACCTGATACAGAGAGGACTGTCAGTAACAAAGGAGTGGTGCAACACAGTGGAATTAAGTATCAACCCAGCGAAAACCACCATAGTACCTTTTACTAACAAAAGAAGCCTGCCAAACCTCCGAACAATGAGAATGGATGGCACTGAAATTCCCTTCAAAGGAGAAGTAAAGTATCTGGGACTTACACTAGATTCAAAGCTTCTCTGGAGAAGACATGCAGAGGTAACTATAAACAAAGCAACGCGCGCACTCATGGTATGTAGGAGCCTGGCGGGGAAAAGCTGGGGTTGTAACCCAACAATTCTCCGCTGGATGTATACCATGATGGTGAGACCCATCCTCACCTATGGTGCAATAGCATGGGCTGAGAGCACCAAGCTAACCACAATGAGGAATATGCTAACAAAGGTGCAGAGACTGGCCTGTGTATGCATCACAGGGGCCATGAGGACATGCCCTACAGCAGCACTAGAAGTAATTCTGGAACTCTGTTGTGCATTGCAAAAGAGGGGACAGGTTTAGGTAAAACTATCAGCAGTAGAGAGAAGGAGGATATTGCAAAGCACACTCCCTACATCGATCTACCAAGAGACGATATAGTAAAAAGGTATAACTTCGAAAAACACTTCGGAATTAAGCTTAGTACCAAGAAAGAGTGGGACAGCGAGATGATATCGCAAGTCAAGAAACCACACAGTATAGCATGGTATATAGATGGGTCCAAGACCTTGGAAGGTATAGGCGCAGGGGTGTAAGGGCCAAGAACCAAGCACTGTGAACCTATGGGGACAACACCCAGTATCTTCCAAGCGGAAATTCTAGCAATACAGCTGTGTGCACAATTTAATCTGGACCGTAAATACAAAGGTCAGGATATAGTTGTGATGTCAGACAGCCAAGCAGCAATCAAAGCATTAGTTTCCTGTGAGATATCATCGAGAATAACATGGGAATGCCTAACAAAACTCAACGAACTAGGCAAGAATAACACTGTTACTATACTTTGGGTCCCAGAACACAAAGGAATACAGGGTAAAGAAGAAGATGGTCTAGCGCGACAGGGTGCAGCCACAAAATTTATAGAACCAGAACCATTCTGCGGATTGGGCACACATTCTATAAAAGAAGAACTAAGAAGGGAGGAGAGGCATAAACGTTCAAACCTTTGGAAAAGCCTCCCAAAGCTAAGACAATCCAAATTGCTCCTCAGAGATTTTAACACTCGGAGAGCAAAATTGTGCATAAGCTTAGGCAAACCGAATCTTAGGATTCTAACGCGGTTCCTTACAGGACACTGTAAACTCAAATACCACCTGATGAAATTGGACATAGAGACCAATAGTAACTGCCGTTTCTGTGAAGAAGCAGAGGAGACTCCAATACACCTACTTACAAACTGCGACGCCGTGGCTCGCAGACGTAAACTAGCACTGGGAAACTATGAGCTGAGTCTAGAGCAGGTTTCATCCCTTGAACCCAAGAATATTCTCAAATTCATTAGAGAAATAGGTCTGGATGAAATTCTGTAATCCGCAAGCCCAGCGGAGCTTTGAGAAGGAGGTACAATAGATCTCATTTAGGTCGCAGTACGCATCTCCACCACACAACATTAACATTAACATTACTTTGCTGATTCCTGTGTCACATGGCACTTTAATCCTCCGAGCGCACCACATATGGGAGGGTATTGGGAGATTGGTGTTAAACGTGTAAAATACTATCTTAAACGCGCATTAGGCGATACTCTACTAACATATGAGGATTTCAGTACCCTGCTCACTGAAGTTGAGGCTTGCGTAAATTCACGTCCCTTGTGCACTTCTATAACAGACGCCAGTGATATGGAAATTCTCACACCTGGACACTTTATCATAGGTGAACCTTTAAAATCACTTCCAGAGCCAAAGACTCAAGAGTTTAATGGAAATTAACACCAGCACTGGCATGCTATTTCATCGATGAGACAACATTTTTGGCATCGTTGGCGAGATGAATATCTCGTTAGCTTGCAACGCCGTTCCAAGTGGTTTCGCTCTTCCCCAAACATTCAAGGAAATGACCTAGTCGCCGTACTTAATGAATGTACTCCACCGACGAAATGGAAACTAGCAAGAGTAGTAAAATGTCATCCTGGAGACGATGGTTGCGTAAGAGTCGCTACCGTAAAAACAGCCGATGGAGAGTTAGTACGACCAGTCGTGAAGCTTTGCCCTTTGCTCACTAAATGCGATATCTTTTATTGAAAGTATAATTATTCTTATTAAGCATTTATTGTAATTAACTTTTCTTGAAACCTGAAATTTTGTTTCAAAACCATGTAATTTTTGTTGATTTTTAAAACCAGAGTCTATGTTGAACGCTTTGAAATCGTTCAAGGCCGGCGCTATGTTGGTTTTATTTACGTTCTCTGAGTAAATCAGTTAGCTTTTGTATATTAAAGTTAGTATTAAACGAGTTGTCAAAATAAAAACACGAGTTTCTTTTATAAAAGCAACCAATAAACGCAACACTCTATGTCTAGGATATGCCCGTTGCACGGTGCAAGAATAGGAAATATACAATCCGTGCACCGCCGCAACAACAAAATACAAGTAAAAATAACAATACACATTTCCTACTTATGAATTTCCTACTGAAACCCATGAATACGGCAATGCTATGAAGAATAGTTGGTGAAATGCAACCCTGTGATTGTAATGAGAGAGAAGAGAATGAAGGAGCGCCAAACAGAAGGTGAAATGAGCGTGAAGTGCAGCTCATTATAGAGGTCTTTGAGCTGTTTATTTTACTATGCTATGATTGTACAATAGGGCGCTCTCGATCCAGTGGATATTTTAGTATAGAATTGTTACAATCCGTGCTCTCATGCAATTATGCTAGACATAGAGAATACCCCTAATAATTAAATTTTAATAAAATGTATAAAAAATATTTTGTTGAAAATTGTTCATTGCTTCTCATTTTTCGAAACTGCGTTAAAAAATAATAAACTATTAACAGTCTTAGAAGCAGTACGATTTCTTTTTTCAACAATAATATTGCCATAAACCATGTAACTGGATCTCACAGCAGGCATAATTTTACCTATATTCGCTGTTTGTTCATTGACTCGAAAAACTCTCAAAATTATCACTATATTCACTATGTTTGTTCGCTTATGCCGTGGTTATGCTAGCCAAACATGTTCGGTGTTCATTTTTGTTAATTTGTTCTCTTCACTGAAATGTTTGTTTGGTGGTTATGCTATGATTGGTGGCACAGTTGCATTATATGTAAAATCAACATGGCTTTGTTTCAGGCAGATCGACGGCCACAAATCTAAATATATTCTGTACTTATATAATCAACAATTTCTCAAAAGGATTCCAAACTGATGTTATTTTTACCGACTTCGCAAAGGCGTTTGACAAAGTTAACCATAAAACACTTCTCGCTAAACTCTCAGAGTTGGGTTTCCACTCTAACCTACTAAAGTGGATTGAATCCTATCTTTTGGATCGACAACAACAGGTTAAAATAAATAAAAAAATTTCCGAAATTATACATGTAACATCAGGCGTCCCTCAAGGCAGCCACCTAGGTCCCCTATTATTTTTAATCTTCATTAATGATATCCCTACATGTATAAAGCATAGTCAGTGTCTTCTCTTTGCAGACGATCTGAAGTTGTTTCGATCTGTAAAGGATGTTAATGACTTTAACCTACTACAGTTAGACCTTGACTCTATAGCTAACTGGTGTACTCTTAATGACCTTCCACTAAATATTTCTAAGTGTCAGATTCTTTCATTTTCTAGATTTCCCTTTCCTAATATCTGGAATTATACTATAAATTCAATTACTCTAGGTAGAACAACATCAAAAAAGGATTTAGGCGTTCTCTTAGATCATAGGTTGAACTTTAAGGATCACATCGATTTCATTGTAACCAAAGCGAATTCAATGTTAGGATTCCTAAAACGCAACTCAAAGGAATTTTCAGACCCTTATACCCTGAAAACCCGTTATTCATCCCTTGTAAGGCCCCAATTGGAGTACTGCTCCACCATTTAGAACCCATTCTCTCTCCAACCATAAAAAAGAATCGAATCTGTTCAAAGAAATTTTACAAGATACGTGTGGATAAAGCTCAACTGGAATCTGCCAATAACTCCCTCCTATGAGACTCGTTGTGCCCTTATTAATCTTCATCCTCTTGAAATAAGACGAAAAGTTTTCTCAGCTCTGTTTATATGGGATCTAATCCATCACAATATAAACTGTGAAGAACTTCTGGCTATGCTAAATTTTTACACTCCAGTTCGACATGTCCGTAGCAAATTTTATTTTAGAGTCAGTCCAAAGGACAAACTACAATTTAAATAAGCCAATAACTCGTTGCATTAATGATACAAATAAAATCTTAAATATGTCTGACATCTTTAGAGAGGTCTCTCGTAAATCCTTTAAAGATCATCTCATTCTTAGCATTATGGCACGTGATGCTCAATGAGAAAAACTAGTATCCACACGATAATATGGTCTTTTTTATTACATGTTCTGTTAGTAACAAATAAATTCTAATCTATTTATTAAGATTATTTAATTTTTTAGTTTTAATTTTGTATATAATTGTAACTAAGTTATTAAATATTTGCTGTAACTATATTTTATTTACGTAGTCTATAAGAGCCTTGTACTCTGAATGATGAATGAATAAATAAATAAATAAAAAGTATGTCAAAACACAAAAAAGCACAACCCTAATTTGCATTTTTGTATTTAAAATTAACGAATTAAAATATACGAACTGATATTACTTACTCTGAATTTTTATTATATCTTAAACAAAATGGTTTGCATATATCTGACATGCTAGCTAGCTGTTTATGTTAAGGGTTACTTGAAGACACAATCAACTTCACTTTTTAATACTTTTACCTACTTTTTTGATGCTATTATACAAAATGACTACAGCCAACACTGGAAAGTTCGGCATGTTTGGCGTTTCAATCAGCAATCAAAATGTTCGGTACGAGAGCGAGAAAATGAATATGAGAAAAAGTTAATTTCTTCATTTTATACGTGAAACAATAACAACAAAAAATGTTCGGCAATCATGTTTGGCTAGCATAACCACGGCATTATACGCCCAACTCTCAACGTGCGGATCGAGTCAAGCGCATATTGTAGAGCGGAGAGTGAAAGCATAGTTCGCACTCAATATTTAAAAAGATAGCGAGTCAATGCGAAGCAAACAAAATTGATTGAGGAAAGCGAATTCGTGTGAAAACAGAAAATGTAGTGAAGGAGAGTGTGTTATGAAGCGAAGCGCTTGTTGCAGATCTCTGGTAATGTCCGCCCTTTTTAATAAATATTCTTATTTTGACAGGTAATTAAGTTAATATCTATTACTCAAACTTTACTCGAACTTTACTAGAAGCTAGTAAGGAAACAGGCTTACTATTTCGAACTGACCCACCGTTTTAGATGGCCAATATATAAATTAACAGGAAAATTAATGAAATATTTTAAAATATTTAAAGATGAGGTTTATTAGGTTTTGCCATTTTATGATACAATTTTCTGTTCGCAATCTGATGAAAATGATCTTGTATCATAGAAAATGCAAAATATAATTACTCCTTTTGCAATCAAAATAATGCCATTCACGATCCAATGCAAGGCGCAGCATATATAAATAAATACAATTGGTTGTTGTGATTGCAAAAGGCGCAATCTATAAGTTTGCATTAATGAACGAAAGTACCTTGTATTAAAATACAAGAATATTTTTCACTATTGAAAACTAAATACCTCGACTGAAAGTAACACTGCAGCTATTCCTTTGCAATCAATATTTTCAAAATGTTCGTCAACTGATAAAATGGGCTTCCTGGGATCAGCACCAGCTCGCAATCCTTTTGGATATCCTCGTATACTCGTATTCAAGTACAAAATGTTTGGTTTATTTTCCAACATAACAAATCTTAAGGCATGGAAAGAAATAAAAATATAAAAAATTCCATATACCGTATATTGGTCGTACTTAGGCAGAAGCTGCACAACACTACTTCCTTCACTGCCTGTAAACAAGTGCATTTCTTTCCATTCGCTTGGAGAAGCAATGCAATATGTCTGATCATCTTGAGTGTGCAGCAAAATCAAGGTTGGTCCTCGATAACCTAGAACATGATGTAGAAAACGGTTTGCTCCGACACCATGTTCGTTAGAGTCGTAGAGTAATGTCCAATGCGAGGGTATCATGGATAGCTTTTCCTTAAATATTTGTGCGGCGGAAGATTTGTGTGAGTTTGGTGACGCTATCGTTTGCGGTTTTGAGTAGAGTGGTGGTAGAGCACACGCCAACAACCACGCTTGTGATAAAGGCATGAGCGCAGAGGCACTATCATCGATTGAATCCGGAAAATGATTTCGTTGTTCCAACACTGGAGTTTGCAACTCAATACCACATGATTGACTGTTCTGTTCTAAGCCGCGATATGCGGTGGAGAGTGTGTGGACACAGTACTTATGCACAAGAAGCACAGAACGTATCAAATTATGTTCAAACCAACGACAAACAAACCCTATGCTGAGACTATCATCATTAAAAAATATGGATTTCGTGACCGAAGTAAATGTACGGTTTATCTAAAGAACAATTAATTTTTACATCGGAAGAATTATTTTTAAGTACAAACTTACAGCTGAACACAATACCGCATTGCCGGAATGTTGCATTGCAATTGTATAGCAAGTCAGTAATAATCGGGTTACACCTTCTTTATCAATTAGGTCCGGATTATCTGCCTGCGCATACATTTTTATGTAAAACTCAAGGATTTTGTTATCATCCATTATACCTAGAAATCGTTCACATTGCTGACGAAACGCAACTGTGCCTAAATGTTTGGTACTTGCTTTGGAATAAACGTGCATTAAACAGAAAAGCTTGTGTCCCAAATCAACATATTGTGGAAAAACTTGTGACTACAGAATATACAAATCAGTAAAAGAAGTAGGATATCAGTTTGCCTACCACAAAGATTTCCTCCAGAATTCCATTTACTCCAATATTTGATGATTTCTCCTTTAAAATCTTTAAATAAAAAAATTTATGAAAAAATTCTAATCCACTCTGAATTATTACCTCAGATAACTTTTCAATTGGCACTAACTGCGTAAAGTACTTTTCAGTTATTTCTGCGCCAGAAGGTGATCTGCTCATTGAGCCACCTGTGGTAGTTGGCTCTGTTTTATTGTCCGGTATATCAACAGTCGATTCATGTGTAGACCTTGTGTTACCCATTGTCAGATAATAGAAAAACCTTTTTATTCCAATTAAAAGTGCGCACTTCACAAAAATTTTTAATTTAATCACAAAACAGAAAACCAGAATAGGGCCCTCAAACGATACTACATGTCCATCCGACCTGTCAAGTCATCTCACATGTAGTATCGTTCGTGTGCAAGAAATCAAGGCGGATGGACATGTCCGATGGAAGTCAAAAATTTTTGACTTTTTGCTAAGTACGTCCGACATGTAGTTCCGTTTTGCTGAGGTCAGACGATGTTCGTTTGCTCGGCGAACACATGGCCGTGCAATATGGTTGTTGTTGTGTTCTCCAAAATTTTTGACAGTTTCGCATTGGAAGCAACAACAAAATTATCTGCTCGCCGAGCAAACGAGCATCTGACTTCAGCATTTGCGTGCGCGGCCATCCAACTTAGTACATTTTGTCATTTGTTGAAAATTTTCAGAGAGAGCACATCTCGCAGCAAAATTGTCGAACGTAAAAAATGTTATATTTTGACGCGAATTTTTTTATCTTTACCTAAAATTGTGATGGCTTGGAATATTTAAAGCAAAAAAATAAAAATAAACGGTCAAAACAATTAATATTAATATTTTTAATTGATGTTGACTTTTCGGAAGCTAAAAAATAATGAATTCTATCCCATGATAGAATTACCAGGTACTATTAATCGCTACTTTTACTCGTTACTTTGGGCATATAGCGTCAAATTGGTGTAAAAAAAGTACTGCAAACACACCAAGAAGTAAAAGGGGATTTTTGCTTTTACTTTTACCCAGATGTCTACATATGAACATGAACAGGTGACGAAATTGACGAACTGCTGCACGAGGACGCCTTAGAGTACGTTGCAGGCTACATAATAAAAAGGCTACATTTTGAAAGTTTTCAAAGTAAAGACTGCTCCTTTACATGGGCGGATGAAGTTTCGCAGGGAGGGCTGAAAAAGCCATCAGCTGCATTTATGGAAAAAAAAGATTTGAAGGCGATCTTTAATCAAGCCAATGGTAGGAGCATTTAGTGTGCAAAGAGTATAGAAAAAAACTCACTGAATTGTGTTCAGCAAACGAACTTCCCGAACTTGTGAAAGAGCTCTTCATGAAATGCAGAATGCATTTTCGGATTAAAAATTTTAACAAAAGATTAAAAAATCAAAAATTAAAACAAAAAATTTCGGCAATAAAAAACTTTTGCAATTTCGTTTATAAAGCGATTGATTTGGTTTGTATTTCAACAACTATATAATCACCCCTATCATGAATAATTTTTCACGCGAAATCAGAAAAGGAAGTTTTAATTTTTATGATAAATTACAAGACCATTTTGGAAATTTTTACTTCAAATTTGTTGATAAACCGTTGATGAACGAATTTGCATTTAAAATTTCCAAAATGTTCTTGAGCCTTGTCTTAAAAATGAAAACTCCCTTTTCCGATTCCGCGTGAAAAATTATTCATGACAGGGCTGGTTGTATTACGCTAAACAATACAAAGGCTGTATAGTATTTGAATTTTTTAAAGTCAGACATTAGAACTTTGAATCATATTGTTGCTCTTATGCTTACATAATTTTTGATGTAATGAACTAATAAAATTGTTGTTTATCACGCCACTAGCATCAAGTGAACGGACAAGGTAAATGTTTAAATTTTATATTTGTATTAAGTTTTGTAAAATTACAAAAACAAAAAGCATAATGTTTATTCCCAAAAGCATTTTTACTCAAAGCTACTGGATGCATTGTTAGATTACTAAATAAAAACTATTATAATGTAGTGTTTTGTTTAAATTTTTTATGATATCCTACAGTAAAATGATGATTTCCATTTGTATTTCTAAACAAAAATACACATAAAATTAGCTGATTTTAAAAATACAATACTTTATTAAAGGTTCGTTCACAATAACTTTTATATATTGGACATTTAAAAAAACTAATCACAAATACACCACATTGTGAACACCCCTATCGTTTGCAGATTTCTGATTTCAAATAATACAAGAAGCAACACTGTTTCCACCTACTCGCTACATTTTGACACTATATGCCCAAAATGACAGTTTATCCCCAGCTTATTTTCAGCGAATAATAATACCTGGTAATTATATCATGGTCTATCCAAAGTCTATACGGGGTTTCAGACGAGCGTACTTCAGACGACGACAAACTAACGGGAATATTTTGTTGAGCTTTCAAACAATCGTACATGTGCGACGACTTCATTTCATTGCTGCCTCTCAAATAGAGCACATCGGCGTAATGGCTAAACAATTTTTTGATGACCTTATGACTTAGCAGTCATTTTTCATATTTAGAGAATTGTTTATCAATTTTAATTAATTATAAACAATTCTAAAATGTTTCAAACGTTTTTCATATTAATTTTCTCTAATATTTTTCCGCTTCGTTGCTGTTCACCCGCTGACGCTTTTATAGCCCAAACAGAATAAGCATAGCCAACACGTAGGGAGCTGTCGAAAACGTAGCCAACGAAATGTTGTGCACAGAATAGAATTTGTGTTGATAACGCTGATAGAGTTGTTTTATGCTTACAATATTTTGTTATTTTTTACAAAATTTTAGATACAGCCTTGTGCATATCATAATTTGTTTGCTTTTTTACTAATTTGGACTAATATGTCTTAGTCAATTTTAAGTTTTCTAATTTGAGCTATGTATTTTGACATTTAGCTACCGTTGGCTGCGGCAAAAGTTAAAAGTTCGTCAACATTTTTGTGTCGGCTGCGTTCGCTACTTGTTGGTTATTTTCATTATGTTCATTTCATACATGCGTTCATACATAGACATGCGTTCATAACATCGTACATGTTGGTCCGACCGGCAGAAAAATCAAAAATTTTTGATTTTCGTCCGACATGTCGGTCCGACGGTCTCATTTGCTTTCGAATGATCGGACATGTCGTCGAGCATGCCCAAGTCATCGCACATGTACAACGGTCTGAAAGCCCCTTATCCATCATGTGCGATGTGTGTGAGGGCAACGAAAAAAGTCCCGTTACTTTATTGAACTACATGTACGTCCGTCATGTAGTATCGTATCAACTACATGTCTATTGGACCTGTCAAGTCATCACACATGTAGAATCGTTCGTGTGCCAAAAATCAAGGCGGATGGACATGTCCGATGGAAGACAAAAATTTTTGACTTTTTGCTAAGTACGTCCGACATGTAGTTCCGTTTGTGTGCGTGGCCATCCAACTTCAAACATTTTGCCATTCGTTGAAAATTTTTCAGAGGAGCACATCTCGCGGCAAAACTGCAGAACGGCTGTGTGTCAAACGGAAACTTTTCAGTCGTGGTAGGATAGAAAATATCAAGTTGAATAAAATTTGTGTGTGTTGAAATAAATTTGTCTTTTATGCTGTGTCAAATGGACGTTGAAATTTTGACAATTACAAAATTTGACGTTTCACATTTCGGTATTGTTTTAGCGCAAATATTTTATTTAATTTGCAAAATTTCTGATTAAAAGCTGAAAATGAACAGAATTCTTCGAAAATATATTCCACTATTGCTTATGTTGGTGTCTGAAGCTGAATCGTTTGAAATTATTCATGATTTGATGATTTTTCTTAATAAAGAGCGGAGAGTAAGTACTGGCTGTTGTTTTTCTGCGCAAGGAAAGTGAAGATTCATTATTTTTTTTAAGGGCATCAGATATCTTCGACCGAGAGGCTATTCCGATGACTTAAATGCTATAATGAATGGAGACAATGCAGTGACAAGAAGGCATTTAAGAGTATCTGGCAGGTCTTTTCGAAAAATTGTTGAGTTTATTCCTGCGAAGCATCATGGATGGTCCAAGGAATATGATGCAGATGCAGCTATCGAGTGGCAGGAGGGTTCATGGGATTTAGCCGCTATACTGTATGCAAAATAATACACAAAATGCTTGATGGAATTATAAAGCTGCGTCACGTAATAATCCATAGAAGCATTGAAGAATATGAAAGAATTGGTGCAAAATTTTGCAGAAAAAGTGAAAGCAATGTTTTTAAAAATTTTTATTGGTACAATTGATGGTACCCATATTCGCGTTCAATACAGTGTCAACAAGCATGATGAGAACATAAATCATAAGAAATTCTACTCAATACAAGCACAAGCCGTGGTCAACAAGCATGATGAGAACATAAATCATAAGAAATTCTACTCAATACAAGCACAAGCCGTGGTCAACAGTGACTACAAATTTACAAGTGTGTTTATTGGGTTTCCTGGTTCAGTGCATGACACGTGTGTTTTTTAAACAGCCCACTTTACAACAATGCAACCTACCCTCCAAGTGGAAACTTCCTATTTGGTGACAAAGGTTATCCTTGTCAAGTTCACCCAATAGATATCATAACGCCATTCAAAGATCCTTGCAGCAGCAATAAAAAACGATTTAATGCGGCTCATAGCAAGGCCAGAATAATCGTTGAATGCGCGTTTGGTATGTTGAAGAATAGATGGAGGAACATTTTTTAATAGAGATTTGGAATTAAATATGAAAAATTGCATAAAAACTGCTTTTAGTGCATTTGTGTTGCACAATATTTGCATTCAAGAGGAATATTTCGAACCTCTAATCGAACCATTTCCATTAGAACATGAAAATTTTAATGAAGGAGAAGCTGACTCTGCAGAAGGCTTAAGACTTCGAGACGAAATGTATAATGACTTCTTAATGGAATCTTCAATTATTGAATAAATTTTAAAAATAATTTAAAATTAAGTAATATATTGGGGGTTGGAATTAGTTTTAAAGGTTTTCTAAGAGATGGCGTAACTATCAATAGATCGCATCGGGCACACCTGTGACTATATTCATTTCAAAGCACATTGTCTAAGCTTCATTTTTTAGTATGTGTCATTCCACTGAAGTGTAAACAACATATATTTTTTTCTCTGTGGACATGTCGACTTTTGTTCCAACAAAACGCAATTTGCGGGAAGGTTTACTTTTGTGCTTCCATTTGAAGAAAAAAGCGGTTGAAGCACAACGCACGCTTACTGAGGCTTACGGGGACTATGCTCCATCGATTTCTACTTGTGAGTACTGGTTCCGTCGGTTTAAAAGTGGTGATTTTGATACGGAAGACAAAGAGCGTCCGGGCCAGCCGAAAAAGTTTGAAGATGAGGAATTGGAGTCTTTGCTCGATGAAGACCCGTGTCAAACCCTTCAAGAATTGTCAGAATCATTGGGAGTCGACTTATCAACGGTCGGCAAACGCTTGAAGGCCATGAGAATGATTCAAAAGCAAGGAAATTGGGTGCCGTACCAGTTGAAGCCGAGAGACGTTGAACGGCGATTTTGCATGTGCGAACAACTGCTTCAACGGCATAAAAGGAAGAGTTTTTTGCATCGTATTGTCACTGGCGATGAAAAGTGGATCCATTACGATAATCCTAAGCGAAAAAAATCGTGGGGACCACCCGGCCATGCATCAACATCGAGGGCCAAGCCGAATATTCATGGCACCAAGCTTATGCTGTGTATTTGGTGGGATCAGAAGGGTGTCGTGTACTATGAGCTGCTAAAACCTAACGAAACCATCACTGGGGAACGCTACCAACAACAATTGATGCAATTGAGCCGAGCATTAAAGGTTAAACGGCCGGAATATGCCAAAAGACACGACAAAGTGGTTTTCCAACATGACAACGCACGGCCACATGTTGCAAGAACCGTCAAGGAAACGTTGGAGGCGCTGAATTGGGATGTGCTACCCCACCCGCCTTATAGCCCAGACATAGCCCCTTCCGACTACCACCTATTCAGATTGATGACGCATGGCTTGGCTGAGCAGAGCTTCACTTCTTACGAGGATACCAAAAAATGGGTCGATTCGTGGATTGCCTCAAAAGACGAATCGTTCTTCCGGCGCGGAATCCATATGCTGCCAGAAAGATGGGAAAATGTTGTAGCTAACGGATGGACAATACTTTGAATAATATACATTGTACCGTTGTTTCTAAATAAATGCTCAAAAACCGAAGAAAAACCTTTAAAATTAATTCCAACCCCAATATAAATCAATTTATTTTTGTTTCACTGAATTAATTTTAAATTCAAAAGTTTTTTATTATTATATAACATTATAATAAAATATATTACAATACTTATAAAATATAATATAAAAACATTAAAATATAAGACTATGATCCTTACAAATGTCAGCCGTGAATGCCACATTCTCTTTATTACTTTTTAAACTAGACTGCGAGTTTTTTGTGAAGATGGTTTGATCGGAGATAGCTTACTCAGCAATGAGTTGTTCCGTAACTGCTGCAAGGGCTTTCGTGTGATTGATTTTTTTTACTGTAATTTCGACGCTTTTCTTTTGATTTAGATACATCAATAGGAATCGAATTAAGTAAAGTTTATGCATCAGAAAATTCATGCGTTATGTTCTAGTTTTCATTTTCCTCTTCATCAATTGTTGACGGTGAGGACGTCATCCTTGCTATGGACTGGTATCTCTTCAAGGCCTTGTATTGTATGAGCTTGGGTTTTTATTAGCTTCCTGCAGCAAATGATCACTCACAGTGACCGACATATTTTGGGCGCCATGAGATGCCACACACCACCTGTTATGCAAGATAGATTGAGGAGGAAAAAAATGTGATTATTAAAATAAATGTTATGTTACCTAAAAGGAACAACAGTTTTTCCTAATATTCTTGGCGGAGATAACACTTCCCAATGATTTTGACATGTAAGGCCATTCTGGTCCACTGTAAATCCATGCCCAAATAAATGGTGATCTATATTAAAAATGTATTTTTAATCATATTTTGCTATGAAAATAATATCTGAGAAGAAATATTGAAAGTACATTGCGATACTTCTTGCGATATGTTCTAGTTTTCATTTTCCTCTTCATCAATTGTTGACGGTGAGGACGTCATCCTTGCTATGGACTGGTATCTCTTCAAGGCCTTGTATTTTAAGAGCTTGCGTTTTTATGAGCTTCTTGCAGCAAATGATCACTCACAGTGACCGACATATTTTGGGCGCCATGAGATGCCACACACCACCTGTTATGCAAGATAGATTGAGGAGGGGAAAAAATGTGATTATTAAAATAAATGTTATGTTACCTAAAAGGAACAACAGTTTTTCCTAATATTCTTGGTGGAGATAACATTTCCCAATGATTTTGACATTTAAGGCCATTCTGGTCCACAATAAATTCATGCACAAATGAATGGTGATCTATATTAAAAATGTATTTTTAATCATATTTTGCTATGAAAATAATATCTTAAAAGAAATATTGAAAGTACGTCACAGAACAAATGAAAAAAGGTACAGCATTGTTCAAAACCGAAGCAACTTAGCCTTACCATTTGAATTAAGTTTAGATTTTTTTTTATTTAACAGAAAATAAACTAATAAAAGGTTTTACTTTAAAGATTATGTAGTTGTAAGTATATTTATTAAAAAATAAAAGCATATTTTCCTTAGTTAATAGTTTACAAAAAATCAAAAACAAGATATACTCCATAAAAAGCTGTGCAAAATCGAAGGAACTTTACTTGTTGCGCTACATTTTAAGAACGATTTGCATTATTTTTGTACATTTTCGATTCAATTTCATAAGCTGAAAAATAATAGGAATTAATTGTGTCATTTTATTCATGATGTTTGTATATTTACCAGGCTCAGTCGTCGCATGGTATGTGAAATCGGTTAATCGGTCTCCGATTCCGAGAAAGCAACAAGAAGACCTGAAACGTCGATATGGGGATAATCGCTCTGCACCATTTGCCCAAAAACTGAGAGAAAAGACGACATTAGCTTTTTGTCCTTCTCTCCCTTTTCAGCATCACACGCTCCAATCTATCAAGTCGATTTCCACGACCCATTGCTTGTCAAAAAGTTGTTGACTCTGTCGGGGATTGAGTTGAAGATTGGGATGGCGCAAGTGGCCGAAATTCACAAAATAAGAGGTAGTAGGCATTGGTGGTAAATCCGGTGAAGGCATTGGTGATGGAACCGTAAGTGGTGAAGAAGCAAGCAGCGGCGACGGTGTAGTCAGTGGCGATGAGGGTGTACCGGTCAGGAGTTGTGATGTGGTGGTGCATTCCTCTCGGCGCATACTAAATGACCCCTCTATTTCACCAATGACAAACGGCGGTCGAAAATTGTCTTTGCAGGCAGCATAATTTTGTATCGCCTGAAAAAATGGCCAATCTTTTACCTCCTCCGTTGTGGATGCGTCATCAACACCTTCCCCTGATCGGTACTTCGTCAGGTCTTTGTACTTTGCTATGAGCTTATTCCACTGATATTTGCAATTTACAGCGTCTTTGGAGGGATCTTCTAAAACTTCCCTCAAGTACTCCGCTACCAATCTGTAAAGCAAGAAACTAATTAAAAACCTTAATATACACTCTCATATACTAGCATATACAAACATACAAACTTACAGTATATGTTGTAAAAGCATTAAAATAATAGCAACAAATAATTATAGTTTAAGCGTAAATGCTTCAAACCCGTCGTAGGACGGGCTTTTATACTACAAATAAATAAAATAAACTGGCCATTTCAGCCCTTGGAAGGACTTTGACCTAGCTTCTATTGATCAATTGTGTTGTGCATGTTATTAAATGTTTTATCACAAATGACCGAGAACTGGACCTACGTGTTTTATGCCGACTCCGAACGGCTTATGTTCTCAAGAAGCTAGAAATACATCCAAATCTACGACAGCAACAATAACAAGAACGATACTGCAGAGCGAGCAGTAAAACTTATTTCGAAGTTAAATAGTTTAATCAATAAAAATCTCCACCAAGAACAATACCTCTTAAAAGTAAATATTCCGTTTTATATAATAAATTCTTTGCTTTTTTAGTAATAAGTTTGCAACTTTCTCTTATTACATGGCAATTTTTATTCTCTGAGGTTTGCCATTGTCTGCAGAGAGGTGACGACCGAACAGAAAAATTAATTCAATTGAAAAAACTTTCTGTCTGAGCTGGAATTGAACCCGGGCTACCGCAGTTCTTTAGCTTAGGGGCCACGCACTCTACCCACTAGGCTACGGCCGCCACAATTTATACTAGTAAATGTATAATTACAAGTATCAAATGTCTTAAATATTTCTTAAATCGGTAGTTTTAATTATTACTAAGATTATTACTATTTTTTCTGATAGTGTTGATAGTTTAAATAATACTTGATTTTAAATACAAATTCTAGTTGTTTGATAGTTTAAAATCGTTTATTGAGCTTAAGGTCAAACTTAGAACAATTAATTGTTATAACGAATCTTACCAAAGAAACAACAACAAAGTTTTTTTTTCAATATGAAAAGGAAAAAGTCACTAGCTGATTTTATTGTAATTTCGGCCGTGCTAAAGGCTTCATCAGAAATCTCTGTGATACCCTTGAAAGCGCGCAATAACGCACTGCACAACAGAGGCGATGAGATTTGAAGTGTCAATTTCTCAGTTTTTCTCAAATTTCATATATTCACATTTGTTGTTGTATTTTTGCTTTACTTTAGTCTTTATGCTTATGTTATTATTTATGGAGTCCAACTGCCTGCTGGTAGTCTTCCACTACCAAAGCATGTTTACTGAAGTTGTTTTTAGATTTTTGCTGATTTGTTTTCAGCTGTTTCTGTTTGATCGTGCTCTGCCATTTGATTAAAGTTTTTTCCTAAATGACCTTGTTATTTATTATGTTGATTTTATATGATTTAAACACAAATTCTAAATGCTTGATAGTTTAAATCATACTTGATTTTAAACACAAATTCTAGTTGTTTGATAGTTTAAAATCGTTTATTGAGCTTAAGGTCAAAGTTAGAACAATAAATTGTTCTAACGAATCTTTCCAAAGAAACAACAACAAAGTTTTTTCAATATGAAAAGGAAAAAATCAATAGCTTATTTTATTGCAATTTCGGCCGTGCTTAAGGCTTCATCAGAAATCTCTGTGACACCCGTGCAAGCGCGCACTAACGCACTGCACCACAGAGGCGATGAGATTTGAAGTGTCAATTTCTCAGTTTTTCTCAAATTTCATATATTCACATTTGTTGTTGTATTTTTGCTTTACTTTAGTCTTTATGCTTATGTTATTATTTATGGAGTCTAACTGCCTGCTGGAAGATTTCCACTAACAAAGCATATTTACTGAAGTTGTTTTTAGATTTTTGCTGATTTGTTTTCAGCTGTTTCTGTTTGGTCGTGCTCTGCCATTTGATTAAATTTTTTTCCTAAATGACCTTATTATTTATTATGTTGATTTTATATGATTTAAATACAAATTCTAAATGTTTGATAGTTTAAATCATACTTGATTTTAAATACAAATTCTAGTTGTTTGATAGTTTAAAGTCGTTTATTGAGCTTAAGGTCAAAGTTAGAACAATTAATTGTTCTAACGAATCTTTCCAAAGAAACAAGAACAAAACTTTTTCAAGCATAAGCATAAAGACTAAAGTAAAGCAAAAATACAACAACAAATGTGAATATATGAAATTTGAGAAAAACTGAGAAATTGACACTTCAAATCTCATCGCCTCTGTGGTGCAGTGCGTTAGTGCGCGCTTGCGCGGGTATCACAAAGATTTCTGATGAAGCCTTTAGCACGGCTGAAATTGCAATAAAATCAGCTAGTGATTTTTTCCTTTTCATATTGAAAAAAAAACTTTGTTGTTGTTTCTTTAGAAAGATTCGTTAGAACAATTAATTGTTCTAACTTTGAACTTAAGCTCAATAAACGATTTTAAACTATCAAACAACTAGAATTTGTATTTAAAATCAAATATTATTTAAACTATCAAACATTTAGAATTTGTATTTAAATCATATAAAAACAACAATTACTTAATTTAATTTGAAAACCTTTTTTAAAGGGCAATTGTTTTGATGACATAAATTTGCTTGGATTGTTTTGTATTTGACTTTTAAAAAAGAACTGTATAACAGGGTTATAAAAAAATTGGCTAAAAATTTTTAAAATTTGTTATTTAAAAATGTATTTTTTTTAACATAGATTCTAAACATTGTAAGGACCAAAACTTTTGCAAAGTTTTGCCCTACATGTTCTAATAATAATAACTTTCATTTCAGATATCGTTTCCTGCTGGGTCGTACACGGTCGACTACACACAAAGTCCAACCCAAAATTACCCAGTGCGGAAATTAGCCATGCGAGGGCCACTTCAAGGGTGGTCAAGGCCAGGTCTGGCAGAAGATGAAGAGTGGTTGACCCAATCTAGGGGTTTAGTTTAGGTTTAAGTAGGCTAAGAAAAACATGAATTATAGGCTAAGTTATTTTTTGTCATACTTTTATTACCTTTCTTTATTTCTTATTACTTATATTTTATTTTTATTAAATTTTATACTTATACTTAGATTTATATAAATAGTATTCATTTATATAATATAACTAATAAAACAGGCATGAAATTAAACCATACCTACCATGACATTCTTCATCTTAATTTAGTTAGGCAGGAACCACTTAGTCATGCCAATAAGGTGTGCCCCCTTTTTCTCACTGGGATGCTGGAAAGCAAAAAACACATATAGTTAAATTCCATATAATTGTTGCTTCGGCAAAACTTAATGCGTAATTAAACAACAGCTATACGATCAGGCGATAATTTGTTGTATTTGCTTTTTTCATTGCATGTAACAACGGCACCATCGTACGATGATTATGAGAAACAAACACCTGCATGAGATGGAGCATAACAAGCGAGGGTATACCAAACTAGAATCGAGATGAAGAAGTCAGTCTTGTTTGAAACGCGAAACCGAGAAGTCAGAAATAAAACAGCAGTTTTATTAAAACCGCGAAGTAGGACAGTAAGTCCATCGAGTGAGCAGAAACTACAAGCAGCACAACTTCCTTTACGACAGCTACGCTAAGACAGCGCAGCAGCGACATTGACCGTCAGGACGACAGCGCCAGAGCAGCGCAGTCAACGCAGGCAGCGGACGTGAGTCAACGGTAGCAGCGCCATACAGCTCTGCCAGATCTACCGCATCCTGCCAACAGCGACAGAGCCGCATAGTTGAAAGAGACTTCGGCTTGAGCAGCAGGATAACTGCGCCAACAGCGCAGTATTGATCATCAACACCGACGACAACAGCATCAGAACCGTATAGCCTAGCGGGCAGCGGACGTGCGTCAATGGTAGCAGCGCCACATAGCGCTGCCAGATCTACCGCATCCTGCAGTAGCAACAGAGCCGCACAGTTGAAAGAGACTTCGGCTTGAGCAACAGGATAACTGCGTCAACAGCGCAGTATTGATCATCGACATCATCGACAGCACCAAAACCGTATAGCCAAATCGGCAGCAGCAGTGTACCAACAACGTCGTAATTAATCAACGACGATTAACAAAGTCGACGTCAACAGCACCAAATTGCAGCAGCCACAGCGTCAGCACCAGGAAGACGTCAACAGCGACAGAGACAGAGCACCGCCGGCCATACCAGGACAAATCCTGAAGTCA
Source organism: Dichetophora obliterata (assembly GCA_963920525.1). NCBI lineage: Eukaryota > Metazoa > Arthropoda > Insecta > Diptera > Sciomyzidae > Dichetophora > Dichetophora obliterata. The sequence continues at coordinate 96,007,796 of OY986436.1, forward strand.
GCAGCAACAGGACAATACTATGTATTATTTATTCCTTTTTATTTATTATTTTATTGATTTTGTAGAATTTATTAATAATAATTTTCGTTGATGATTAAATACATTTTTAAATAATTTAATATCAACTTAACGTAATTAAAATATAAAATTATTTTGCTTACAGATATTTAAATAGTTTAATATTAAAAGTGAGTGAAATTAAATAAATTACAACGGCCAAATTAATTCCTCCTCAAACCTTATTCCCACCTCCTACGAGATTAGTGAGAACGCGAACTCTCGGATCCGCTGTCCAAGGTCAAGTCCGTACCCAACGTAAGCTTGGTCTTTAAACCTAACCTAAGCATCCTTTTCCTCGGCGAACCACAAGCTTTTCGTGAACTGCGACTTGTAGCCCGATTGTATTTTTCCTTGCCTCAAGGTTAGCGAGAACTGCGACCCTTTTGTGCTTCTAACCCACTTCTGATTGTGCTCTCGAGCTGGTTAGACGTGTTTTTTAAAGTGTGTGCTTTATTAAAGTTTTTCTTTAAATTGTGTGCGCTTATAGTGGAAATATTTCATCCGGGTGAAATTATATAGTGTTGTTAATATAATATATTGGTTTCAGGTGAGTTTTCCTTGCCATTTTACTAAATATATTGTATTTTAATTGATTTGAAGCTAATTGCTTGTATTTTGTTGCTGTATTCTATGATTTTTTGTTACTTTTATAGTAGCAGGGTTATTGAGTACAGCACATTCTTTGAGTGTGCCGTTATCGGCGTCACTTTAGTTGTTGTCACGTGATTCTTGTTCCAGTACTTGCTTGAACTTGCCTGAAGCTTGACTTTTTGGCCACCTGTTGGCTGTCTGTCTGAGAGGTGGGTGTACCTACTACATCCCACGGGCGGTTGTTGTATTTGGTTTGGGATAGTACTCCAGTGCTTCCTAAACTTAATTATTCCAGTGCTTCTCAAACTTTTTCGGGTTCGATTTATTCCAGTGCCTCTCAAAATGTTACTCCAGTGACTTTCAAACTGTTACTACAGTGACTGTCAAACTGTTGAGTTAATTTGAGGTGACTCTCAAACTGTTGGGGGGGCCCTGTTTGACTGTCGAACTTTTGACTGTCAAACTTTTTGACTGATAGGTTGTGGAAACGTTTTGTGTAATCCCACGGGATATCACAACTGTTTGATTTTTGGATGGGGATTTTTTCGGAAATCCCAGTTTACCCGATTTTTCGTGGGATTTTTAGGAAATTCCCAATTTTTTGCCTGTGAGCGTTTTTAAACTATAAATTTATAGTTGGGGTGAGGCTACAGGGCTTGATTATGACATCGAGTGATGCGTCAGGGTGCGATGCGTCGCCTCCTGATGGTAGGCTGAAGAGATTGAAGAGGTCGAGGAAGAAGGGATTGGGTGAGGTCTCTAGGGAGGCGAAGTCGGAGACTTCGATGGATAGGATTAGGTGTGAGGGGAAGTATGGGATTATAAAATCCATTTCTTCTGCCGAGTTGAAGGCTGGATGTGAATCGGGTGCGAGTTGTCCGATTGTTGATAAGTGTGGGGGGAATCCGTCCGTTCGCAAGAAAAAGAAGGCAGCGGCTATCGTTGGTAAGGGGAAGGGTGAGGCTTTGCCGAAGAGCTCTTCTGGAGTTGGGGACGTCCCTAAAGATCGTCCGGATGGTGGAAACCCGAAAGGGTTGAAGCCAATTGGGGGATTGAAGGGGGCTACCTTGCCGGTGGGGCCTTTGGGGGAGTCGTACTCGGACGATACGACCGGAATGACGGAGGGGATCTTACTGGGCAGTGTGCCGTTGTCTGGGGGTAAATCGGAGGGGGCTAAGCCTAGGCGGTGGAATTCCGGAGGGTTGACCGCAGGCTCGCTTTTGTCTGGCGGGGCACTGGCTGGCGGGTCCTCGTCGGATGGTTTGTCTGACGAGTTCTTGCCGGGGGGTGTGTCGGTGACAGGTGATGCCCTGTTGGGAAAACCAGCGTCTGGTTTTAATTTGGCTGGCGCAGTTGGGTCTGGAGGGAGGTCAACCGGGGTGCCATTGTCTGGCGGTGTGGTTGAGGTGGTCCGCCCCGGTAAAGGGGTGGTCGCATCGAGCGCGTCGTTGACTGGTGGTCGCTTGTCAGGTGACTCCAAAGGACGGCTGACCGAGGTGCCCTTGACTGGCGGTGCGGTGTCTGGGAGGTCTGCTCCTGGGGTAACTGCAGGGCGGGAGGATTCACCTCTTGTCTTGTTGAAGGGTGTTACCAGCGAATTGGTAAAGACGGTGTTTGAGGCAAACATGGAGGGCAACCTGGCCCGGAGTATTATTGATACTGCCGGGGAGTATGAGATCATACTGATGTCCCTGATTGCTGAGAACGAGTGGTTGAAGGGGCGTTTGGATGTAACCCAAACGAGAGTAAGTGATTTGCCTTTGGCAGGCTTTCCTGCATTGGGGGTTAAGGGGGTTAAGGCGTCTGCGGCTCCTGCTGCAGTTGCTGTGCCTGTCTCTGTGCCGATTGCACCGGCTAAGCCTGTTGTGGAAACATGGTCGCTGGTTGTAAAGAGCAAGGGCAAGGCTACGCCTCAGGAGGTGGTCAAGGACGTCGTTGACAAGGTTGGTCCTACACTTGGTGTGCGGGTCCGTGAAATCAAGCCGATTCGTGGTGGTGGGGCACTTATTCGTACCCCTTCAATTGCTGAGCGTGACCGTATTTCTAAGAACGTTAAGTTCGCGGAAGTCGGTCTGGACGTAATGGTCAACAAAAGACTGAATAAGCGTGTTGTGGTCCAGGGGGTTCACTCACGAATTACCCTTGACGAGTTCATGGGTGATTTATATGAGATGAATCTCAAGGACAAGATGACTGAGGATGAGTTCCGTAAGGGTGTTAAGCTGGTCAGTCCTCCATGGAAAGTGGGAGATAATGGAGTTTCGGCAGTCATACTGGAGGATTGTGGCACTGCCATGGAATCCCTTCTCGACGTCGGCCGTTGCTATATTAAGTGGTTCTCATTTTTTGTGAGGGCTTACACGCAGCACCTGGGATGTTATCGTTGTATGAGTTTGGACCATAGGGTGAGTGAGTGTAGAGTGAAGGAAGTGGTTTGCTCTTGTTGTGGTCAGTCTGGCCACATTGCTAGGGTGTGCGGCAATCCGTTGAATTGCCGCAATTGTGCGTTTAAGGGTTTACCTTCTGCGCATCGCATGCTGACGGAGGCGTGCCCTCTGCATTGTGCGGTACTGGCTAGGGCGAGAGCAAGACACTAGAATGAGTGTGAAAATACTTCAGCTCAACTGTCAGGGTGCATATGCTGCTATGTGTGATTTGGGTGCATTGATGCTTGATGGTCGCATCGGCTTTGCTCTTGTTCAGGAGCCGTACTCAGCCAATGGTTGTTTACGGGGCTTACCTTCTACTTTGAGGGTATTTCCTGATACGAGGTGCAATTCTGCTGTGATTGTTAATGACATTGATGTTGAATGCATGGTTGTGAGTGTGAGTGAGTGGGGTGTGTGTGTGTGTGTGGATGGTGTGTTTGGAAGTGTGTATCTGGCGAGCTTGTATTGCAAGTTCGGTGATCCTCTTGAGCCATATCTTGCGTATATGGACTCCTTGCTATTACTTGCGAGTAGCAAGCCACTGGTCCTGGGTTTGGATGCGAATGCATCATCTCCTATGTGGTTCAGTAAGGCACCCAGACATGCGTCTGGTTACCAGAACCACATTAGGGGTGAGATGCTGAGTGAATGGTGTTTGAGTAGGTGCTTATGTGTGTTGAATGAGCCAAGCCAGTGGTATACGTTCGATGGGCCAAGAGGGGTGAGTGATATCGATGTTACAATCGGTAACAGCTTAGCCTTCGGTATGTTTCAGTTTGAATGGAGAGTGAGAGGTGGATGTGGTGTGAGTGATCATAACCTTATTGAGGTTGTGCTTACTTACGAGCGAGTGTTGCGTGATCGGGTGAATTTGAAGCGATGGCGCACATGTGGTGTCAATTGGGATGTTTATGGTGTATTTCTTTATGAAGTGGCCATGAGCGTTCCAATTGAACACTTTAGATGTATGAATGTGGATGAGCAAATTGCTCTGTTGTGTGATTGGGTTGAGGGTGCCAACGACGCTTTGCTTACGAGGTGTCAAGTGGCAAATCGTAGCAGAGTGAAGTGGTGTACTAGGGAGTTGGGGGTAAAAAGGAGGCTACTCAGACGTCTTAGGAAGAGATTCCAAAGTGCTAGAGTGGTTGGGGATCCTGAAGTGCTCCAGCATAGACAGCGATACAGGGAATGTTTGAGTGAGTACAAGCATATGCTTGTAAGTGTGAAAGAGAAAGAATGGAGAGACTTTGTGTACCGCTGTAGAGATGACCCATGGTGCATGGCATATAAAATATGTCGTGGGCGGGGCAGATCTACAGATGTGAATTGTATTCGTCTTGGCGATACCATTCTGTCTGAATGGAGTGATTGTGTCCATGCTTTGTTGAGCTCATTCTTTCCGAGATCGGAAGGTGAAATCTCTTCTCAATCCAGAGAAGAGTTGGATCCTCCGTCTTTGAGGGGGGGCGAGATTGAGTATGGTATCAGTCTTTTGCGAAGTCGGAAGTCTCCTGGTATGGATGGTATGACTGGAGAGATGGGTAAAGCCATCTGGAAGGTTATTCCTGAGTATCTCGAGGCTATGTATGCAAAGTGTCTGTCTGAGGCTTACTTCCCCACTGTGTGGAAGGAAGCAAGAGTGATTGTGCTCTTGAAGTCGCCTGATAGGTTGAGGAGCAATCCTCGCTCCTATCGGGGTATTAGCTTACTTCCGGTGCTTGGAAAAGTGCTGGAAAGGGTTATGGTGGAACGACTTCTTGATTGTGTGAATGCGAGCCTTTGCGAAAATCAATTTGGTTTTCGTAAGGGCAAAAGTGTGATTGATGCGTGGATGTTTGTAAAGAATGTTGTTGCGGTAGGTAGCTCCAAGTATGTCTTGGGGTTATTTATTGACTTCAAGGGGGCTTTCGACTATCTATGCTGGGAGAAAGTTTTAGATAGGTTGAGTGTGATTGGGTGTCAGGAAATTAAGCTCTGGAGGAGTTATTTTTCTGGCAGGCGTGCATGTGTTGTTGGTGTAAACCAATGTGTGTGGATGGATGTTGTTCGGGGCTGTCCGCAGGGGTCTATCTGTGGTCCATTCATTTGGAACCTCATGATGGATCCATTGCTAAGGCGGCTTCGTCAACTGTATGAATGTTGTGCGTATGCTGATGACCTCCTTGTTTTGGTTGAAGGCCAGTCTCGTGCTGAGCTGGAGGCTAGGGCAAGTGCGGCCATGGGCATGGTGTGCGATTGGGGGAGGGGTGTTGGTGTGAGTGTGGCCATGGACAAGACTGTGACGATGCTGCTGAAAGGCAGGTTATCGTTGCGTCGAAATCCATGTGTAAGAGCGAATGGGGTTAGCCTCAGATATGCGACTGAAGTTAAGTATTGGGGGATAACTATGTCTGAACGTATGAACTTTGTTGCCCATCTGGTGACATTGAAGGGCCGATTATTGTCGGTCGTGGGGTGTGTGCGTCGTCTGCTTAGGAGTGAATGGGGCCTCAGTAGGCGGGCTGTGCGGCTTATGTATGGGGGCCTATTTGTTGCTTGCGCGACTTTTGGTGCTCCTGTATGGGGTCACGTGGTCAGGTCTGCTGTGGGATATCGAAAGATACTCTCTTGTCAGAGAGCCATTATGATTGGGTGTATGCCTGTGTGTCGTACAGTATCTACGGATGCTTTACAAGTGTTGTTGGGGGTACCTCCTCTTGATCTTGTAGTAATGCAACTCTGTGTTACTTATGGGATCAAGAAAGATGTGCCCTCCTTATTGTTTGAATGGGTTTCGCACTCTGACGTAAGGCGTATGAATGAGGGTGAGTGGAAGGCTTTGCTGAATGAGTGTGTGAGGTCTAGATGGCAATCTAGATGGGATGAATCTTTGAATGGAAGGGTCACGTATAAATTTATACGTGATGTTATGTTTGTGAATGGTAGCCCTGACTTTTGCTTTAGCTTGAGTCTGGGTTTCCTTTTGACTGGGCATGGTTCTCTCAATGCTTTCTTGCATGAGAGAAACTTGAGTGTGACTGCGGAGTGTGATTGTGGGGCAGTCTATGAGGACTGGTTGCATGTTCTTCGTGAGTGTTCTTTTTATGAAGACATTCGTGATTTGCGTGCAATGGGTGTGATACGTGAGAATGGGGATTTCGACCTAATAAACGCACTCCCTTCTTGTGAGCAAGTTTCTAGGTTGGATCAGTATGCATGTCAGGTGTTTGAGAGGCGGCGTACCAGGCGTTTTTGAGTTTGATGTATTCGTTTTTTCGTTCTGCTTTGTGTGAATGTGTTGGTCCAAATTGAATGGTGTGTGAATGTGGCTGTTCGATTTTTTGTTGATTTGTCCATTTTTGTTTTATTGGTTACCAGTCCGGAGCTGTGATGAGCTAAAACTGGTAGGAGTATGCTTTTAGTATGCTTCGAGGTCCGACCAAAGACTTAAAAGATGGCAGTCAGTAGCCCCTTGGCATATGCCAGGTTGACTGATTGGATCGGCCCTTCGGGGAGATTCGTGGTGGCTGTGTGTTTATCACCCATATCGTGGGTAGAGCTACTCAGCTCGGTGTAGGTTTGCATTCTCAAACTGGGTGCCGTACCCCAGAGTGCGGAAGAGGTTGGATAGGCCTCCACCCCTACCAAGGGTTGCGACATGTCATCATAACATTTAGCTAATTTGGTACCTTTGAACTCTCAAAGGGGCGTTGGCCGACGCAATATTTCGGCCCCATGCTATGGAGCAACGTAGAATTAAGCCTAAACGGAAGGTGTCTACGTAAAACACTATGGATTTTCTGTGTTTCTAACCATCCAGTCCGTTCTTAATCCTCCAAGAACCCATTTTCCTCCAGCGAGATTAGCGTGAACGCGAACTCTCGGATCCGCTGTCCAAGGACGAGCCCGTACCCAACGTAAGCTTGGTCTTTAAACCCAACCTAAATATCCTTTTCCTCGGTGAACTACAAGCTTTGCGTGAACTGCGACTTGTAGCCCGATTGTATTTTTCCTTGCCTCAAGGTTAGCGAGAACTGCGACCCTTTTGTGCTTCAAAACCATCCTTTCCTTTGGCATTGTAACGCATTCTCCCCGGCTGATTAGACAGTTGGGAATTCAAGGACAATATTTAAACTACAGAAACTCACAAATAATATTTAAATTACAAAACATTATTTAAATTACAAAGCACCATTTAAATTACAAAACATTATTTAAATTATGAAACATTTATTAAACTACGAAACATTATTTAAATTACGAAACATTATCACAGATCAATTTGAATAGGGTAGCTCTAGGTAGATTTAAGTTAGATTTAAGCTACGAATTGTGAATAAATATTGTCATTATTTGAAAACCCTTGAGTTTGATTTAGTGTTTGCAATTACTAAATTCTTGCAACGATCCTGGTTCCGGCGAGCTTACCTCAGCCGTGAGAACGCATCGTTACAACATAAATTTGTATACTCTTCTTAAATAAAAAAAAAATATCCGTTATTATGTCATCAAACTTCTGGCGATATCTCGAAAACTCTAGATTTTCTCAGTACAACGCGTTTTTGTATGAAAAGTCGTTGATTGATAAAAATAAGGATAAACGAAAGGTTTTTAGCTAGTATGTGTTGCATGGGATAGGAGCTGGACAGCTGCGAAACGAAAAAAAAAATATATTAATAAAAATAATAAGTAGCAGCTGAAAACTTAATCACCACCTCTGGTCACCTTATATCTGATCCATATGTATGCAATGAAAGAAAATAGTAAAACAGGGAAAAAACTATTAAACAGCCAAGTTAGGAAGTTAAATCATATACTCATATGTCGACAATGGAAAGAAAAAGGATATTTTCATCGGTAGGTGATGATTATCTGTAAGAAATAGAAAAAAAATTAATTAAATCAGATTCTTACCAGAGCTAGCACTTCGTCGTCAAAAATCTTCACTACTGTAAGTCGGCCATCAACGTTTCTTTAATATAGTAAGGAGAACGTAGTGAGAAACATAGAATAAAGAGATAAGGAAGCGGTGTTGAGCTCACACACAGTGTTTGTGTGAGGAAGTACATCTCTGATTTTGAGCAAGCATTTTTTGACACATCGTAAATCGAACAAGTAAACACTGCCAACCATTCGCCAACTACTGCAAATTTCATAAAAAATTTGTATTTAAGAGTGATTGTCATCGCTCTAAATTATTGAATTAAAGTCTTTAAATAAAAAAGAAAATATTAAAATGCCCTGTATAGTGAAAAACTGTGAAAGTGACCAGTATCTCACAATAAGTTGATTTCATTTCACATTTAAGTGTATTCAAATTAGAACAAATTTTCAAATGAAATATTGTTATTTATATAAAAGTGATTGGTGAAAAGTGAATTTCAATAAGAAATTAATATATTTCTTACCAGAACTATAAGAAAATTGTGTATATTTAGCCAGCATGTTTCGCGCCATTTCCCGATTGAGCTTATGTCAAACCTCAAATACCAAGCCAAGGGCGCATTAAATTTCTAAAGGTGACATCCATTTTCAAGGCGCCCTTTTTTATTATATTACAAATATCGCCATAAGTGCAGTTTACGGCCTACGCGTTTATATTTTTTTATTATTTTTATTAAACGTATGTGGGCCTCCTTAGTCCAAATAAACAAAAATAAAATGCCTGTCTCTAATGACTTAGGAGATAAAATCCAAGAAAATTTCAAAATTCAGTGCAATATATGAAGTGTGTCGAATAAAGCCCAAAATAAAGAATGAGATATCACACAATATAATGTTAATAAAATAATAAACAAATAAAACAATGTTAGTGGAAGACTTTCAACAGGCTGTTGGACTCCATAATAATAATATAAGCATAAAGACTAAATTAAATAAAAAATACAACAAATATGAACATATGAAATGGGAGAAAAACTGAGAAATTGACACTAAAAATCTCATCGCCTCTGTGGTGCAGTGCGCTAGTGCGCGCTTGCATCGGTATCACAAAGATTTCTGCTGAAGACTTCAGCAGGGCCGAAATTGAAATAAAATCAGCTAGTGATTTTTTCCTTTTCATATTGAAAAAACTTTGTTGTTGTTGTTGTTGTTGTTTCTTTGGAAGGATTCGTTAGAACAATTAATTGTTCTCACTTTGACCTAAAGCTCAATAAACGATTTTAAACTATCAACGAATTAGAATTTGTACGGGTTGCCAATATTCGAAGAGCCCATCTGGCAACACTGTAACTTTCCGCAGTGATGCCAAATCGACTATTGACATACCGCGTTTGAAGCGTCATTCCAAGCAAATGCTTACAATGGAACAATACACGCCACGCGAACGCTCTAAATTTGTTGAAATTTACATTCAACAAAACAAGTCAATAGTGAAAACTCAACGTGCTTTCAAAAAAAAATAAATAAAGTGAAAAGTGCGCCTTCCAAGAAAACAATTTATCGCTTGTATGAAAGATTTACAACTGGTAATACTCTTGGTAACCCAAAGAGGCCAAATAAAAAGCGACCAAGGCGATCGGATGAGAATATTGCAGCCGTACGAGCCAGTATTGAGCAGTCACCAACAACATCCCAAAATTGCCGTTCTCAGCAGCTGGGCATTCCCCGATCCACTTTACAACGCATTTTACGTGTTGATTTGAATTTGTTTCCGTACAAAATTCAATTGGTAAACAAATTGTTGCCTACCGATAAGCCACGTCGATTGGAATGGGCCCAAAGAGTCATCGAAATGGCTGAAGAAGACGAGCAATTTTGGCATAAAATTATCATGAGCGATGAAGCTCATTTTCAGTTGAACGGAACGGTAAACAAACAAAATTGCCGTATTTATGCCACTGAAAATCCACAAGAGATTCAAGAGGTACCTCTTCACGATGCAAAAGTCATTGTTTGGTGCGGCGTTTGTGCTAAAATGCTCATTGGGCCGTTCTTTTTCGAAGATGATAATGGCCACAGAGTTACTGTCAATCAGGAGCGTTATCGCGATATGATAAACAATTTTTTCATGTCAATCGTTCGTCGAAAGCGTATCAGGCACTACTGGTTTCAACAAGACGGCGCGCCACCACACACAAGCCGCACTACAATTTTGTGAAGCAATTGTTCCCTGGCCGTTTGATGTCAAAAAATTGGATTTCGATTGGCCGCCAAGATCACCAGATTTAACGCCTCCAGACATCTTTTTGTGGGGTTATTTGAAATCAAAGGTTTACGTCAACAAGCCAAAGACCCTAGAAGAGCTGAAAACCAACATCCGTCAAGAAATAACCGCCATTCCCATCGAAATGTTGAAGAAAACCATGGAAAATGCTGCAAAACGGGCACAATATGTCGTAGAGGCCAATGGCGACCATTTACGAGATATCATATTCAAGAAATAATGTAAGCAAATCTACTTGAACCCAATTAAATGATATTTATGACGAACAGACAAAAAATTGTGGTTTCTTTGATTTATTTAAAAATAAAATGGGCGCTTCGAATATTGGCAACCCTGTATTTAAAATCAAGTATGATTTAAACTTTCGAACATTTAGAATTTGTATTTAATTCATATAAAATCAACATAATTAGTAACAAGGTCATTTAGAAAAAAACTTAAGTTATTTTAAATTATTACATATTATATAACTTCATTCATCCGCTTTAAATTAAAATGAATTTTTATGAAATTGTTTTAAATCATTTTAATGTTGTTCAGACTTCGCATCTTTTGTTACCTTTTACTAATATGTTTCTTTGTTTACGGGTTAAATATGCCTATAGGGGAACCATACACCCAAAAAAATTGGTAATGCACCAAATTGTATACCTCAAGGGTGGAGTGGAAATACAATAAAAATATAATAATAAAGATACACTTGAGAATAACAGTTTACACCTTTCTTTACAATAAACCCGAATGCGGCCCTGTTTGAATGTGTCTGTGTTTGTGTGAACTTACACTAATAAAAAAAGTACTTCGTTTCTGTTCAACTACAGCGCTTCTTTATATCTTACTTCTATGGTGAGAAATGAAAGATGTTAATAGTAAAGTAGCATTGCGATGTAACAATGTAACATGTCTGACTGTCTCAACCTGGCGAGGCCAGCATAATCTTTGTGAAATCGCCTCAAGTCGACTCAAACCTCCACGTGGTGTTTCCTGGGCAACGTCAAAACTGACAACCGTTAGTTTGGCGGCTAATCTGAGCGGCGGGCCTCCCTAGGCTTAAAGTAGGTTGTGCGTCGGGTTTGAAGCCCACCCGTAAAACAATTTTCAATGAAAAGGAAAATATTTTTGGTCCAACAGTCGCAAAGTTCAGCCTCCACGACAACACCTCCGATAACGGAATGAGGCTGATTGACTTCGCCGCAGCACAAAACATGGTCGTAAGTAGCACTAGATTCAAGCATCTCAATATTCATAAAGCCACTTGGATGTCCCCTGATCAAAAAACCAAGAATCAAATTGATCACGTTTTGATCGGCGGAAGGCACTCTTCCAGTGTATTGGATGTACGCATGATCCGCGGTGCAAACATTAACTCGGATCACTATCTTGTTGCAGCCAAGACCCGGACATGTCTGTGCGCAGCTAAGAATACATGCAACCCTACACAGAGAAAGCTAGACGTCGACAAGCTGCAATCGAAACAGACAGCCGATTCTTTCGCCACTCGACTCTCACTCCTGCTTCAAAGCACTCCTCCAATCGATGATATATGCGCGCAGTGGACACACATTTCCAACTTCATGCGTGCGGCTGCTGAAGAGGTGATTGGCTACCAACGCTCTCGCCACTGCAGAGAAAGACGCCGCCTACAAAGCCACTCTGCAGTCCTGTACTCCACCATGTCTGAATTTGGTATTCCTGCAAAACTAATACGACTTTGCAGGATGACACTGAGCAACACCAGCAGTGCAGTTAAAATCGGGAAGGACCTCTCCCCACCATTTATTACCAAACGAGGTTTCAGACAAGGTGATTCCTTATCGTGCGAATTTTTCAACCTAATGATGGAAAAGATCATCCGAGCTGCTGATCTGAGACGTAGTGGCACCAGATTCTGCAAGAGTGTTATGCTACTTGCGTATGCTGATGACATCGATATCATTGGCCATAATACGCGCGAAGTCAGTGCAGCATTTTCCAGATTAGAAAGAGAGTCAAGTCGAATGGGTCTGGCAGTGAATGCGGATAAGACGAAATACTTGGTGTCAACAAACAAACAGTCCCAGCGTCTTGGAACCCACGTTACCGTTGACAATACCTCCTTCGAGGTTGTGAAGAACTGCGTTTATCTGGGATCCAGCATTAACTCAACCAACGACATCAGCATTGAGATCAAACGAAGAATAACTCTTACCAACAGGTGTTTCTTTGGGTTCAGTAGGCAATTGAGAAGCAGAACCCTCTCTCGACGAACGACGTTCACGAATAACGCTCTATAAATCGCTCATAATGCCCGTCCTTCTATATGTATTACAAACCTGTATGCTGAGCAGTTCAGATGAGAGAAGAAAGATTATTCGAGAAAGAGATTCGAGAGAAAGATTATTCGTAAGATCTACGGATCAATCTGCGTCAATGGCGAGTACCGAATACGGTGGAATGATGAACTGTATGAGCTGTACGCTGACATCGACATAGTCAAGCGCAATAAAATCGAGCGGCTTCGCTGGCTTGGTCATGTTCAGCGCATGAAAGACGATGCTCCAGTGAAGAAAACGTTCGATTCGGTACCCAGCGGCGCTCAACGCAGAAGAGGACGACCGCATCTTCCTTGGAAAGACCAAGTAGAGGAAAACCTGACGAAGCTTGCAATTTCCAACTCGCGCCAGCAAGCGAAAGACAGAAATGGCTGGCGCAAATTCTTAGATGAGGCCAAGACCGACATACGGTTGTAGCGATAACTAAGTAAGTAAGCATTGCCACATTAAAAGTCCCATTCTGTGGTAGGTAAAACTGAAAGTTTACTTTGGAATGATTCATTCAGAAAAGTGTTCAGTCAAATACCTACTGAAGAAACATGAGCGCTTGGTAGGACAATTTTCATTTCTTTAACCCAGGTACGAAATAATGACATAAAGAGGAGTATAAAAAAAAAAAAAGGAAAAAGGTCAAGGAAAATAAAAAGGACAAAAAGGCGGGATTATAAAATATACTAAAATATTTTTTGTTGTGTTTTTTTTTATAAAAGTATAGGAACTATATGTAAGAATATGAATTTTTAGTATATATGTACAGAAAGTTCGAGAAGGCGAGAAAATTAAAACGGTCATTGCACCAAAAATACAAAAAAGATCAAGAATAAATAGGTGATGGAAAAGTTCCGTTTGACAAGATGAAGTGTAGTTCTGGAGGAATTTTTTCTAGCTCAGAATTTATTCTGCAAGTAATCGTGAAGAGTGCATGTTCATTTAAATTTGTCTCGTTAAAAGTGAGAATTAGTTTAATTAAAGAAAAAAAAAGTGAAAAAAAGTATATTAGTGCAAAAGTGCACAAGTGCAAGTGACAGATAAAAGGGATATCATCTTTCAGGAAGAAAAAAACTAGGAAAGGAGACAAGGCTGTGAAGAGGAGTCATTAAAACCAGATAAAGGTAAAAAAAACAGAGAAAAAAAACGTTTAAGAGACTTTAATTTTTTTGAAAAGGTTCTAATGTGTTTGGTTTAGTAAAAGTTTATTTGTGTTTTTTTTTTCCTTGTAAAGGATCCAGTGTATGAAAAAAGGATAAGAAAATTTATTTTAAACGGTGTGGGCAATAAAACAATTGTAAGGAAGTACAGTTAAAGTGAAGGTCTTGTGTGTAAGGAATTGTGTGTAAAGAGCTGTGAGGACAAGGAGAACGTCATTGGTGTTGGAAGGAGTACAAAAGCGCTGGGATCAAACAGCGCTTAAAAGATAAGTCAGCCACAAATTGTTTAAATTTAATTATCTACATATATATATAATAAACGTATGCACGTAAATGTAAATGTCCATATACAATTATATATATATGCGTAGTACCCCCTAAGAGTCCATTCTAGTCATAAAAGAGCCTATAGATCTAGCGCGTAAAGATAAACAACAGGCAGCTAACAAGGCAAAGCGGAAAATATTGTGGTGAATAACCAGCACCAAAATTTGCCTAAGGAGTCAGATAGTTCAGGCACTTAAGTGTCGCAGGAAGCCTAGTCACCAACCATTACCAGTGGAAAGTGAAACGAAGCCCCACAGCATAGAACCACAGAATATTAATGTCTACACAAAAACACCAGTGGTGGTGTAAAAGGAAAAAAGAAAATAAAAGCGGAAACTTCGGCGGCATTTTTTTTTTTAGAAAATATAGAGCAGAAACAAATCTAAATTTTCGTATTTTAGGTAGAAAATAAGTTATAGCCTAAATGTTTTTTTTATAATCATTTAATTCCATTTCCCATTTTTGTTGTTAAGTTAATATTAGTGTTATATTGGAGTTTCTGTGAGTGAGTATGATCATTTGTGTTCGAGTCAACGAAATCTATTTAATTCGGTTCGTATAGAAATACTCGCGCATCAGGGTTCAAAAAATTTTATGAGTAACCCAATAATTTTTGTGTACAACCTCATAGAGCTCTTTTGGGTAGATGTGTTCATAGTCTAGTTGTTTTAATTTTCGTTATTATAGTCGCATGTTGGCTTGCGTTAAATATTAGCTGAAACGTAAGATAGACTATTTATTGTCCCTATCAACGAGTGATTAACCTCTCTTCAAAAAAACAATTAAATAAAAAAAAAATACAATTTCTTTTGTTTATTATAATATAAATTTTCTTATTTTTGAAATATTTTGATATGTGGAAACAATTGGTGTACATATAGTTTTTCTTTCTTTTAAATGAATTAATTTCAAATTTGTTTAACTATAATTACAATTTTTATAGCACTTTTTTTATTTTAATAGCGTTAAATTTTGCATTGTAGATTTTAGGAAATATGATTAAAATCACCTTAATCTGAATCCTTAAAATGAAGAGATAAATTCTTTAATCTGGGGTCAGACAGCAGGAGCATAGTGCAATGAAACGATGAGTGAGTAAAAAAAAAAAAAGGAGGGTGTAAAACGTTCGTTACTGGGGTCGTCTGCAAATTTAGAAAGACCAAGACAACCATGGTTGGGTGGGTGCCTTGAGGAATTTTTTTTTTCTTTATTCTTATTCTTCAAAAGTTTACATTACATTACAATTAACAACTAATCCTCCATTAAGTCGTTTTTGAATGTCATGTTCGGTGGTGTTTGCTATATGTATTTTAATTTCATGATCATAATTCAATATTCGTTTGGTGTAGTTATTTTTATTTAGATGTTTTTTTTTTATTTTTGATTTCATTCAACTTCCTGTTGTTAAACGGAAGTTATTGTAAGCCCTCCGATTTGATGCTGGCGGGTTGGATAACCTCCCTTGAAACCGCAAAGCTAGCCGTGGCGGGCCGCGTCAAACACGATGACTGGGGAGCATAACATATGTTTAATAGTGAATTGAAAAAATTCTCGTCATTATGATATCAAAATTATTGCGATATCTCAAAAACTATAAATTTTCTCAGTACAACGCATTACCTTAAGCCTCAGAATGAGATAAACAAATTTAAATTTAAAATTTTGACCTGTCAAGCAAACATCTCCGTCATTTTCAAATCGATTTTCATAAAATTTTCAAGTGATGCGCGTACAGACAGACAGACAGATATAAATTTTAAAAATTACATTTTTGGAATCCACATCCTTCAAAATTTTCAGCGCAGAAAAAATTTTCAAATAAAATTAAGTGTAGAGATTTTTTTACAGTTTTATTATATGTATAAATTTATGCATTTAAGCATTAAAGAAAATAAACAACGTTTTAATCGGCTTAATAACTCTGTCAAAGACTATGTGAATTTCTTTGCATTAGAAATCAGGATAAACCTGAATTGGTCAACATAGAATCCGATGAAGAATTATTTATATCATCATTTCAAGCTATTCCACATTCGAACCAAATTCGATGCTCTCAATCACTGGGATTGAGACGCTGAAGCTTTGTTGAGGATTCTTCATCATCGACTCTTGGGTCGAAGATAGAACAGCTTTTAATGATAATAAAAATAATTATTTTTTTTATATTGTACCTTTGATTTAAATAATTATATATATATTTATATAGTCAGTAATACTACTTAGTGAAAATTCTGAATGCTATTGTGTAAAATAATGTATTATGTTTAAATCAATTAAAGTTTTATTTCATATGTCACGTTACTTTTGGGAGGGGATGAGGTGTTTTGAAATACACTACGAAATGTAACGGAGGGGGAAGGAGGGTTAAAAAGTGCTAAAAATCGGTAATGTACTTTATGAACGACCCCTAAGCTACGACAATCTAAATTATCATAGGAATCGAATAAAAAAGAATTATCAAAATCGGTTCAGCGGTTACCGAGCTTTTTCTTGATCAAATTTCGTGAGTCGCCTTTTATATAATAGTAAAGAAAATATCAACACCAAACACATTATCCCAGAATTACGACTAAAGGCAAATATTAAATGCAAGTATTTAAAATATTTGTGATTTTAAAGCGTTTTGAAATTGCTCACATTTTTGATCAAAAATAAAAAAAATAAACAAAACAAAACATCAATTGCATTTCGCTATCTTAATATAGAAAGGTCTAACTGAATTTTTTTTACATTGCATTTACATTTACATTGCATTTACATTGCATTGCATTTACATTTTAAAAATGTCATTTCTTAAAAATCCAGGGGTGTACTGTCCCCTTAAGGAAAAAACCCCTGTACGTAATTCACAACTTTCGAAAAAAATAAGGACCCGTTCAATAAATAAAACGGGTCCTTAAAATAATATCGCTTAAAATTGACATGACTTAACTAAGGCATACTTACAAGTTACATATGTCTTTTTTGGTTTTTTAGCTGAATGCATCGCTAACGTGAAATAAGCCAAAAATTATGTTGATAATTCAGGAATTGGTACACCCCAGCTTTTGTATTTGTGTTAGCAGTAAGCTGGTATTAGCTGCAGCATAGATGCGTGGATATACCTCTTTTTCGCTTATCTGTTATAGGATAGGTAAAATTATCTTTTTCAATTCTATTAGGAAATTTCAAATACTTTTACAGCGCATTCCTTTAGGTTGACTGTGTAAATAAACCATTGTTAGCTTGCACGTTTTAATATAGGCTTCTTCGTTCGCCAATCGCCGGTGCATCAGCAAGTACAGCAAAGTTAATTTGGCTTTCTTTGCTGGCGAACGTCCTCCAAGTGCCATCACCAGCAGCACAAACAAATGAAGAGCAAAATTTGTTGCTAGCCAACATCCTCCAAGTGCTATCACCAGCAGCACAAGCAAGTGCAGTGTTTAAATTTCTTGCTAGCCAACATCCTCCAAGTGCCATCACCAGCAGCACAAGCAAATGAAGCGCAAATTCTCCGCTTGAATTTATTTGATTCACGCCGGAGTATAATAGCAGAAATTTGCCTCTGTGCTTAACCAGAGTTAACCAGTCAATTGAATTTTGCTGCACTTGCTGGTGCTGCTCGTGGCGGCTCTCGGAGAACGTTGGCAAAAGAACAGGAAATTTGCACTGCACTTGCTTGTGCTGCTGGTGATGTCACTTGGAGAACGTTGGCAAAAGAACAGGAAATTTGCACTGCACTTGCTTGTGCTGCTGGTGATGGCACTTGAAGGATGTTGGCTAGCAAGCAATTTTGCACTGCACTTGCTTGTGCTGCTGGTGATGGCACTTGGAGAACGTTGGCAAAAGAACAGGAAATGTGCACTGCACTTGTTTGTGCTGCTGGTGATGACACTTGGAGGATGTTGGATAGCAAGGAATTTTGCACTGCACTTGCTTGTGCTGCTGGTGGTGGCACTTGGAAAACGTTCGCCAGCATAGAAAGCCAATTTAACTTTACTGCACTTGCCGATGCACCGGGAGATCGTTGATCCACACGCACGCACACACAAACTCAAGCACTTTCGTTATTTTAAATTTTTATTGTTTTGTTATTTTTTAAGTTTTTTAAGTTCACAATATTGCAATTTTAAAAAATAAGATGCAAGTACAAGCACTCCAACTAAATATGCCGCGGAAATTGACGTGCTGTTTTTTTCTTTATTTTTGAGTGTGTCAAAAATTCGCTTTCGATTGTCAAAATTTATAGTAGCTTCTGGAGCTAGCACAAATTTTGACAATTATATTCACCTCAAAAATGCCAAAAATTGCTCTACCAACTGTCAAAATTTGATCATCCTACTGAAAAGTTTCCGATTGAAACACAGGCAATGTAGCAAATGTTATATTTTGACGGGAATTTTTTTTCTTTACCTAAAATTGTGATGGCTTGGTTTAAAGCAAAAAACAATAAAAATAGATGTTCAAAACAATTAATATTAATATATTTAATTGATGTTAACTCTTCGGCAGCTAAAAATCATGAAGTCCATCCGACAAGTGCAATGTTTGTGAGGGCAACGAAAAAAGTCCCGTTACTTTATCGAACAACATGTAAGTCCGATAGTAGCATGACAGAATCACCAGGGGGTCAATTCCCGTTCTGCGTTATCGTCATATGAAAAGTGTTTTCAGCTTTACACGGAAAACACGATTCCCGTTGTGTGTTAAAACTGCAACAGCTGTTTATTTTTAGCTGAAATGAAAACAAAGTTAACGCCGGTTGTAAACGCGCGTTATCGACTTGCTATATTAGTTTCGGCTATTTTATGCTACCGAAAAACTTATTTTGGTTATATTTATTTATGCAAAATTAATTATACTTTTCTTTTTTATTGCTTATTTTTAATATATAGTTTTACTTTCTTAATCAAGTTTATAGCTTTGGGAAAGCGATATAAGTCGAAGTGTTCCTCCGAAATTCTGCTGAATGAGTTTTCTTGATCGCGAAGTCTCCTCCTAAAAATCCTTAAGTTTTCTCTACATAAATCAATAAAAAGAATGTTGAAGTCATAATAAAGTCATCATCATGTTCAATAAAGTCATTTTTGAAAATATTTTCTACCATCTAATAATTTGTTTACATTTATTTTTCATAAAAGCTTTGTTTAATAGACATTCAGCAACTCTCAAATGCTGTTCAGCAGCTACTTTTCATTAGGCGAACAAGAATCGCGTTTTTGTGCGCAGTGAAGTGAAAAAGTGAAATCTTTAAATGAAAACTATTGTGAAAAGCTTCTTTTCACTTCACTTAAACGCAAAACGGGAATTGACCCCCAGGTATGGTAAAGGGATTCACCACACCGACAGCTAATGTCAAAATGATGTCAAATCGCAAAATACATTAAAATATTAAACTATAACTAAAATTAAAATGTTAGTTACATTAGAACAATCCTAATTTTAAAGGAACAACTAAGTGATTAAAATTAAATTCCGTTTGTACAAAAATATGAATTTATATTTAAAAAAAAAATAAATCGAAAAAACTATTGTTCTAACAACAATGTCAAGCATTATTTTTTTTTTAATACTTTTTTTGTGTAATTATACTTAATAAAACACTGAACATGGAGTTTTGTGAATTAAAGTTTGAGATTTGCTTTTGTATGGTTGTAAGTTGAAGTACGTTGCTTGATAGTATAAATTTGTAACACATGCTTTAACTTACATACAGACTTATGCTACTATTATTTTTAAACCTTTTTATGATATTAACGTAAGTTTCAATAAAAATGTAATATTTGATAATTAACATACAGTGGTGGTCACAAATTTAGCACACTTAAAAAAGTAAAATGAATACTTATATTTTCCATTTATTTGTTGTAAATTTTTAATTAACTTTTTTTTAGTGTATATATTATGTCTTCTTTATTTCTTACATACATTTTTTTATTTCAAAACTTTTCCCTATAGGACTTAAAATCAAATAAAAATTAAAAATAAGCAATTCGACTTGGTCATGAATTTAGCACACGAGCGAAAAAATGTCTAGGATGAAAAATATAATCAAAATTGATTGCATAAAACTCAATATTTCGTAGGAAATCCCTTATTCTTAATTATTGCATCTCATATCCTTGGTAAACTTTTGACCAAAGCCTCACAACGGTACTTTGGAATACTATACCGAATCCTTTGGATTTCCCTTAACAAATCTGCCAAATTTTTGGATTTGACTGTTAGTATTTGCTGCTCGACATCCCGCCACAGATTCTCAATCGGGTTTAAGTCTGATGATTGCGATGGCCACTTCAAAATATCAGTATGTTTGTCTTCCAAGCAACTCTTAACTATGTGAGCACTGTGCTTTGGATCATTATCCTGCATAAAACGCCATTAAAGTGGAAAATTATCCTCTTGAAATGGTATCATGGTATTGACAAGTACGTTTGTGTAAGCGTGCTGATCCATTTTTTGGTAAATTTTAACAATCGGACAAACTCCGTGCCAAGAAAACGCCGCCCATACCATAACATTTCAGCCACCCTGTTTAATCGTCTTGAGCGTGTACTTTGGATTGTGTTGCATGTTTTTAGGACGCCACACATATTGTTTGCTTCAGATGCGAACCGGCAAAACTTTGATTTATCCCTCCAAAGCACATTTTTCCAAAAATTTGTTGACTATTTAAATATTCTTTTGCAAACGCAAGACTGCATTTAATATTTTTGTGCGACACATGTGGTGTTTGTTGGGCTATAAAGCTACGGAAATTGTTTTCATTCAAGCGTCTTCTTATGCCTTCTGAGGATACATTTATGCCATATTTTGATGAAATTTCATTTTAAATTTTATTTGGGGTCTTAAAAGGATCACTAAGTGAAGTTTTATAAATCAAATGGCCCTCTCTTGCTATTGTTTTTCGCGCTCTTGGTCGCTTTTTTACATTTTTAATGCTCTAATACTACTCTACATGTTGTAATGCATTATATAATAACTTTCACGAACATCTAAGAAGCAGAGCAATCTCTGAAACTGTGCTTCCACCATTTTTCATTTGCTGAATCAAATGCCGCTGAGCCTCTGAACATCAGTAGCCTTTCGCCATATCTTCCTGCAATTTTTTGTTAGAACTCAAATAGAAACTCAATAAATTTAGTAGATCTTACTAGTAAAGTTTAATTAACGAAAATAAAATACGATATGGAGCAGTAATTCTAATCTGTGCTAAGTTCGTGTCCAGCATTTAAACCACATTGATTCATACAACTTGAAATATGTCAGAAAATTTAAGAATAACTAAGAAACCAGCTAACGGTACATAGAGTTAATTTCATAAACAATATTTGATTATAATTCTCAAGCTAAGATGTAAAAAATTTCAAATTAGAGTTACTAACACAGTGTGTGCTAAATTTGTGACCACCACTGTATGAACATTTACTCCCTTATTCATAAACCCATTTTAGCGGCTGAGTTGCTAAAAGAAGGTTGTAAAAATCATTATTCGTTGTTTAAATGTTAGTAAATGTTAATCAAATCAGTTGTTTAAATATTGAAATCTATTGAATAAGGGGCTAGCAGGCTTTAAACAACATTAGTCGTCTTGCCCATTATAAAACAGCCCAATCAAATCTGTTGTTTAAATGCTGAAATCTATTGCATAAGGGGGTTAAAGTTCATTTTATTTGGTTGAAGAGGAAGGAGTTTGCGTATCGGAGGGTTTTAAAAATACTTTTAGCCCATGAACCCTCAAGGTTGGAAGGGGAAAGTGTGGGCGGGACCATAACATCAGGTCCAGGAGTTTCGGAGGGTGGGGGTCAAAAGAGGACCTTCGTCCCGTTTTTTTTATATACTGGTTGTTTTATTTTTTTTTACAGATTTCAGAGTTCAGAGGTGCTGGTACAAAAGGTTGGTTCCAACGAACCCCCCCACATCTCCCGAACTACTGGCATCTGGCGCGGCTAAATTGTCGACTCTGATTTCGCTCCGTTACACGAATTGTTTTCATCTTTGGACCGTGAACATATTTTGTCGATTGCTTGGAAATTTTTGGATGACAGAGACGCTCTCTCAATTTCCAGTTTTTTCTTTACCCGCGAAAACAACAACAAATTTGTCCGTGTTTGCTAAGTGTGACATGCACCATTCTGTGACACAGTGACTCCACTTTCAATATTTGATTGCCTGCGAACTGTCAAATTGAATTTCATGATATGTATCTCAAGTGTAGACCACTTATATAATGAAATTGTTCATGTCATGAAATTTATCTCTAGAAATATTTCTTGAGATGTTGACTTTATATGATTTAAATAAAAATTCAAGATGTTTGATGTTTTAATCATACTTGATTTTAAATACAAATTCTAGTTGATTGATAGTTTAAAATCGTTTATTGAGCTTAAGGTCAAAGTGAGAACAATTAATTTGTTCTAACAAATCTTTCCAAAGAAACAACAACAACGACAACAAAGTTTTTTTAATATGAAAAGGAAAAAATCACTAGCTGATCTGATTGCAATTTCTGTCTGGCTAAGGACGTCATCAGAAATCTTTGTGATACACGTGCAAGCGCGCACTAACGCACTGCACCACCGGGGCGATGAGATTTGAAGTGTCAATTTCTCAGTTTTTTCTCAATTTCATAATTTCACATTTGTTGTTGTATTTCTGTTTTACTTTAGTCTCTATGCTTATGTTATTATATGTAGTCTAACAGCCTGCTGGAAGTCTGCCCTAACAAAGAATGTTTACTGAAGTTATTTTTAGAAATTTGCTGATTTTGTTTTCAGCTGTTTCCGTTTTAGCTGTTTTCGACTAAAGTAAAACAGAAATACAACAATAAATGTGAAATTATGAAATTGAGAAAAAACTGAGAAATTGACACTTCAAATCTCATCGCCCCGGTGGTGCAGTGCGTTAGTGCGCGCTTGCACGGGTATCACAAAGATTTCTGATGACGTCTTTAGCCAGACAGAAATTGCAATCAGCTCAGCTAGTGATTTTTTCCTTTTCATATTGAAAAAACTTTGTTGTCGTTGTTGTTGTTTCTTTGGAAAGATTCGTTAGAACAAATTAATTGTTCTAACTTTGACCTTAAGCTCAATAAACGATTTTAAACTATCAAACAACTAGAATTTGTATTTAAAATCAAGTATGATTAAAACTATCAAACATTTAGAATTTGTATTTAAATCATATAAAGTCAACATAATAAATATATGAGATATATTTAATGAGATTAGCTGTCACTTTTCAGTAAAATATGTAAGTGAGTGGATTTTTAAGAACTTTTGAAGCAAAAAATATTGCAAAAGCATTAAAAGGGAGAAATGGAATGGCGAATGGAAAAAATTATTAATTTAATCAACTTTTACAAACAGTTCCAAAATGAAATTTCATGAGATGAAGTGTCCACTGAAATATTAAAGCTGAAATGAAATGAAAGATATCAAGATATTTAATTTGACAGTTCGCATGCAATCAACTATTGTAAGTGGAACAAGTTTTTGAGGTCAGAACTTTTTTCAGAAAAGAATGCGCTATAAGTCTTCACTGTTTGTCATATAGTTATTGGACAATTACCAAATTTTGTAACATTTTGCATGGTTTCAAACAAGGCTTATTATGGAGATAGAAAACTAAATCCTTTTAAGTTTCAACATTTTAATATACAGAGGTTCAATCTATCAATCAATGGTGCACAAGTACCATCTCAACTGTTAGATTTTGATTATAATACTCCAGGAAAATATACAAGCTCAAGGGCATACAATATTCTATTTAAAGGAAATGGCATTAAATATTTTAATAAAGGAATGCATATCACAAAATAACTTTTTGATAATGGCTTCTTCATTTTAGCATTTGATTTAACTGCAGATCAGTCAAATACAACAATGTGTACTAATTTATTGAATCAAGGAACAATAAGAATTGAAGGGAGATTCTTAAAACCTTTGGATGAAGCTATTACTTGTTTAGTTTACTGCGAATATGACTCAATGTTAGATATCGATAAAAATCGTAACATAAGAATAACATTATAAAAAAAAGAAAATATGAATACGGTACAAATAGCTAATTCTCTACAGGGACATAATGTCACAAAAAACTACTTTAGAAGAGTTTTCGCATCTGATCAGCTACCGAAAACAGTTGTAAAGCCTGCTATTATTATTGCTAATACTGATAATTCAACTCAACCAGGATCTCATTGGGTTGCATTTTATATGTATAAAAGAAACAAAGGAGAATACTTTGATTCATCAGGACGATTCCCATATAATAAAGAATTTTCAAACTTTCTAAATAGAAATTGTAAGACGTTTATATTTAATAGACAACAAGTGCAAGGACATTTCTCCAATACTTGTGGATACTACTGCGTGCTATTTTCATTTTATAAATGTCGGAATAAAACGTTAAAATATTTCATTAGAACTTTTTGATAAGAGTAACCTTAAACTAAACGATAAGAACATTTAAAAATTATATTACCAAAACTTTAGAAGAAATAAAAATTATGTATACAATAAGAATAATAAAAAAATTTATAAGAAACAAACATAATTACCATAAAGTTTTTAACTTAAACGAACATTTGTCCAGAATAAATGAAAATAAAGAATGTAGCATGATGTTATTTTTCTAAATTTAATATAAATTTATTACTGAATTTGCTAATTATTTGGAAATTATTATTAATTAATCATTGAATTACAAACATATTGAATTATAAATTTATTTAACTGTTCTACATTTATTGCCGTGACTGTCATAGTTTCACTCAATTGTCTTACTAATTTTAAACATGTAAAAAAACTCATAACTGGTTTTCTACTCATTAAAATTAGGCAGTCGCTAGTTCAGCCTAAACTAAGAAATTGTTAATCAATCACTCTTGAACTGGATCTCCACAATAAGAGTCTTACTGATTCTTAAACTCAACTGTCTATTTTTTTAATTTTGTTCCAAGGTACTTAGACGCATGAAGACAATTTCTGGCTCTTGCGGCTTAGGAAAATTGCTAGTGCTTAGGAAAATTGATGTAAAGTTACATTTTTTTCCAAATTACTTAATGCTACGAAGACTTTATTCATCGAGCATTACAATAAGCGCCCAACGTTAAAACTTAACAACAAAACAATAAAAGTTAAAAACAGAAATATATAAAAATTATAAAATTAGTATAAAAAAAACACGAAAAAGATTTGTGGGTGCAGCGGTACCGTTCTTCTGATTGCTAAGTGTTGCTGTTGCTAAAGCTTCGCTATCGACGTTATTACGCTGTTTTAATGCTAACTGTAATAGTTGTTATTGCTAATCATAGTTGCTGTTGCTTACGGTTGTTGTTATTGAAATATCACTGTCTGCGGTCCTGTCGCCTGATTAACTACAGTTGTTACTAAACGCAAGTGATATTATTAAGCTTGTTTTGTATTTATTGTATCACTTCAATAGAATTGCCATCTGATATTAATAAACGATATGCCACGCAGTACAGCTAACTCACAGGCTGCAGGTATAGCTAAAGAAACTAACCAGGCGGCCAAGCCGTCAGTGAGAGTTCCAAGTCATATTCCTACGAGGGCTACACCAGTGCATAGTACACCTGCTCAAATTCAATCACAACAGGCATCTCCAACAGATCCTGTTCATCAGAATATCGCCACTCCTCTCAATATTAGCTTAACCGAAAGTCAATTTTCTGAACTACTAGGAAGTATCAATTTTAGGCAGGGTCGATCAACGTTTAGTGGTGCAACGCACGTTTTAATGGTGGTAAAAACACTACAAATATAGAAGAATTTATAGCCACTATTTTGGTATAGAAGGAAGCCGAGAATATTTCAGATGCTTGTGCGTTGACTAGTCACCACTTTTATTAGAGGGATATGCTTCTTCATGGTGGCAAGGTATAAAACACGAAGCAAAGTCGTTTAATGAGGCCATAGAGCTTCTTAAAACAGCGTTTGCTCCTCCAAAACCCGATTGGAGGATATTCGCAGAAATTTTTCTAGATAGACAAAAAATGTTTGAGAACACAGATGCTTTTGTGTGCAGAAAAAGAAGTTTGTTTGCACAGCTCAAAGACAGATTACCAGAAAAAACTATAATTGACATGATATTCTCTCAACTAAATACGCACATCCGCGAGAAAATCGCGAGAGAAGATATAAACAATTTTCAAGACTTGTTATATAAGGCCCGAGACATAGAAATATCATTAAATGAGAATAAAATTGCGGTAAATCAGAAACCAAGCGAGTATAAATAAAAAATTACTACTCGCTGCTCATATTGCAGAAAGAAAAATCATATAGCAGAAAATTGTTTCAAAAAATTGGAAGCAGATAGAAAACCTACAAATCATGAAGATGCGAAGCTCAACTGTTATGGTTGTGGTGCTGCGGGATTTTATAGATCTAATTGTCCTTATTGCAATAAGCAAACAAATGTAGATAGCCCAAAAGAAATAGCTTTCAAACATTGAAAAACCTTCACAGAATTTATCTTCCAAATCAAGTCTAATTGATGATTTTATGTCATGATTCGAAGAAAATAATAAAGTTTCTACGGAAGACGAGGATACCTATAATATACAAGAATCCATTTTTAATGATTATTCTCCAGATGTATAGATCAAATATGTGAAAATACGTTGCCATTTTATTATTCAACACCAAAACAGAAGAATTTATTTCCACCCTTAAAAAAGAAAAAGGAAGATATTGAAATAACACAAATTCAAGAATCTATCATAGAGCTTACACACAGAAAAAAAACATTGTAAAATCAACTAGAAACATAATGATTTTACATGTTTCCCCAATGATTTTGCTTCATAGAGATTTATAGTAAAATCATTGTGATTTTCATGTAAGAATCGCAACAAATTTTCATGTTGAACCTTATGAAATCATGTAAAATCATTATGATGGTCATGTTGATTCTTTATGAAATCATGTAAAATCATTATCAGGATCATGTTGAATCATTATGAAATCATGTCAAATCATTATGACGATCATGTTGAATTATTATGAAATCATGTAAAATCATTAAGATGGTCATGTTGAATCATTATGAAGTCATGTAAAATCATTATGAAGTCATGTAAAATCATTATGATAATCATGTTGAATCATTATGAAATTATGTAGAATCGTTATGAAATCATGTAAAATCATTATTCTAGTAATGTTGAATCATTATGAAGTCATGTAAAATCATTATGATGATCTTGTTGATTTATTATGAAATCATGTAAAATTATTATTATGATCATGTTGATTCATTATGACATCATGTAAAATCATTATGATGGTCTTGTGGAATCATAAAATCCAGCTGAATCCTAACCTCATTTTGAAATAAAAAGAACTAAAAGGTGGTTTTATTTTTTTTATTGAAAAGTATAAAAGCAATTACGACGTATAATTATAAAACTTTATTTCTTAAATATATTTTTCCATTGTTGCTTGGAAAAAGATGTAAAGGCGGACTTGTAAATTCATGGAGTTTTTTTTAAAACTATTTGTTCTTTTAATTTGCCCACTTCATATGATTGAAAATGATTATCAAAATTAATAAGTTCAACTTCATTGCATAAAATATATATTTTAGTACAAGCTTTAGCAAAGTAAGCAATTTTATATAATTTTGCAAATTTGTTATCATCTATAGTTAAGTAAGAGTTTTTCTTATAAGTTTTTCCACAAAAAATAATTTTTTCATAATATACAATGTTATCGTAATTTATTTTTAAGTGAAAATGTTATTAAAATTATTATTTGGCTTAGTTATATCTTTAGTACTTGTTTCAAAAATATCAGAAAATCCATTTTTATGATCTACTAAAAATTTTGCAAAACTTAGACCTGCTTTTGTACATAGTGTTAACGGCACATTTACTCTAGAGTTAATATTACCACAATATTTCTTTGTGTCTTTATGTTTTGCTTCAAATCTTAAACTCCATAAATACTTAGGTGGACCACACTTTCTTATAAAATTTGGATAGTGAACTAAAAAATGGGCTTTAGGTTTAAGCGATCCATAAAGCTGTATATAAAGTTCATTATGTTCGCTAACTAATAGTTTCAATATTTCCAAGTCATTGTCAGTATATTCATTTTTTAAAAGATGGTCTAATATTTTAACAAGGCAAATTAATAATTTCCAGTGCCGATTCGATTTTGGAACTAAATCCCCAATAATAAGGAGAATAAAATCTGTTAAATTCCAAAGCTCCCGAGCAGTCATCTTAAGATTAAATTTTGGAAGTCTTTCTTTTGATATATCGGGTCCAATATTACCTACTTCGTCTTCGCCATATGGAAACAATCTTCTGCGACTATTAAATGTTTCTAAAGAAAATATATCTTGATTTATAAGAGACATTAACGTATTGCATATGTCATAAATGCAAACCCCTTCAAAAAGGTCATGCATTAGATCTAGCGATATATTTTGCGTAACATGAAAAGCTTGGAGTGTATTGAAAACACAGTTTTCTTTCACACCGGTTTCTTTGAAATTTTCCATAGAAAGGTCAGCAGCATAATTTTCTTCATTTCTTAAAGCAATACTAATCTCAGCTTTATCTTTTCGCAATTCACAACGCTCACGACGACAAACTCTACAAAACCTTTTCGAGTTGAAGGATTGAATAAATCCCAAAAATGAATTTAAGCCTAAATTGTCACCTAGAAATGACCCAACAGTAAAATATAATCGTAACGGCTTATCAGATGTGACTATTTCGAGTCCTTCATCTTCTAAAGATTTTAATTCTTTAATTAAGTGATAAAATGCTGATGCGTTTCCAAAAGTTTTTATATCGCTACTGTTTATATATCCTAAATGAAAAACAAAATCTAGCTTCGATAATACATGTTGGGGCAAAGTAGGAAGACTATAATATCCTGCTGAAATTGATTTTGAGTGTGAACCTAAAGGATTATTTATTCCAGAATCATCAAAATAAATAAACAATGGTATTATCAGCTTATTATTAAAAATGGCTTTCTGTAACTTGAAAATATCTCCATTAACAAAGTTGTTTAGTGTGTTTAGTGATTGCAATTCATCCATATTTTGTAATGTTAG
The DNA here is from genome assembly GCA_963920525.1 of Dichetophora obliterata. Taxonomy (NCBI): domain Eukaryota; kingdom Metazoa; phylum Arthropoda; class Insecta; order Diptera; family Sciomyzidae; genus Dichetophora; species Dichetophora obliterata. The sequence continues at coordinate 96,036,891 of OY986436.1, forward strand.
ATTTAGAATTCCTGGTATTTCTAAAAGTTTTTTTAATTGGAATTTAATTGGCATATAATAGCAGCTAAATTTTTTACTATCCAAACCAGGATTTCCATGCCTAACACGTTCAACAATTTGGTTGGCGAAAGTATGGCACACAGGTCGTTCAAAAAGATTTTTTTTTAGTAATGTTTTAAAAAATTTGTGTTCTGTAGAAACTTCCTTAAATGGATTTTTACAAAATTCTAGTATATTATGCAACGGAGTACTAAAATCTTGGCTATTTGTAACATTACGAATACATTCTTCAAGATTGGAAAATATATTTAACATTAAACTTTGTATGATCTGAATTTCATTTCGTGGCATCATTGCTTCTGAGGATAAATATAAAGAAAAATTGAATGCTTGCTCTTTTAGTTTAGCAATATTTGAATTTAATTCAGATTCATTGAGATTTGTGGAAGTTGTTGAAATATTTTTATTTGCTTCATTATTATTAACATAAGCATGGTGCATTTCTATGGGTTGTGTAATTATTTCATTTGAACTCTGGTGTGCATAGTTTGGATGCTTGCGATTAATATGAGCCTTAAACGATTTAATACTTGAAAATTTTTGTGTACAATTTTCCTGTTTGCATTGTATTGTACTAGATGAATTCAGAAAGTGAACAATTTGATAGTGATGTATTAAACTGGCCAAATCTGGCATTTTCTGGCTGCATATAAAGCAGGACAACATTTTATATTGTATTAAGTTTTCAAAAAGTTTATCAAGGTACAAATACTTGGCGATTTACTTTCGTTAGCAAGGGTGATTTCGTAGAAATACTCTTGTATTAAAAGCCATGGTCCACGACAGCCTTTTGGATATTCCAAGGACAATGCTTGGATTATTTTAAAGCAAACATCAAGACTTGTTAAGAAAGAGCCAAATTTTAAAAATGTTTTATCAAAATAAACGTAAAATTCTTGCAATTGATAGATACTTAAGCCTACAACTATTATAAATGGTTGCACAGTCAAACCTTTGCTGTAATAGGTCCCTCTAAGCTCCGATATTACTTTTTCGTAATCGCTTATTGTTGTTAGATGAACGATAAAGCTTTCGTTTGCATCTGGAATAGATATTTTCTTTGAAATCTTAGATGATTTATCCAAAAACCGTACCGTTGGTAAGATAACTGCATTCAAGAGAACCGTATATATGTAATCTAAGGAACCTGATGAAGAGAGTTAAATGTTGAGTTAGTATTGAAGTTGCCTGTTTTGAAATGTATTGAAATGTTTTACTGAAAATGTTTCATTTCAACTCAAAATAAACATCTGGAATTTTAAAGTCGATTAGAAAAATTTAACCAGTGCATCTGCAAAAAATCGCATATTTTGTATTTTATGAACAGCTTGATCACGACATGTGCGCAAAGTATTTTCTCATGCACGCTGTTCGTTTCATTTACCAAAGCATAGGTTGCACTTCTCTTATCGACTTCGTTAAGGCCAAAGGACTGAATCGTTAAGGCCAAAGCCCGATTAGGTCTTCTAGTGCGTCGAAATACTTGCCTTTGACCGTCGTTGAAGTAAACGACAATGACAACTTTTTAAAGGTTTTGGAAGACGTCGAGATGTATCTGTGCTTCGTAAGATACAATAAATTTCGCGAATTTTTTAATATTTTTGGAGTGTGTAGAAACAAATTTCGGAATAATTGAATAGTGAAAATTAAAATTTTTTTATTATTTTTTTATCATATGTATTAAGACCTTAGTCAAAATCCAAAAAATTTCAGGCCGCTCGCAAGTCGTTTAGAAGTTAAAGTGGTCAAAAAAGGTGAAAATTGGCCTAAAAAACTAATGATTTTATTTTATTTTCCTACAAAACTATTATGGGTATCAAAAGCTAATGATGTTACCTATTCAACGAGCCATTTATTTTAAAAATCCATGCATTACTTTTGAAGATATAACAGTTTATATATAAATTTCGTTAAAGGTCGAACCATCAAGTGTGCATAATACGTAAAACGTTATACCTTCAAAAGTAATGCATGGATTTTTAAGATAATTGGCTCGTTGAATAGGTAACATAATTAGCTTTCTTTTAATGCCCATAAAATAAAAAAACAAGACTAGGAAGGTCTTAATATATATAATAAAAAAATTTAAATTTAATTTTTCATTATTCTTCAAATTTATAAAGAATTCCTTATTTAATGCAAACTGATTGAACATTTTGATATGAAAGATAGGTTTGGGCGAAACCTCACGTTTTAAAAAGGTCATGAATTTGATTTTTGAAAACATATTAAAAAATAAGAGTCTAATACAAACGTACCTCATTTTTTCTCCAAGTAAATAACTTCTCTCTGAAACGTGCACGAAGTCCAATGGGTGGTATAGCTTCCTGTATATCTTCCTTAGATAAATATCTTAGGCTTTCGTAATCAATTGAAGATTCTAAAAAAAATAACATTTTGAAATGTATTTACGAATTGTGCACTTCCCAGTGCAGTTGAGAACTTCCGCACTTTACAAAAACAAAATACACGTACGTTAAAAATGTGCACAAGTGGTTTTCTTTTGTAGCCTAAAAATTAAGGACTTGAACCGTTCACACTGAAAATTGTAACAGCCTTTTGAGTTACCCAGTGATATGAGCTGTCAGTGCTTGCATTTTGTTGTTAGTGCTTTTTGATAATAAATCTAAAAAGTTATGTTACTGCCATAGCTCGGCGTTTTGTCGTTGGATGGATGTTTTGTCAGCCAAAATAATGCATGCATCCAACAATAAATTGACAAGCAATGCACCGACATACTTTGGCGATGGAAAACTGTGATAATGTACTAACAAAACCACCTAACAACAACATGCAAATCGCGATGCTGTCACTGGGCAAGAAAAAAACTGTAACTACGTATGTATGTTACTTTTGTTGCTGTTGTTGCTAAAGGGCCACGGGAGCCCTCGTCTTTAACCGTGCACATTCCTGTTGTAATAACTTTTTAGAGTTAGGCTGAGTTCCAAATTGCATCTATGCAATGCATCAGTGTGTTTTATTTTGAATTGGTTCGAAGCTCTTTAACCAAAATTGCGCAACTAGACTATTTTTAAGAATGTCAACAGAGTTGGACTGTTTTCGTAACTAAATTTAGCACCAATTCAAAATGAAACACACTGATGCATTGCATAAATGCATTTAGGAACTCATCCTTAATCATATTTTGGGAATACTTAATTGTTTTAATTGAATTGTTTTAATAATTCGTCGAGCTCAGCCTCATCGTTATCTTCATGGATAATAATATCTTCGTAGAACACCACACTACCTTCTGCTTCGTTTACCTCCACTAGCACTTCTTCACTTTCCATTTAAAACTTTTTAATTTTTGCACGACGCTACTTGCAACTCGCGATTAAACTTCTGATATGCAAAAATTCACCAGAACTTAACGGAACTTCTTAAGCACGCTAACAATTTTTTTTACATGATGCAGTAATGATTTTACTAGAATTCCATAATGATTCTTCATGATGTCATAATGATTATACATGAAATCATAATGATTCTACATGAAATCATTTTGATTTACTTTTTACATGTTGCAATTATGATTTTAATGGATTTCATAATGATTTTACATGAAATCATAATGATTTTACATGAAATCATAATGATTTTACATGAAATCATAATGATTTTACTCTGCAAAATTAATACTAACACAAACACACCATGCACGTGTGCGTGTGTGTTTTTTTACATGATTTTTACAATGATTTTACATGAAATCACAATGATTTTAATGTTGCTGTCACCACGAAATATGAAATCATGTAAAATGAAATCAACTATGCATCACAATGATTTTACTATGCAAAATTTTTCTGTGTGTAATTGTGTTGATTTCTATTTACAACAAAATGAAGCACCGCATCTAAAGTATGTACAAAGAGAAGCTTTGAACCAATTAATTATGGAAAAGAAAGATATTTTTGAAAATATTTCGGAGCCAATCCGACAAATTGAACACTTTATCGACACAGGAGCACATAATCCTATTGCAACTATGCCGTACAGAATTTCGCCTGCAATAAAACTAAGGCCCTTATTATGAGTTGCTTTCGACGTTCGATCTTCGCTGGTTATCGAACAACGAGTATCGAACGTTAAAATCTTATTATGAGCAGTGAAACTCTATCGAAATATTCGTTGCTCATCGAAATTTAGTCGAATAGGATTTTGCTTTCGATGCGATGCGTGCCGAGCAAAAATTGTTAAAAATTTAAGTATTTTGTGATTGTATTTTCCTTTTTAAAGACTAAAAACTAATATTGAACTGTTTTTGTAAATTTTATGCAGATCTAAGCAACAAATCGCAGTTAGAAAAATTGGTCTCATTGATGGAGGCAAACTTTGACTGCAAAGGATATTTGTTCCAAAGTTCATGCGAAAAAGAAATGGCCAGAATTAAATTGCTTAGGACCACCAGTTAGAACAACAGCAAAATGGCTTAAGATTAGCTAAAAAAAAGCATTGCTCAACAATTTTTTTACTTCTAGCCAGTTCCGTCAAGCTTTCACTCTCTTCTGACGAAGCGTCGAATCTTATGGAAATTATTTTCGTCATAGTCATAACTTTTTTGTCTTATTTTTTTGCAATCAACTTTCAAGCCAATCGTATTTAGTTGAAATAAAACAACAATCACCTGATAGAAATATACTACCGTGAACAAAAAATATGAAAGAAATTCACAATAGCGCTACTCTTAGTCGAAAGCACGTTATACCAAATGCAAATTCGTTCGATCAGGCCTTTCGACCACAGTCGAAGATCGAACGCTGCTCATAATAAGGGCCTAAAACTGGAAATTGAATTAAAGGATATGTTAGAAAAAGGAATAATAGAAGCAGCAGAATCTCCGTGGGCATTTCCCGTGGTATTAATCCCAAAAAAAGATGGTGGAATACGAATATGCATAGACTATCGTCGCCTTAATGCAATAACCGTCACCGATACTTACCCATTGCCACGTATGGATGATCTCCTACATGCTGCAAAGACTACTCCGTACATGTCTACATTAGACCTTAAATCAGGATATTGGCAAATCAAGATGGCAGAAAAAGATAAAATTAAGACAGCATTCACAACGTATGGATGATCTTCTACTTGCTGCACAGACTACTCCGTACATGCCTACATTGAACCTTAAATCAGGATATTGGCAAATCAAGATGGCAGAAAAAGATAAAATTAAGACAGCATTCACAACGCTTTTGGCATTTACGTTTTTAATAGGATGCCGTTCGGTCTAAAAAATGCGTCAGCAACGTTTTAAAGAATAATCGATATATTTAGAAATTTAATAATTAAATATAATTATGCTTGCTTATTTGGACGATATAATTTGTGACAGGAACCAAACATTCACCTCGTAGCGGCGTGACATCCGCATACCGGATGACGAGGCACTTCGTGACTTAGCGGGCGTCTGCATACCTAGCTATGCTTCAGCTTAGCTCAGGACAAATGGTCGTGGGGTTACTTCGTCAGAAAGTCGTGGGATGCGATCTGCACAAGTTAGTTGTATGCAGACGGTAAAAGGAAACGGACAAGGAACATTTGAATAAAAATTCAAATGGTCGGAAACAGGAAACGGATGGGAGAGTGGACAAAAAAAACCGAAAGAGAAAATGCGAACCGAATTGTTGACCCTATGCACCGAGATATACGAGGGAGAATGGTGTTATTTTCCCTCATTGTCTCTACCCGCCCAACCTGTCAATGAATAAAAAAATTTCATTAACCCTAATAGTGCACCTAAGTGCAGCAGCCCCTTACCATAGCTTACCTTTCATCATCCAAATAAATTTCAAGCCAATTAATTATACATTAGGGTACCCATAAATTCCGGATTTATATATTGACAACAATTTCAGAATATTTTGATCGTAAATGTATATGCTTGATTATTTTACAAATTTTCAATAAAGAATATAACCCAATTTCGTCATATATTTTACAAATAATGTATCCAAATTTACATGGGAAAACCAATTAATTAATAAAAATTTTCAGTGCACTGAAAATTTAAGTAATTTCCTCATTATCAACAAGCACGAAAGTATTAAGTAATTTTTTTTTCAGAGTACTGAAAATTAAAGTTAATTTTTCATTATCATTAAGCAGGTAAGTATTACATTTTTCCAGTGTACTGACAATTAATTTAATTTTTCATTATAACTAAACAGGTAAGTTTTAACTGTTTTTTTTTCTCTTTCAGTGTACTGAAAATTAATTTAATTTTTCATTATAAATAAGAACGTAAGTATTAAGTAATTTTTTCTTCAGAGTACTGAAAATTAACGTTAATATTTCATTATAAATAAGCAGGTGAGTATAATGTTTTTTCCAGTGTACTAAAAATTAATTTAATTATTCATTATAACTAAACAGGTAAGTATTATTTGTTTTTTTTTCTCTTTCAGTGAACTGAAAATTAATTTAATTTTTCATTATAAATAAGTATTAAGTAATTTTTTTCTTCAGCGTACTGAAAATTAACGTTAATATTTCAATATAAATAAGCAGGTAAGTATAATGTTTTTTCCAGTGTACTGAAAATTAATTTAATTATTCATTATAAATTTTCACGTAAGTATTAAGTAATTTTTTCTTCAGAGTACTGAAAGTTAACGTTAATATTTCATTATAAATAAGCAGGTAAGTGTAGGGCACTTCAATCTAAACATTTCTATAACTCTAATTTAAACACATTTATTCCATGCAATTATTATTTATAAACATTTAACACATAAGGATCTAGTCTACAAACTAACATTTCTATAAATGTAGCCTAAGTATATTTATGTAGCAAACAAACAAAACAAACACATAACTATTGTTTACATTCTTACTCGCTTGCACTTTATGTTTACATAACTACACTACATAGCTACACAAAAATGACTACATAAACTAATGTTCTACTTAGTTACAATTATATTAAATAAGATATATATTTAATTTTGTATTTATTTTAAGTTAAAAAATACTGTTACTTGGCTTTATAAGCCGAAGAAAATCTTAAAAAAAAAATTACTTAATTTTTGAGCTTTAAGTCAACTGCTCCTTTTTTCTTTATATTTCTAAGCGCTTGAATGCACTTTCGAGTGACGGCGCAAAGAAATCTTTTTTTTTGATCTGGCCAGTAGCGCTCTTAAGCGCTGGCAATAAAATTAAACACGTATAATTAAAATAACCGCGTAAACTTTAATTCGCGTAAAACGCGTTAACAGCATAAAAGTAAAAGTCGCGCGTCCAACATTACATGGCGATCCTGCAACACGGACCAAGGAATCAATGCGGACAAAACGCAATGGTGTCGTGAACGCACCGAAATTCCAAACATCGCGTATTAACATTGAGGGATACCGACGACAATCATATTCAGAAGAAGCAACCGATGCAGCTAAAAAAACAACATAAACAACAAACCAAAATCAGCTATATTCAGCCGAAGAAGAAGCAGCCGATTCAACAACAATAACTCTAAAAACAAAAACCAAGATAAACAAAATTTTTTTTGATTTCTTTTAAAATATTTATTAAAATTACATTATGAAAGAAAAAAAAACGTGAAAAAAAACACTACACATAAAAAAAAGCTTAATCCATTTTTCTACATAATTATTTCGGAGCTATATTTTAAAACAAAACTATTTTTAAGTAGTTTCATAAGGCCAAAACAAAACAAAAAAATATCACATACACACACATATTTTTTCTTTGCGGTCAAATATGCCAGTTGCATATAGTAAAAATTTTTTAGGTTAAATTTTTGCACACATGACGCTGCGACGAATCTTTTTAATGATAAAAAAAAACACACACACAATATGTACAAACATATATATAAAATCTTCGTTTTTTTTACGCACCATTATGAAAACAATGCACATATTTTGATACATATGTGCAATGTTGAGTATTATGCGAGAAACACTTTAAAATAAATTTAACTCACTTTTATATTTTTTTTAATCGATTTCTTTTTCTTTACTATTTACGCACACGCGACCGGTTTTAATCTCATTCAAGAACTAAAACGTCATTTAGTTCTTCGTATTCTTTTGTTTACTTTCTTATGATAACTAATGTTCTATAAGTTGGTACTACCACAGGGTGTTCCATACGAATTAAAATATAAATAAATTAATCTATTACAAAACAAAATTTTATAGAAATAATTGAAAGAAACATTTTAATATTAGAAAAATTTATATTAAACTTAAAGAAAAGTAAAAACAGAAAATACAGTAGTGAATACGTAAAAAGTAAGTTGAATTTTTTTCAAAATATAAAAGTTGAAATAGAGAATATTGAAAACAATGAAGATTGTCGAATTTTAAAAGTAAAATTCAAAAAAATTTATTATGAAGTTGTGAATATATTAAATAATTTAATTATAAAAGTAAATACAAAAAGTTTAAAAAAAATTATTTCTATAGATTTAGATTTATCAAACATTTGGGAATAAGAGAAAATTTCGCCAAAAATGTCAAATTTCGACATTAATGTGGTAGGAAAAAACCTACAAGTTTTTAAAGGAAATTATAATGGATTAGAGGATTTTATTGTACAAGCAGAATTATTGCATGATTTAGTGAAGGATGATGATAATGAAATTTCTGTTAAATATATTTATAATTTTAAATTAACCACCCAAGTACGCAGCATACTTAGACGTTCAAACCGGCCTTCTACTTTGGCGGAATTAAAAACTTTATTGGAGAAATCATACCCAAATCCGAAAAATTTGCAACAAATATTAAATTAATTTAGTTCACTAAAACAAAATAATATTCCAATTCCAAGTACGCAGCTTTCAGAGAAAAACTGGTAGAACTTTCAGAACAGCTGAGCTCTTATGAAATAAAAAGTCTAGAAAATCTGAGTGAGGACGCGAAAGATGCGGTATACAAAATAAATGAGAGCATGGCGCTCAATATTTTCTCAAAAGGTGTTGATACAGAATATAGAAATATTTTACTAGCAAATTCACCTAAAACTTTTGGTGAAGCTGTTAAGAGGTGTATGGCAGTAGAAGAAAATTTAAAGGCTAATGGAAATAATACTTTCCAAATTAGAAACAATTTTAGAGAACATAGATATAATAATAACATTAATAATAATCAAAGAAATTATCCAAATGGATATTCAAACAACAATTACAGATATAATAACAATAACAACAATTTTAGAATAAATAGAAATAATTCAAATCAAGGCTTTAACAGAAACAATAACTTTTCAAACAATAACAACTTTCAAAATAACAATAGTTTTCGATACAATAATAACACAAACAGAAATTTTAGCAGGAATAATAATAATTTTAATTACAATGTGCAGGGAAACGGCGATGGCTGGGTAGCAGGAGCTGTTACCCACAGAGGCCACAATTAATTTTACAACTATCAAAAAACTTATCTAATTTCATAATTTTAAAATGTAAAAATTCAAATAGAACTTTAAAATTCCTTATAGATACGGGAGCTGATATTCCCGTTTGCAAAGTTGAAAATACTAACAATTTAAACACAAGATATATTACAAAGATAACAGGCATAACGAACGAAACTATGGAATGTATTGGTACATCAAATTTAAAATTTTATATTGAAACTGAAGAATTTGAACATAATTTTCAAATAGTTGAAAATGATTTTCCTATAGCAACAGATGGAATAATAGGCCGAGATATGTTGAGGAGGTATATGTCAAAAATAGACTACGAGATATGTACAAATACATTTAAATTTAATGAAAAAGAAGTAATATTGCCAATAATTTGAAAGGATTTTTATAATGTTACGGTACCCGCACGAACAGAAGCGGTAGTCCCGATCGATATCAAAGTTAAAGAAGATAGCATAAATCTTAATGAAGAAATTAGTGAGGGAGTATATTTAGGAAATAGTATTATACCCGCAAACGGAGTAGCGCACGTCAAGTTGATGAATACAACCAATGAAGAGATAAAAATAAAAAGTTTTAATGTGAAAACTAAACCATTAAGTAATTACAACATTTTTCAATGCAAAGAAAATAAACATTTTAATAAAAATAGGCTGAACAAACTTTAAACCAATTTGGATATTGGATGCAATGGATCAGAAGTCAGAAAATCGATAATAGATATCATCGCAGAATACCAAGATATTTTTCATCTCCCTGGAGAAAATTTAAGCGTCAATAATTTTTATAAACAACAAATACAAACAACAGATTCGACCCCTGTTTACATCAAAAATTACCGACTACCATAAACACAAATGACTGAAATAAATGAATAGGTTGACCAACTGTTTCAGGACAACATCATAGAACACTCAATTAGTCCGTACAATTCCCCACTACTCGTGGTCCCAAAAAAATCAGCGGACGACACAAAAAAATGGAGACTAGTCGTCGATTTTAGAAAGCTTAATGAAAAAATCGTGAGTGTTAAATTTCCCCTGACCAAAATTGAAGACGTACTTGACAGACTCGGAAGAGCTAAGTACTTTTCGACATTGGACATGACTAGCTCGTTCCACCAGATAGACTTAGACGAAGACTCGCGACCACTTCCCTCATTTTCAACAGGAAACGGACATTTTCAATTTACCCGCTTACCATTCGGGCTTAAAATTTCGTCCAATAGCTTTCAACGTATGTTGACGATAGCATTGACCGGTTTAGATGCAGAAGCTTTTTTGTACGTGGATGATATAATTGTATTTAGGTGCAGCCTACAGCACCATATTGAAAGTTTGGCAAAAGTTTTTAATCGGATGAGAAAATAACCTGAAGTTAAATCCAGATAAATGTTCCTTTTTGAAACCTGAAGTTGTTTATCTTGGGCATTTGATAACAAACGAAGGCATAAGAACAGACCCAGCAAAGAATAAAGTAATAAGAAACTACCCAGTCCCAACAAACTCGGATGAAGTCAGGAGATTTGTGGCCTTTGCCAATTATTATAGGCGTTTTATACCAAAATTTGCTGATATAGCCAAAACTTTAAATGCATTGCTAAAGAAAAATACAAAATTTGAATGGAATGACGCGTGTCATCAAGCATTCGAAACTTTAAAATCTAAATTACTTAATCCACCAATCCTTCAATACCCTGATTTCTATAAACCATTCGTGCTAACTACTGACGCCTCAAATTATGCCTTAGGTGCAGTATTGTCGCAAGGTGAGATCGGATCGGATTTACCAATTTCTTACGCGAGTAAATCACTCGGGAAGCACGATTTAAACAAACCAATTTTAGAAACAGAATTATTGGCCATACACTGGGCTATAAATTTTTTTAGGCCTTATCTTTATGGTCGCAGATTTTCAGTTGTCACAGACCACAAACCATTAGTGTCTCTCTTTTCGCATAAAAACCCATCGTCTAAAATGACACGCATTAGGCTAGACCTATGCGACTATGATTTCGAAATTAAATACAAAAAAGGGAAAGCTAATACCAATGCAGATGCATTGTCTAGAATCATTACAAATAGCGATTCGCTTAAAGCTACAGTTTTAGAAAACGAAAATACAAAAATTCTAGCCATAACGAGAAGTATGGATAAAAATAAGCATACAAAAAACTCAACCAGTAACAATTTAGAACTTATTCCAGGCAGGAAGATTGATCACCTTTTTGTGTGGGAATGCACTTTACTATCGGATGTAAACAAAATAAGAAAACTAAAGTTTATAACAGAAAAAGATTTTAAGGGTACTCAGATAGACATAGAAGACAATCAGGTTTTTGTACGATGCAGTGACAATCAGATGTTCACACAGATGACTTTGGAGAAAGTGATTTCGAAGATGCAAAAACTAGGGATTGAAGAATTAGCATTCAATATTAATGATGAAATATTTAGAAACGTGGCCACGGAAAATTTTAAAAGAATTTATAATAATTTAAATGTTGGTAAAAATAAAGTAAAAATACTCATTTATAGAGAACCAAAAAGAATAATAGAGATAGAAAACCAGAAAAGAATAATTGAAGAGTACCATAATTTGACCCATGGAGGTCAAATGGGAATTAGAAAAACGATTTTAAAAATAAAGCAGAGGTATATATGGAAAAACATGAGTAGAAAGATTAAAAATTTTATAAATAATTGCGAAACATGCAAAATTAACAAACAAACCAGACATACAAAAGAACAACTAACGGTGACAGACACACCAGGAACTAGTTTTGAAGTAGTTTCAATAGATACTGTAGGTCTTCTACGATTAACAAATAACTACCGGTACATACTCACCATGCGTGCGAATTAACAAAATATGTTATAGCATGTCCTATGGAGACGAAAGACGCCAAAACAGTAGCCAAAACTTTAATAGAAAACTTAATTTTTATTTATGGGCATTTTAAAACAATAAAGTCGGATAGGGGAACAGAGTTTACCAATGAGTTGATGTCGCAAATATGCAGCCAATTGAACATAAAACAAGTATTTAGCACACCGTATCATCACGAAACTCTTGGTTCTATAGAGAGGAACCACAGAGTGCTAAACGAATTTTTACTTAATTTTTGCAAAGATGACAAATGGGACCATTGGATCCCATTCTTCAAATTTGCGTACAATACGACACCTCATATCGATACGAACTATAGTCCATTTGAACTTATTTTTGGCAAATTGGCAAACCTACCAAATGAACAATTAGAAACATTTAAAACTTACAATACTGAAAATTATGCGCAAGAACTAAAAATTAGATTAGCATATTCTATAAAAAAAGGCTGTGGCGGAACCTTCAGTTCCCCCTTTTGTTTACATTGTCGGCTCTCTGCAGTTCCCGGCGACACTTTGTCGTCATTTGAAACTTGTAACATTATTATTAGTAAACTCATAGCGAGGAATGATTAAGCGTGGCTTATCGCCTTTAGTGTCAAGCCAAGCACATTCCAATGTTCGTTTCCCATAGCCACATTGTATGGCTAATTTAATACAAAGTTTTTGAGTCATTTAAGTAGACCAAACACACTGACGCCTGGCCCGCTGACTGTCCGTCAACGAGACTGACGTCAAGCAGTAAGACGCTAGTATTGACGCTGAGATTTGTTTACGATAAATTTCAGCGAGGCGATCAGTTTCAAGTCAAGTGGTTATTGTACAACAACAAGCGCTTACTTGTGTCGTTGTTCTTGTTGGCTGGCTGCTTGTGAGTTGGCTTAGCTACCCAGCGCACAGACAGTATGTATGTCAACATGTGTTGTCTAAAGTTGCAACGTCAGCAGTTTTTTGTCACTGTTGTCCGTCTCGTCGTTAGCGCTGATGACGAGGCGGGCTAATATATATTGTGAGTGTTTGTGTAAACAAACACAGTTTCAAAATGGATAAGGCTTACGTGATAGTTCTCGCGATGGGTTGCGCTGCAGCTATGTTTTTCCTGCTGCAGCGTATTTTAAATATTTTTTGGTGGCATGGACTATGGTCCATGCTAAATAGTTAATCAGTTCTTGGGCTACTGCAGAAGCTGACGCGCGCGTTCGTAGTGAATAATCTTTTTTATATTTCTTTGTATTCTTTTTATATTCTTTATTAAAAATAAGTTCTATGGTTAATTAAAATAAAGTGTTTTTATTTCTTAACTATAATTGGTGACCCCGACGTGATTTCGTATCGAAAGTTTATAACGATTCATATAATTTGCGTGTTTAAACACTAGCCTACTTGTGTAAAAAATAATTATAAATAATACGCAAAGGTCAATAGCAAGCTCTGACATTGAGAAACAATTTTTTTTTATTAAATAAAACAAACTGTGTCTAAATCCTTTTTGCGCGGTCCGTAGATCGAAATATTAACTACGGGCAATTTTTAAAACTTTGCGCATATTCCTTTCAAAAATTGGAGATGAAAAACGACGCAGCAGATGACACTTTTGCAGAGCAGGAGCTCGATGAAGCAGCCGGAGGCGAGGTAGCTCCGCCACAAGTACTCCAGCAAGGTGAAGTCCATAACGCCAACGTAAACCGGGTGGTGGTGCAGACACCACATTTTTGGCACGAAGACCCCGATCTTTGGTTCTTGCAGATGGAGGCGCAGTTCTCCAAACTGCGCATTAAATCGGATCATGAACGTTTTTACACCGTGGTTGGCGCCCTGGAAAAGGGCGTGCTAAAGCAAGTGAGTGACGTGGTGCGCGAACCGCCGGCAACGGACAAATACGTTGCCATTAAAGATAAACTGTTGGAGGTATTTAGCGCAAGCGAGCAGGAGAAGCTTCTGAATGAGATGCTAGAGTTGGGAGGCAAGGGCCTCCAGGAAAAGATGTTAGAGAATCTTTGGCTGGCCAGGCTGCCAGCACCAATTCAGGGTTTGTTGCAGACCGTCACCGTCGACTTGCCGCAGAGGGCGGCATTAGCCGACAAAATTATGGCGACGGGAGCATTTTGCAACAAACAAGTGGCCACATTTGCGGCGCCAACCATAGTTGCGGCTACGTCTGTTGACTTTTTGGAGAAGAGGATAAACAGACTGGAAAAAGCTCTGTACAACAGAGACCACTCGCGGAATCACAGCGCTAGAGGTCGAGCGTTTCCACGCAGAAGTTTTCCGCCAGTAGAAGAAGCGCCAGATTCAGACGACGAACTTTTATTCATCCCCTCTGGCAGAGGTCGTGGGTCGGCTGTACACCGAGGAGCACCTCCAACTTTTCGTTCTAGTCAGCGCGACGAACGTGGAAATACGCAATGTGGTGCCGAAACTAAAAGGAAGAGACGCAATCCCTGGTGTTTTCACCACAGAACACAAGGAAAATGGGCCAAACAGTGCCGCCCACCGTGTACGTATCCGGCAAAAAACTAGAAAGCAGCCACACCCAGCAGACGACATGAGTGGCGAGGATATATGTCGTCTGTACGTCACCGACGCGTCATCAACTAGACGGTTCCTGGTAGATACCGGGGCCGACGTGTCGGTAATACCACCAAGCGGAAAGGATCGTTTTAATGGTCCGCACAGTTCTAAGTTGTTCGCCGCCAACGGATCTCACATAGAGACGTTCGGCACCAAACAGCAGTCTTAGATTTGGGGCTACGCAGGAAATTCAAATGGAGTTTCGTAATCGCCGCGGTGAAATCACCACTAATTGGAGCGGATTTTTTGCGAGAATTTTCTCTACTGGTGGACATGAAGCACGGTTGTTTGGTGGATGGCGAATCTAACAAAAAGGGTAAGTCTACAATTTATACTTACAATATATCCGACCCTTTTGCCGATATCCTGTCTCAGTTCAAAGACATCACAGTAATGAGACAGGGTCTGTCTGCGACAAACTCAGGCGTCACGCACCATATAGTGACAAGTGGTCCTCCCACGCATGCCCGACCGCGACGCCTAGCTCCTGAAAAATTAAAAGTAGCAAAGACTGAGTTTGAATTTTTGATGCAAAATGGCATCTGCGAACCTTCAGACAGCAACTGGTCCAGCCCCTTGCATATGGTGAAGAAAAAAGACGGTTCATGGCGCCAGTGTGCCGATTATCGGGCTCTAAATGAGAGAACTTTGCCCAATCGCTACCCCATACCGTATGTGCAGGATTTTACGCATATTCTTCACGGGAAAAAAATATTTTCTACTATCGACCTGCAACGTGCGTATCATCAGATTCCGGTCGAGCCGATTGACATTCCGAAAACGGCAATTACAACACCTTTTGGGTTGTTTCAATTTAAGTTTATGACTTTTGGTTTGCGCAATGCGGCACAAACATTTCAGAGGCATATCAACAAAGTGTTGGCCACTGAGTCAGACCATGCGTTCGTGTATATCGACGACATATGCATCGCTTCTGAGAATAAAAGGCAACATGTAAAGCACATTAAGAAAATTTTTAGCCTTTTGCGCGAAAATGGTTTGGCAATTAATGTCGCAAAATGTGAATTTGGCAAGTCTGAGATAAAATTTCTCGGTCACACACTCAATAAGGAGGGTATAAAACCGGCAACTGACAAAGTTCAGGCTATATTGGGGTTTAATAGACCAGAGACTGCTCGTGACCTTAAGCGTTTTCTTGGAATGGTAAATTTTTACAGACGTTTTATTCCGAATGCTGCAGTGACGCAGGCCACTATGCAAGCCATGGTAGTTGGCAATAAGAAAAAAGATAAAACGCCGTTAGAATGGTCCGAGCCCACCATTGCCGCGTTCAACAAATGTAAGGAGGACCTTGCGAACGCGGCGCTCCTTTTTCACCCGGCAGCAGACGCAGAGTTGTCATTACACGTCGATGCTTCAGACTACGCCGTTGGCGCAGTGTTGCATCAACGTTTCGGAGAGCAACAGCAACCACTCGGATTCTATTCCAAGAAGTTGAGCGATACTCAAAAGAAGTACAGCACATACGATAGAGAGCTGCTAGCGATCTACCAATCAGTGAAATACTTTAAGCACATGGTTGAAGGACGAACTTTCGCCATTTTCACTGATCATAAGCCAATCATATTTGTGTTTAAGCAGAACCCAGACAAAGCATCGCCCCGGCAGGCAAGGCATTTGGATTACATAGGCCAATTCACAACCGATATTCGCCACATAGCTGGCAAGGAGAATGAGGTAGCTGATGCTTTTTCCCGTCTCTATCAGGTAACAGAGGCAATGCCCAGCGTCAATTTCGAAGAATTGGCCAGAGAGCAACTTGTAGATGAGGAGATTAAAAAATTAATCGACGCTTCTATTCCTACGTCGTTGAAAATTAAACAGCTCAAGCTGCCAGGCAGTGAGTCGACCATTTTTTGTGACGTAGCGTACGACAGAGTGAGACCATTGGTTCCAGCGAATTCAAGGGAAATCATAATGAAGAAGTTGCATGGAATTGCGCACCCCGGCAGACGAGCCACCGAGTTACTCATTTGTGAAAGATTTGTTTGGCCGGGTATGAAGAAGCACATCGCGGAGTTTGTAAAATGTTGCATCCCGTGCCAAAGAAGTAAAGTAACACAATACACCAAGTCGCCACTGGGTTTTTATCAGAAGCCTAGTGAGAGGTTCGAGCACATAAATATCGACCTCGTTGGGCCCCTTCCAATTTCTCGTGACGACCGTTACTGCCTTACGATAATTGATCGCTTCACTCGTTGGCCAGAGGCGATTCCACTACCAGACATGACGGCAGAGACCGTCGTACGAAATTTGATGTCGGGATGAATCGCCAAGTACGGAGTACCACTGCGAATTACCACCGATCTTGGGCGTCAGTTTGAATCTGACATTTTCCGGCAACTCAATAATTTTCTGGGTATCAAGCACTACCGTACGACACCGTATCATCCACAAGCAAATGGGATGATAGAGCGGTGGCACCGTACTCTTAAAGCAGCTATAACCTGCCATGGCGGCGACGATTGGTGTGGAGTTTTGCCGATGATATTATTGGGGCTTCGCACGTCAGTGAAAACTGACATTAAAATGTCACCAGCTGAGCTCGTATTCGGCACTACGCTCAAATTCGGCACTGACGCCTGGTGAGTTTCTCTCTCCGTCGTTGCAGAAACCAAACGAGACGGAATTTGTGAAAGCTTTCAGAAGTCGCATGAAGAGAATTATGCCAACACAAGCCAGTCATCACATCAAACCCAGGATTTTCCTGCAAAAGGGTTTGGACGCGTGCTCTCATGTTTTCATCAGAATTGACAAAGTCCAAAGTCCCCTTCAGTCAAGATATGATGGACCTTACCAGGTCATAGATAGATTTGACAAATATTTCGTCATTAGCCAAAATGGCAGGAAGTCAAAAATTTCCATCAATAGATTAAAACCAGCTCATATGACTGAGGACGATAGCAAGGTCGTGACAGTTTCCGACCCGCCGCTGGACAACGTGGGCCTCAAAGTTACAAATTCGAGAACAAAACAAGAGGTCGTGACTTTTTCCGACCCGCCGTTGGACCTCGTGGGACAACCGCAAAGAAAAGTTGGCCGCCCAAAAAAGCAAAGCATGTTCTGCAAGTCGCAGGAAGTCGTCAAACTCCCAGTGCAAAGTGAGAAACACGCCGTGACAACTTTTTCCGGCGCCGCGTTGGACAACGCGGGACTTAAGAAATCATCAATAAAGAAACCTCGAACGGTCGTGACAACTTTTTCCGACCCGCCGGTGGACATCACTAGATTTCATCGTCAAACACGCCAGGTGTCTCGTAGAAGTGTAGTTTTCGTTAATACTCCGGAGGTCATAATAAAGCATGGTATACCTACGGAAAGCTGTCATCCACCAGCGCCGGTCCAGACAAGGAGTGGCAGGAGGGTGAATCTCCCAACCCGCTATTTAGCATCGCGCCTTAGGCGCTAGGGGAGAGTATTGTGGCGGAACCTTCAGTTCCCCCTTTTGTTTACATTGTCGGCTCTCTGCAGTTCCCGGCGACACTTTGTCGTCATTTGAAACTTGTAACATTATTATTAGTAAACTCATAGCGAGGAATGATTAAGCGTGGCTTATCGCCTTTAGTGTCAAGCCAAGCACATTCCAATGTTCGTTTCCCATAGCCACATTGTATGGCTAATTTAATACAAAGTTTTTGAGTCATTTAAGTAGACCAAACACACTGACGCCTGGCCCGCTGACTGTCCGTCAACGAGACTGACGTCAAGCAGTAAGACGCTAGTATTGACGCTGAGATTTGTTTATGATAAATTTCAGCGAGGCGATCAGTTTCAAGTCAAGTGGTTATTGTACAACAACAAGCGCTTACTTGTGTCGTTGTTCTTGTTGGCTGGCTGCTTGTGAGTTGGCTTAGCTACCCAGCGCACAGGCAGTATGTATGTCAACATGTGTTGTCTAAAGTTGCAACGTCAGCAGTTTTTTGTCACTGTTGTCCGTCTCGTCGTTAGCGCTGATGACGAGGTGGGCTAATATATATTGTGAGTGTTTGTGCAAACAAACACAGTTTCAAAATGGATAAGGCTTACGTGATAGTTCTCGCGATGGGTTGCGCTGCAGCTATGTTTTTCCTGCTGCAGCGTATTTTAAATATTTTTTGGTGGCATGGACTATGGTCCATGCTAAACAGTTAATCAGTTCTTGGGCTACTGCAGAAGCTGACGCGCGCGTTTGTCGTGAATAATCTTTTTTATATTTCTTTGTATTCTTTTTATATTCTTTATTAAAAATAAGTTCTATGGTTAATTAAAATAAAGTGTTTTTATTTCTTAACTATATGGCATATGAATTGATAAACATAGCTAAAGAGAAGCGAAAGAAAGATAATGAAATTTCAAACCCACTTAATATAAATATTGGTGACAAAATAATTGTAAAAAGAATGAATAGAAGAAAGTATCAATCACCATATCATGGTCCATACACTGTAATTAAGAAAAATGGAGTAAATACAATAATAGATAGATGTAAATGGAAAATTAAAAGAATACCACAATAATTTATTGAAAAAATGGATTTAATTGAACTGAAATATTGTATTAAATATATTGAAATTTGTTTAAATATCAAAATAAACATATTTGAATTGTATAATTACCAATTATATATATATTGAAATTTATTAATATATCCAAATTAAAATATAAACAAAAATATTTTAATGGTATAATTACCAGTTATAAATAAATTGAAATCAAGTAAAATCTAAAAATTAAAATATTTAAATTATATAATTACCATTTTAAAATTTATTAAAACATTTGAATTGTATAAATTAAAAAAAATAAATAAAAAATTTGCATTGTATAATTTTAAAAATTATTTTTTTAAATCAAATAATTTTATCTTAAGGATGGGGGTGTAGGGCACTTAAATCTAAACATTTCTATAACTCTAACTTAAATACATTTAGTCCATGCAATTATTATTTATAAACATTTAACACATAAGGATCTAGTCTACAAACTAACATTTCTATAAATGTAGCCTAAGCACATTTATGTAGTAAACAAACAAAACAAACACATAACTATTGTTTACATTCTTACTCGCTTGCACTTTATGTTTACATAACTACACTACATAGCTACACTAAAATGACTACATAAACTAATGTTCTACTTAGTTACAATTATATTAAATAAGATATATATTTAATTTTGTATTTATTTTAAGTTAAAAAATACTGATACTTGGCTTTATAAGCCGAAGAAAATCT
This sequence comes from Dichetophora obliterata, assembly GCA_963920525.1. Taxonomy (NCBI): domain Eukaryota; kingdom Metazoa; phylum Arthropoda; class Insecta; order Diptera; family Sciomyzidae; genus Dichetophora; species Dichetophora obliterata. Next base: position 96,057,052 of record OY986436.1, read on the forward strand.
TAAAATAAAATTACTTAAGTTTTGAGCTTTAAACCAACTGCTCCATTTTTCTTTATATTTCTAAGCGCTTGAATGCACTTTCGAGTAACGGCGCAAAGAAATCTTTTTTTTTGAACTGGCCAGTAGCGCTCTTAAGCGCTGGCAATAAAATTAAACACGTATGATTAAAATAACCGCGTAAACTTTAATTCGCGTAAAGCGCGTTAACCGCATAAAAATAAAAGTCACGCGTCCAACATTACATAAGTATGTTTTTTCCCGTGTACTAAAAATTAATTTAATTTTTCATTATAAATTAGAAGTTAAGTAGTGCGTTTTTTTTCAGTGTTCAAAAAAATATTATTTATTTTAGTTTTGTTTTATTTGGTGTTATGTCTTTACATCTTTACAACCATACTCTGTAAACTCCTGGTCTACTTCGACGCTTTTCACCTACTCTATAATTTTCGGTCTACTTCGACGCTTTTCGCCTGCTCTTTAATTTTCGGTCTACTTCGACGCTTTTCACCTACTCTATAATTTTCGGTCTACTTCGACGCTTTTTCACCTACTCTATAATCTTCGGTCTACTTCGACGCTTTTCACCTACTCTATAATTTTCGGTCTACTTCGACGCTTTTCACCTACTCTTTAATTTTCGGTCTACTTCGACGCTTTTCACCTACTCTATAATTTTCGGTCCACTTCGACGCTTTTTCACCTATTCTATAATTTTCAGTCTACTTCGACGCTTTTCACCTGCTCTATAATTTTCGGTCTACATATTTTATTTAAGAAGTTAAATTTCAGGTGTAATGGTAAAAAAATTTTCATTATATTGTTTTTTTTTTCTTATTTTTTTTTCTTAACTTTCAAACGTAGTACGTTTTCACATTTCGTATTTTTTTTTTTTAAATTTTTTGTTTTTTCTTTCGTCGTTAAATTTTAATATAAGGTTTTAGTCAAATGCGAGCCAAACACAACGCAATCCAATAGTCACTGAATCTTTCAACTGCCTATCTATTATTAATTTTGAAACCATTGTAAAATTTGCTTCACACACAACATCAAAAAAAATGTATGTTGACCGTTAATCAAACGAAATCAAATCAAATTGAAAGACTTGTCTGGAGGCAACAAAAAAAAATCAAACTCTTTTGATTTTTTTTATCAACCAACTCCGCAACTGTTTAACTGATCAAGTGACCAAGCTACAACCGCTTTGATTTGAGCAACAACCGACTCAGTTGATGATTGGATTGTATGGTGTATGACTTGCATAAGATACACACTTATGAAGCTGGATCCACTAACCTTGACACCCTATGGCGATGGCCAATTTACCTGTGGGTGTTAGGAAGATGCTGCTGTCGATGGTGTTGGCGAACTCCTGGGTGTCGTTGCCGTTGGTGGCTGAAGTAACTGCTGCTGTGGTTACTTAAATGACTGCTGACCTCGTACGACCGCAGGCCCAGACGATTTGGCAAATAGCTGTCATGAGTGCTCCCTGCGGTTGTTGTTGAAAGCTGCCGTTGTGGGTATTAGCTGCTATTGTTGTCGTTGCAGTAGATACCAACGATTCGTTGCATTAGATACCATCGATGTAGGTAGCTCAAAACCAATAGTGTACGCTTTTTGGTTAGATGTCGCTGCTGTTGTTGTCGTTGCAGTAGATACCAACGATGTAGTTAGCTCAAAACCAATGGTGTGCGCTTTTTGGGTAGCTGTCGCTATTGTTGTTGTCGTTGCAGTAGATACCAACGATGTAGGTAGCTCAACACCAATGATGTGAGCTTTTTGGGTAGCTGTCGCTGCTGTTGTTGTCGTTGCTATTGGTGCAGACACCCTTAGTAGCTGGTGCGTTGCTTTACGTGGCTGTTGGGCCGCCAAGGCTTGCTGAACAACAGACAGGATTTGTAAGTTTTGCAATTGATGAACAATGATATCAAACGATAATATTACCCGTTGTTGCTGCTGTTGGGCCGCCAAGGTTTACTGAACAATAGTTTAATCAATTTTGCAATTGCTTAACACTGATATTATTCGATAATATTACCAGTTGTTTCTGCTGTGTTGGGAGTAAGAAAAAAATAATATATAAGATGTTTCTTTTAAATTAAGATTTTAACTTACCCAGATTACCATCCGCGACTGCCCATGTTACCATCAGCGAAAAGAAAGACAAAGTCCGGAAGTTCGCCAGCCATCGCTCTTTTCGCTGACAGCAGCCACCGGTTGTATTTTCGTTTACATAGGCAAGTCGGACGGTACAACACGCTAGGATAAACAACATGGTTTAATGACAGCTTACACCGAATGTCGGTGCAAACGAGTGTTTGCGCAAACTGTCGGACACGGTGTTTGAACCCTTTTTTTTGCGATGTATCCGTATCTATTTCAAAAGCAGTAAGCTCGCTCACGGTCGGAACTAGCTGAATTTTTAGCTCAAACAAATTCCAGAAATCCATTCCGCAAATCACGTCTTGGACGATAGAAGGAACAATCAAGAAGTTTACATTTTTTGTATGGTTATGGAAGGTAATCGGAAGACTAATCGAACCCACGACCTTTTGTTGTTGATCGTCAGCGGTTCGAACATTGCCTCTTAATTTAATCAGTTTTTTGATAGAGTCAAAGAGAAGTACTTGAGCAAGACTTCCACCAATGCAACTCTTCGTAGCACCACTATCCAAAAGCGAAAGGTATTTATTTTTTCCAATAAGAAGGTTAGTATAACGCCGAATATCGGAGCCTTTATAGACTATTGCTGAGACAACAACTTTGCGTAAGGATTTTATTCGTTTCCAAAATGAGCGCATACGTTCCGAAGAACGAATTGAAGGACGTCTGACATCGGAAGTTCCAAAAATTCTATCACGGTTTTTGCGATATTCCACAAGTCGAACATGGTACGGTTTGATGGTATAAGGTAGAGGTTGAGAAACAACCGGAAGGTCTATCACAGTTTTTGTCGAGGCAGACAAGGACGTTGAAATATCGGATTTCAACAAAAGTTTAGCTGGAATTACATCCGAGGACGATTTAATTGCGGTCTGCTCGACTCGCGACAAAAATCCGATTCGAAGCTTTCTGCCTTCACTGCACACTTTTGACAACTTGATTTGTAAGTGTCAACAGCTCCACAGCCGTAACAAAAGATTCGCCTAGCTTTGAGGCAATCTTGATATCTATGCCCAACTTCGTCGCAATTCCAGCATTTCAACTTACTGATATCTAGCGCATTGATTTCTTGTGCAGCGTGGTCGATTTCAACTTCGTTTAAACTCGGATCAGTATCATGAGATAACTCAAATAACTGCCGACGTGAAATAGCATGTCTAGGAGGTACACTATTATTAGGACGAACGTCCTCGAAAAATTTTTCGTGTTTACGAACCTCACGACGTAGTATGGCAATGCTGCGAATGTCAAGCTGCAGTAATTCACGACGTAAAACCAGTCGTAGATTTCTTATAACTGTTTCCACCAACTCAGATTCCCACATTAGATGTCGGAGTCTATCACTTAAGCACAAAATTGCGTCCAGAAAATCATCAAAAGTTTCGAAATGCTTTTGTTTTCGACTGCGTATGTCATCTTGTATATCAAAGTCTGAGGTATAATCTTTAAATTGGCACCGCAGAGCATCGCAGAGGTAAAACCACTCAACCTCATCGGCATTGCGATGATATCGCCAAAACCACTGGTGAGCTTTGCCTTCGAAAAGAGAGTGCACGTGCTCGCACAAAACCGAGAAATTACCATTAAGGTGAAGAGAAGTCAGGGTATTAATTCTATAGATAAATTCATAGACTGAAATGCCATCAGGCGTGCCCTTGAATTTCACGTGCCAATTTTGCACCACGTTCGAAATTCGCTCTTTAGAGCCAGGGTCTCTATCGCTACCGGGAAGAGGAGGATTTGCTCGACACCGAGCCGATGAAGGAGGTACAGGTCTCTGAACTTCCTCAGGCACTACTTGTGGCCATTCTGGTTGTCGAAGACTAGACGCAATTGCGGGAGGGTTAGCTCCAATGTTCAATTTACGCAGCATCGCTTGAAGCTCGTTAGAAATGATTGAGCTTATCTCCATTCGGAGTTGGCCTAATGAGTCGGCAACGATTTGGTGAACTTTGGTTTTAGACACTTGGTTCGGTTGGTTTGGTAAGATGGCATTGTCCAGCGGTTCAGGCCTACTATCACGATGGTCTGATCTAAAGTTTGCTTGTTGTCACGTGTTGGGGCGATACCGTGGTGCTCCAACACCTTTTCCCCGTTTTCGTTGTGGAATACAACCAGCAACTTTGAGAAGATTCGCCGCCGGAGAAGGACCTACAACTGCAGGAACCAATGCCAACCGACAAACCGGACATGCCTTGTTGGTTTCTAGCCAAGTCTGCAAGCACAAAGCATGGAAGCAATGATTGCACGAGGTCTCCACCACTTCATCCGTAGGTTGAATGGTTTCATTGCACACGGCACATATGGCTTCGTTGTGAGGATTACCCACCCCTAACAGGTCTTCTGTACTTCGTGTTACAGGCATCGCAAAAAAAATTTGAAAACAATCAATCAATAATAGTTATAGCATAAATAAATTTTATGCTGTTATAACCGAGAGAAACCTACCGATCTGGCGGAACGTGAAAACCAAGTAAAAAAATCAATTAACAATTTATCAATATAGCATAAATAATTTTATGCTGTTATAGCTGAGTGGAAACGACCAGTTAGCGGAACGAGAGGAATGGTTGGAAAAATAATAAAAAAAAACCAAATAATAATTGCTACGTAAAGGCTAAGCAATTTAAGCTGTTATAAAGAGACGTTATCTCGAAAGATTTCGAGAAAAATTTCAAAAAGGAATTAAATAAAAAAATTCAATCAATAATTGGTACGTAAACCATACCCAAGTGTAACCTGTGGCGTCGAAAAGGAAACCAACAGCTGTCACGCGAGCATCAATATGCAAAATAGAAAGAAATCAATTAGTATTTTACAGTAAAGCCTTGAAAATTTTATGATGTTGAAAGGAATGAAAGCCCAACGGTTTTCATGGAAAAAATGATTTTTTTTTTACAGTAACGAAGTCAACTGATCAACTTATCAGCAGCGCATAACCACATTATGCTGTCAAGGAGAAATAAAATCTAAAGTATTTCACGCGAGAAACGCCGATGTAAAAAAAACATTTACTGATCTTAATCGATAATGGCTGTGAATAGCATAAGCCCGTTTATGCTGTGATGAATAAATGAAATCCAATGATTTCTCGCAAAAAAAAAAATTTGAAAAAAAATATATAAATATATAATGATATAATAAAATTTGGGCATTACTCGGCAAGGCCATGACGGGACCGCTACAGACTTAGGGCACAGGTGCATAGAGAAAACGTTCGGTTTACGGCAGAGGAATGAAAAAAAATTGTATTTGCAAAAATCACGAGAAAAGAGACTATATTCCATATACTTGAGTAAATCTTCGAAATTATCCAAAGATAAAAATCTCAAAAGCATATATTTGTTAATAAATTCCAATTAAAATTTAAATAACCTTTGGTTAACACAACAATAATATTATGAAACGATCCAAAAGATTATCAATAGCAAAAATCGAAATTATACAGAAAGAGTTTAACTCAATTCAAAACAATTGGTTGGCAGAGGTTCGGTAAGATCCCAAAAAATCCAGGAACTAAATCCAGAACATGCCATTGTCAAGAAGTCGTGGGATGCGATCTGCACAAGTTAGTTGTATGCAGACGGTAAAAGGAAACGGAAAAGGAACATTTGAATTAAAATTCAAATGGTCGGAAACAGGAAACGGATGGGAGAGTGGACAAAAAAAAACCGAAAGAGAAAATGCGAACCGAATTTTTGACCCTATGCACCGAGATATACGAGGGAGAATGGTGTTATTTTCCCTCATTGTCTCTACCCGCCTAACCTGTCAATGAATAAAAAAAATTTCATTAACCCTAATAGTGCACCTAAGTGCAGCAGCCCCTTACCATAGCTTACCTTTCATCATCCAAATAAATTTCAATCCAATTAATTATTCATTAGGGGACCCATAAATTCGGGATTTATATATTGACAACAATTTTAGAATACTTTGATCGTACATGTTCAGGGTCCGCCATATAACTTTTTTTTCAACTAGTGCTTATTTCGTGAATGGTAACACTTAGCTCATGTCTGATTTGACACGTAATTAGTTTTATCCTTCCGCTGAAAGAATATGGTTGTGTATATGCTTGAACAACGCTGGGAAATATTGCGACATTACTTTGAAAATCATGATGCCGATTTTGCCAAAAAATCATCTTTTCAGATGAAGCTCATTTTGATCTTGGCGGGTATGTAAACAAGCAAAATTGTCGCATTTGGGGCACAGAAAACCCGCACGCATACATTGAAAAGACGCTGCATCCAAAACGAGTCACTGTTTGGTGCCGATTTTGGTCCAGAGGCATAATTGGGCCATTTTTCCTCAAAAATGAGCAAGGAGTGGCCGTTACAGTCAATGGCGATCGTTATCGGGCCATGTTGAACGAATTTTTGTTCACAAAAATTGAAGAGGAGGATATTGGCAACATGTGGTTTCAACAGAACGGCGCTAAGTGCCACACAGCCGAAGCTACACTCGATGTTTTGCGCCCTGTTTTTGAAGATCGCATTATCAGCCGCAGAGCTGATGTCGTTTGGCCACCTCGGAGCTGCGATTTGACACCGTTGGACTATTATTTGTGGGGTGCCCTCAAAGATAAGTGTTACGCCGACAAGCCAGAGACAATTGACGCTTTAAAGGACAATATTCGTGAAGCCATTGGTAAAATACAGCTGCACACAATCGATAATGTGCTTAAAAATTGGACCGATCGTGTAGGCTACTGCATTGCCAGCCGAGGCAGCCATTTGAATAAATTATTTTCCGTTATTAACCGGAAGGATTGTACTTTCAAATAAAAAAAGAAATTTGGAAAAATATCCAGTAATTTTTTTTTATAGAATTTTCAAAAAAAAAAGTTATTTGGCGGACCCTGTATATGCTTGATTATTTTACAAATTTTCAATATAGAATATAACCCAATATCGTCGTATATTTTACAAATAATGTATCCATATTTACATGAGAAAACCAATTAATTAATAAAAATTTTCAGTGTACTGAAAATTTAAGTTATTTCCTCATTATCAATAATCACGAAAGTATTAAGTAATTTTTTTTACTGTACTAAAAATTAAAGTTAATATTTCATTATAAATAAGCAGGTGAGTATAATGTTTTTTCCAGTGTACTGAAAATTAATTTAATTGTTCATTATAACTAAACAGGTAAGTATTATTTGTTTTTTTTCTCTTTCAGTGCACTGAAAATTAATTTAAGTTTTCATTATAAATAAGCACGTAAGTATTAAGTAATTTTTTTCTTCAGCGTACTGAAAATTAACGTTAATATTTCATTATAAATAAGCAGGTAAGTATAATGTTTTTTCTAGTGTACTGAAAATTAATTAAACTATTCATTATAAATTCGCACGTAAGTATTAAGTAATTTTTTCTTCAGAGTACTGAAAATTAACGTTAATATTTCATTATAAATAAGCAGGTAAGTATAATGTTTTTTCCAGTGTACTGAAAATTAATTTAATTAATCATTATAAATTAGCACGTAAGTATTAAGTAAATTTTTTTTCAGAGTACTGAAAATTAATGTTAATATTTCATTATAAATAAGCAGGTAAGTATAATGTTTTTTCCAGTGTACTGAAAATTAATTTAATTTTTCATTATAAATAAGCACGTAAGTATTAAGTAATTTTTTTCTTCAGAGTACTGAAAATTAACGTTAATATTTCATTATAAATAAGCACGTAAGTATTAAGTAATTTTTTTCAGTGTACTGAAAATTAACTTTAATATTTCATTATAAATAAGCAGGTAAGTATAATGTTTTTCCCAGTGTATTGAAAATTAATTTAATTTTTCATTATAAATTAGCACGTAAGTATTAAGTACATTTTTTTCAGAGTACTGAAAATTAACGTTAATATTTCATTATAAATAAGCAGGTAAGTATAATGTTTTTTCCAGTGTACTGAAAATTAATTTAATTTTTCATTATAAATTAGCACGTAAGTATTAAGTAAATTTTTTTTTTCAGAGTACTGAAAATTAACGTTAATATTTCATTATAAATAAGCAGGTAAGTATAATTTTTTTTCCAGTGTACTGAAAATGAATTTAATTTTTCATTATAAATTAGCAAGTAAGTATTAAGTACATTTTTTTCAGAGTACTGAAATAAACATTAATATTTCATTATAACTAAACAGGTAAGTATTCATTTTTTTTTTCAATGTACTGAAAAGTAATTTAATTTTTCATTATAAATAAGCAGTTAAGTAGTGCGTTTTTTTCAGTGTACGAAAAAATATTATTTATATTTGTTTTGTTTTATTTGATTTTGTGTCGTACTCCCAGGCTACTTCGACGCTTTTCACCTCCTCTATAAGTTTCGGTCTACTTCGACGCTTTTCACCTATTCTATTATTTTCGGTCTACGTCGACGCTTTTTCACCTACTCTATAATTTTCGGTCTACTTCGACGCTTTTCACCTACTCTATAATTTTCGGTCTACTTCGACGCTCTTCACCTGCGCTATAATTTTCGGTCTACTTATTTTATTTAAGAAGTTAAATTTCAAGTGTAATGGTAAAAAAATGTCATTATATTTTTTTTCTTTTGTCTTATTTTTTTTTCTTAACTTTCAAACGTAGTACGTTTTAACATTTCGTATTTTTGTTTTTAAAATTTTTTGTTTTTTCTTTCGTCGTTAAATTTTAATATAAGGTTTTAGTCAAATGCGAGCCAAACACAACGCAATCCAATAGTCACTGAGTCTTTCAACTGCCTATCTATTATTAATTTTGAAACCATTGTAAAATTTGCTTCACCAACAACAGCAAAAAAATGTATGTTGACCGTTAATCAAACGAAATCAAATCAAATTGAAAGACTTGTCTGGAGACAACAAAAAAATCAAACTCTTTAGATTTTTTTATCAACCAACTCGGCAACTGCCTAAATATTATTAGTTTTGAAACCATTGTAAAATTTGCTTCACCAACAACAGCAAAAAAAATGTATGTTGACCTTTAATCAAACGAAATCAAATCAAATTGAAAGACTTGTCTGGAGACAACAAAAAAAATCAAACTCTTTTGATTTTTTTTATCAACCAACTCGGCAACTGCCTAACTGATTAAGTGACCAAGCTACAACCGCTTTGATTTGAGCAACAACCGACTCAGTTGATGATTGGATTGTATGGTGTAAGACTTGCATAAGATACACACTTATGAAGCTGGATCCACTAACCTTGACACCCTATGGCGATGGCCAATTTACCTGTGGGTGTTAGGAAGATGCTGCTGTCGATGGTGTTGGCGAGCTCCTGGGTGTCGTTGCCGTTGGTGGCTGAAGTGACTGCTGCTGTGGTTGCTTAAATGACTGCTGACCTCGTACGACCGCAGGCCCAGACGATTTGGCAAATATCTGTCATGAGTGCTCCCTGCGGTTGTTGTTGAAAGCTGCCGTTGTGGGTATTAGCTGCTATTGTTGTCGTTGCAGTAGATACCAACGATTCGTTGCAGTAGATACCAACGATTCGTTGCATTAGATACCATCGATGTAGGTAGCTCAAAACCAATGGTGTGCGCTTTTTGGGTAGCTGTCGCTGCTGTTGTTGTCGTTGCAGTAGATACCAACGATGTAGTTAGCTCAAAACCAATGATGTGAGCTTTTTGGGTAGCTGTCGCTGCTGTTGTTGTCGTTGCTATTGGTGCAGACACCCTTAGTACCAGGTGCGTTGCTTTACGTGGCTGTTGGGCAGCCAAGGTTTGCTGAACAATAGTCAGGATTAGTAAGTTTTGCAATTGATGAACAATGTGTCATGGGCACCTGCATATAGTGAATAATACCTTTTATGAATACCCCTGGTATTTCCACTAGCGCCCTCTAGCGTGGCAGTGCACACAATTTTTTTCCCATTTAGATGTGGCACCTCGGTTAGGTTCGAGAACATTCGGCTAACAAAATGGCGATAAACATGCTTGAGGTGGATAAACACCAACAACAATAGCCAAATTAGTTCCGGCGCGAATAAACCGGTCTGAAAAATGGCGTGATCCGACACGCGCTTGAATCAGTAGCCAATGGGAATACCGAAACAAGCGTCGGTTAACGGCCATTTTTCGACGTGTCATTTTAAAGTCTAAGCCAACCATTACCTACTCCCCTCGGTTATGGTCGATTCCACCGAGAAGGTAGTAAAGTTGGACAAACATCGCTAGTTTGCACATCTAAATGCCATCAAAATGCATGCGGACACACCCTTATCAAGGACATGTGGCAGCCCCGGCCAAAGTACCTAAAATCATTGAACTGGAAAAAATACAACCCTGGGTAGACGTTTCTGTCGCAGAGAATCGCCATTACAAAAGTTAGAGTGAAGAGTGGTAGGTCGTACATTTTTAATCGTTGCCGTCGTGAACTTTTCTAATTTGTGGAAGTAAAAACATATTATTTTCCTTATGTATTTTTTTTGTCTGGCTTGCAACCTTTATATTAAAATTAAAGACGTCGAAAACCTAACAGGATTAGTGAAAGGTATGTTAATCTTAAGTGTGGTACTATAACAAAAACTTGATATTGTTTTACGGAACCAGCAGCTCCTCATAAACGGGCAGCAACGTCAGTAGCAAATTCACCCCACGTCAGGGTTTCATCGAAGTCTTTTAGTGACTAGACGCAACGACAACAACACCCAACAAAATTAGTCCACAGCTGCAAGCGTTTCGCTGCAGTGCTGCAACGCCGCCACCAGGGTCATGCTACACGACCGTCAGCAACATAGGCACCCTTAATTTGCCGGTAAGTGACAACTCTTCACCACAGGCTAGAGCCACTAAAACGCTGTAATTTTCGCAACAGCAACGCCAATGTCAGCCTACAAGTCGCTCATCAACAAGTGACAACTCTTCACCACCGGCGAGAGCCACTAAAACGCTGTAATTTTCGCAACAGCAACGCCAATTTCAGCTTACGAATCGCTCGTCAACAAGGACAACAGCAGCCACCAACACCATCGTCATCATCACCAGCTCTAACACCATCGTCATCATCACCATCGTCATCATCACCAGCACCAACACCATCGTCATCATCACCAGCACCAGCACCATCGTCAACATCCAGCCTTTGCACCAGACCACCGCTGACGTTTCGCCGCAGGGCAGCTGCGTCACCCACACCGCCGATATCAGCGCAGCACCGACACCAACAACCAAACCAACAAAAACTACACCATCTCCATCAGCACCAGCAACATTCTTCATGTATTAAATCGGAACATTGAAAGAAAACTACCTTAATACCAAAACTTAGTCTCAAACAATTGCCCGCTAAAGTAAATTAAGGAAATACTGCATAGATTGAAACTAAATTAAGACGAAGCAAAAAATTGCATTAACTTAAGTTAAATTCTGACAAAAACTAGAAGGTAAAGGCAACTAAAACAAAAACCATTTAAAATTAAAATAACAGAACACTAGCTGAATATAACGTTATATACAACAAAATCAGGAAATACTTGAAAATTGGATCGCATCATAAGATGATGAATAGACATTTATACCTTGCCTAAACTAAACACTACCATTAAAATAAAACTACCTTTATACAAAAACGTAATATCAAGCAATTACCAACTAAGTCAAATTAGATTTCAACTTAAAACCTATGGCTAAATATCATGGTGCGAGTAACCAGGCAGCATTGACAATGGCTGAGGTTGGATTATGCATGAACCCATATCTTTCCAAGAGTGTCTGTTAACGCAACAAAGGAAAAATCTAAGAAAGTATCAAAGAAAAAAACATTTTCAAAATTTAACAGTTTCTCTGAAGGCGACCCTTCAAAAATGGCGAGAGCTCTCTTGGGGCGTGTTTTTTTTATTTAACTTCCGAACCGGATGTCAATGCTGCTTGATTCCTTCCTTATACAATGGCTATAAATATATGAATATATTGATAAAAGTATTTACTTCAAACTGGCTAAACATCGATAGGCGTTCATGTATCTAAAATTTTAAGGGTATACATTGTAAGGACCCCTTTTGACGGCTGTCACAAACCGGCCCTCACATTGAGGCTGTCATTATACGCGGCCCACGCAACCGGCCCTCACCATGAACGGCCCCACTAAAATCGGCCTTGCAACAAACGGCCCACCGCAACCGGCCCTTAACATAAGCGGCGGCAAGAGAACCGGCCGTTTAACGAGCAACAATAGACAACAGCTACAACAACAACAACAATATTAATATCAACATCAACTACAGCGCCTACTACATAAGTCAACAGCTACGGCACGAGCTAGTAATAACGACAACAACAACAACAACAACAACATCAACATCCACCACAGCGTCTTCTACTCAAGACAACAGCTACGGCACGAGCCAGTAGCCACAACAACAACAAGTTACAGCACAAGTCGTCATAACCGTCATAATGGCAACCGGCGATAACGAAGAGACGCCCCAATACAGGCAAACACAACAAACAGCTGCAACAAGCCCCGCCGCATCACGTCATGCACGGTATTTGATTATATATATAAGAAAATATTTAAAGTTTAGCTGCTACGTAGGCACAGCCTAAACAAAACATACATCAAATTATTTTTATTATTTCTAATACTAAGATGCTTAAAACTAACATTTGTAAATCATCTTCTTTATCTTAAACTAAGTATACATTATAATATACAGAAATTATCAACACATATTATAAGCTAAAATGTAGCATTAAAGTATTTAACACTTTAGTAATGAATTAACATACTCACCCTGTATTACAAACTCTAAGTATATAAGCGAAACAGAAGGTTTCCCCTGAAAATAGCAACACACACACACTAACATAGTTAATAAGCGAAAACATGAATTATTATTTTTATTTAGTTGCTCGCTCGGGCAACCGAAACATGTGTTGCTATTTCAAGAATATTAATATGTATTTGTAACACGACGCTGGTGCCGGCCACTAGTTAGTCATTTTTTAAATCTGAAATAAATTATTCTTGTGAGAGGCATCAAGCGAAGCAGACGTGCTGGAGTTTTTATTTGCGCAACATATTTGGAAGAGGGCACAGATTTATTGGTCACACGGACGACGACACCACGACGGTAAGCCATCCTTTAACTACCCAATACCTAAATCCTGCTCCTTGTATTTCGGGCCGAAAACAGTTGAGATCCTAGGTTGCAACTATGTTGCCAAATCTCTCGAGATCCCTGTTTTCACCCACGACCAGTTCTGCACGAGCACGGCACCTCAACCAAATTCCCACTAAAATACTTCTCCACTCGTTGGGCAGAAAACGTGAGATCCTAGGTTGCAACTACGTTGCCAAATCTCTCGAGATCTCTGTTTTCACTCACGCCCAGTTCTATACGAGCACGGCACCACAAGCAACCTTGTTAAATCCTACCTCCTTGATTCAGGGCAGAAAACATTGAGATCCTAGGTTGCAACTTTGTTTCCAAATCTCTCGAGATCTCTGTTTTCACCCACGCCTAGTTCTACACGAGCACGGCACCCCAATCAACCTAACCAAATTCCGCTTCCTTGAACTTAGAGCAGAAACACGAGATCCTAGGTTGCAACTTTGTTGCCAAATCTCTCGAGATCTCTGTTTCCAGCTACGTCCAGTTCTAAACGAGCACGGCTCCTAAGCCAAACTTCCTGCATAGCAACTCATTGAGCCATTGAGGCGTAAACGCGGTCCTAGGTTGCAACTTGTTGCCAAATCTCTCGAGACCCGGTTATCGCCCTCATTTTTTGACTCTACGAGGCTGCCAATACCCTTCACCCCAAATTCCTAGTTATCCCGACCCCTCCAAACCGAAGACCGAACGCGACCGACTGACTAGACACGACCAAGAAGTCATCGGCAGCTCTCTTCGACACCAAGTGGACTGGTAGCCACTCATCACGGGTACCGCGACCTGGAGTGCTCCCGTAAAGACGGAGAGCGAGCGGGACCTACTGCCAAAACCTCACCTTTCTTGGAAGAACCTCTGGACAGCCGCTGAGTCTACCCCGGCTGGAAAGCGTTGTAACGCCCGAGGTTCGTTACAACATGGAGGGAGATTGAAGTTTGCATCTAGGTAGTTATATGTAATAAAAATTTAAATAAAGTATCACAGTTAATCTAAGAACTACAAACCCACCTAGCTACATTTTACAATTTACATACTTACCTATAATCAACTTAATAAAACTAAAATCGGTACTGACCTAGAACCGGAACTTTAGGAAACGAAATACTTAACAAAGAAATAATATACAATAAATCTAATATTGAAATGAATTGATCTAAAATAACACTAAGATAAAATGACACTGAAACCAAACTAAAGATAATATAACACTGAACAAGAAGAAAGTTAATATAAATGCAAACTGATTTGTAATAAAACTAATATAAATAAATCGAACTCAAAACAAACTGCATATAACCCTAAATTAAAGCTACTAAAACTAACATAAACTAACCGGAAATAAAATCATTGAAATCCGAAACTAAGTCGCGATAAAATCAATATAACACCAAACTAAAACAAAAATAAAATCAAAATTCTACTAAATTAAACGGGAATTAAATCATTAAAATCCGAAACTAAGCTGAAATAAAAGCAACATAATTCAAAATTAAACTAAAGTAAAAGCAATATAATTAAAAACTAAACTAAAATAGAATCCATCAAATTCAAAACTAAATTACAATAAAATCAATACTATACAAAACTTAACTAAAATAAAAGCAACATAATTAAAAACTAAACTAAAATAAAATCGATCTAGTTCAAAAAAATTAATACACTAAAATTAAATCAACATAATACTAAGCTAACCGGAAATAAAATCATTGAAATCCGAAACTAAGCCGCGATAAAATCAATATAACACCAAACTAAAACAAAAATAAAATCAAACTTCTACTAAATTAAACGGGAATTAAATCATTAAAATCCGAAACTAAGCTGAAATAAAAAAGCAACATAATTCAAAATTAAACTAAAATAAAAGCAATATAAATAAAAAACTACACTAAAATAGAATCAATAAAATTCAAAACTAAATTACAATAAAATCAATATTATACAAAACTTAACTAAAATAAAAGCAACATAATTCAAAATTAAACTAAAATAAAAGCAATATGAATCTTAAACTAAACTCAAATAAAATCGATATAATTCAAAACGTAACTAAAAGTAAATCAACATAATACTAAACTAAACGGGAATAAAATCGTTAAAATGCGAAACTAAATTAAAATAAGATCAATATGATTCAAAACTAAACTAAAATAAAAGCAATATAATTAAAAACTAAACTAAAATAAAATCAAAATAATACTAAACTAAAGTAAAACTAATATCCATGCAGGCACATATGAGAAAAAAATTTTTGGGGTTAAAGTAACGATTATGTTAAAAAAAATGTATTTGAAATATTCTCCCTCTGATTTTGAAAGCTCCGCGATGTGCGTGGACACTTGTTGAGAAAAAACTTTTTTTAAAATGTTTTAATTGCGAACCGATCTGACTTTACAGATGGTTATGTCGTTTTTTGGTATCTTATTGTATTGTGATACCGGTTCTTATTTGAATTATTAAATTCCTGTTAATATAGAAAAACATTAATATTTACTAAAATAATCTTAGCAATCGATCTAAGAACCTACTGTTAATGTAAGTAACTTTAAGAATGAATAGAAGTAATAAATGATTCTGTTAAGTTAAAGAAAAGGGAAAAATGAGTAATTGATAGAAGAGGATGGGTGGCGGGAACAAATTGGTAAGGGCGTAAGTATAAAAGTTTTTAGGGTGACCTAAACTAAGGCACAGGGTCACCATGGCTGGTCTTTTGTGGCCAGAAGGGGCGGGCTAGCCAAGGGCGATCGAATTACAACAAAGATCGACCCACGAGACGTGCCAACGTGGCAACAGCGAGCAACCGGCTCAGATTCCTTCTTCGTTTTCAGCACTTTCGCGTAAAATAATCGGTTTTTTTGTATCTTCCTTCGAGATTTTAATCTTTTTGTATGGTTTATAGGGATTTTTTCAGGCGGTAATTTTTCGTCACAGCTGGTACGATTTTTATTCATGTGTAGTTTCCGTCGGTCGGACCAGGCTGGCAAGAACACCACCCCATCCGGCGAGCCTTAGCCGCGCAATACGCCAGCGTACCAGTGCTGCCAGAGGGACGACAAGGGTGCGCAACAAAGGCTACCTTGCCACATGATGCACCAGCCATATACCACAAACGGTGGGCCGGAAACATGACAAATGATATCAAACGATAATATTACCCGTTGTTGCTGCTGTTGGGCCGCCAAGGTTGGCTGATAGTACAGTTTAGTCAATTTTGCAATTGCTTAACACTGATATTATTCGATAATATTACCAGTTGTTGCTGCTGTGGTGGGAGTAAGAAAAAAATAAAATATAAGATGTTTCTTTTAAATTAAGATTTTAACTTACCCAGATTACCATCCGCGACTGCCCAGGTTACCATCAGCGAAAAGAAAGACAAAGGCCGGAAGTTCGCCAGCCATAGCTCTCTTCGCTGACAGCAGCCACCGGTTGTATTTTCGTTTACATAGGCAAGTCGGACGGTACAACACGCTAGGTTATACAACATGGTTTAATGACAGCTTACACCGAATGTCGGTGCAAACGAGTGTTTGCGCAAACTGTCGGACACGGTGATTGAACCCTTTTTTTTTGCGATATTTGCATCAATCAGGCTACATACACAACGAAAGGGCTTTAACAAGCACAACGGCTGACATGGACACCCACGGCAAGAAAAAAAACACACAAACCATCAATTATATGTAACATCTTCAGAGTTGAAATCCCAGCTCAGGTTCGAATTTGAATTCAAATTCCAGACCAGACGAGGGCACAACACAACGTTTTTACCGGTTGAGCCGATGAGAAAAAAAGCTCTTCCGGTGATCAGTTGTAGTGTTTCCTCTGCTCATTTGAATTTTGAATTCGAATTCAAACCTGCGCATTCAAACTGTCGACTTATCTGTCAAAATTGGGGATGCGTTATGACAGTGAATTTTCATTAAGGTTGGTTCGCCAACTCACGCTACTACTATCTGTCAAACGACCCTTTGATGCTTGAAATTTTTTTCACCCCCACAAATTGTATGTTTAAAAGATTTCGAATCACATTTGATGGACTTACGAGTAACCTTTGAAAGTTTGAAGAATTTTAATTTTCACCTCAATAGAGAAAAATGTTTTTTCTGCAAGTCAGAGGTTAAATATCTATGCCATATCCTTACCAAAGATGGAATAAAAGTTGATTAAACGGGAAAGACCTAAAAATGTCAAGCGGTTGATGTCATTTTTGCAAACCTGTTCCTGGTTTCGCTGATTCATACCCAAGTTTGCTGAAGTTTCTAAGCCACTTTCAACTTTAACAAGGAAAAATGTTAGCTTTAAATGTAAATGAACAATTTGCATTCGATAAGCTTTAAGAGTTATTAACTTCGCCACCAATTTTACACCAAGTTAAAGCTAACTGCAAATTTTATTTAAGAACTGACGCAAGCAATTATGAGCTAGGAACTGTTTTATTGCAGGGGGAGGAAGAGCACGAATATCCTTTAGAATATGCAAGTCGCTTATTGCTTCCCGCTGAACGAAACTACTCAACTACTGAACGTGAGGCACTAGCTGTTGTCTGGGCAGTACAAAAATTCCGAGGATATATTGAGGGTTCGGAAGTAACAATATTGACTGATCATCAACCACTTAAATGGCTATTTAGTCTAAAATCACCAACAGGCCGACTAGCAAGGTGGTCCTTGCTGTTACAAATGTACAATTTAACATTTTCATTCACACCAGGAAAGCAAAACGCAATAACAGATACCCTTTTCCGGCCACTTTGGGTATATCACAAACATTTACACCAATTAACCATTCTGAAGTGAATCCGGTGGAAAGAAAGAACCGGGACTTAAAATACCAACTTTCCATATGCGTAGCAAAAAACACACTGATAGGGATTTAAAATTACCTGCTATAAGATTCGCTATGAACACGGCAAAATGCAGTAGCACAGGATACACAGTAGCGTACTTAACATTTGGCAGAGAATAGCAACAGAAGTACATCATGTTCTTAGAGCAATAATTAGTTCCAAAAATTTTATGCCCCAAATTACAACACACTTATTACGACTAGCTGATAGCTTAAAGTTAGCAAAAGAAAATCAGGAGAGAGTACAAGACAAAAACAAAACGTATGTAGAAAGAAAACCATAAATGGCTATAAATGTTGGATATCGTGTTTTGGTAACGACAAAGTTATTAAGCAACGCAAGTAAAGGTTTTACTTCGAAGTTTGTTCCCCGTCGAGATGGCCCCTACTTGGTCATTACGAAAAAAGGATCGTCGTGTTACACCATTGATGCAGAAAACAAACCAGATACACCTTTAGCTACACATCACGTTTCAGCTTTAACGCCTTTTGAAGGACCTGCAGACAAGCCAGTGTATCCAATTAAAAACCGAGGGCGTCCCAAAAAACAGTATTTAAGGATTTAAGGCATAAGAAGAACCTTTATAGCCCAACATACACATGTATCGAAAAAAAAAATTAAATGCGGTCTTGCGTTTGCAAAAGAATATTTAAAAAGTCAACGAAGTTTTGGAAAAATGTGCTTTGGAGGGATAAATACAAGTTTTGCCGGTTCGCATCTGACAGCAAACAATATGTGTGGCATCCTCAAAACATGCAACACAATCCAAAGTACACGCTCAAGACTATTAAACAGGGTGGATGAAATGTTATGGTTTGGGCGGCATTTTCTTGGCGCGGAGTTGGTTCAGTTGTTAAAATTTACCAAAAAATGGATCAACACGCTTACAAAAACCAATACCATGATACCGCTTCAAGAGGATAATTTGCCGCTTTAATTGCGTTTTATGCAGGATAATGATCCAAAGCACTGTGCTCACATAATTAAGAGTTGCTTGGAAGACAAACATATTGATATTTTAAAGTGGCCATCGCAATCATCGAACTTAAACTCGATTGGGAATCTCGAGCAGCAAATACTAACAGTATAATCCAAAAATTTGTGGAGGGAAATCCAAAAAATTCGGTATAGTATTCCAAAAGTCCGTTGTGAGGCTTTGGTCGAAAGTTTACCAAGGATATGAGATGCAGTAATTAAGAATAAGAGATTTCCTACGAAATGGATTTCCTTTTTATGCGAAAAAGGAATAATATAATTTTTGATTATAAAATAAAAGATACGGCTTTAAATCGTGTAGATTCTGTCAAAGATCTTGGTATATGCATGGATTCTAAGCTATCGTTTAGCGTTCATATTGATATCATTTGTAAAAAACCGTCTTCTATGCTTGGTTTTATAAAACGATGGGCCAAAGAATTTAATAGTATGATTACAACTACAACGCTGTATTATTCAATTGTCCGTCCTCACTTGGAGTATGCAAGTCAAGTTTGGTCACCTAGTTACAATGTACATGTTGAAGGAATAGAAAGAATTCATAAACGTTTTGTTCGGTTTACTCTAAGGGGCTTAAGCGGAACTGACATTTTAAATCTTCCTACTTATGAGGATCGTTTGAAACTATTAAAAATGCAATCCTTAAATGAGAGAAGGAAATCTGCTGATATCGTCTACTTACACCAACTCATAACTGGTGGGTTTGATTCACCGGAACTCCTAACTCTTATAAATTTTAACACTAACCGTAGAAGCAGTAGAAACGCTAACAATTTAATTTACTTACCTTTTAGTAGCACAACTTATATGGCTACTGCTCTTTTAAATCGCATTAGTACCTTTGTTAACAACTGTAGCTTTTTTGATGTTAACTTATCGAAAGGTCAACTCAAAAGTAGATTGAAAATTAATGTATGATTAGATCTATGTTAACGCATGGTTAGTTGTTATGTCTTGTGTTGCCCCTGAGCCCAACCCATATTATGGTGGGTATATTTTTCTCACTTTGGATTGTTTTGGACCACTTTTATCTATGTATATCGTTGAGATATTTCAATGATATTAAGTTGGTTCTTAAGATAGTCTAATGTGGAGAAAGTGAGAAAAAGCTGTTACTTAGCTGAACTCTATTGTTATTGCATGTATATTTTTCATCCTAGACATTTTTTCGCTCGTGTGCTAAATTCATGACCAAGTAGAAATGCTTATTTTTAATTTTTATTTGCTTGTAAGTCCTATAAAAAAAAGTTTTGAAATAAAAAATGTATATAAGGAATAAAGAAGACATAATATATACAATTAAAAAAGCTAATTAAAAATTTACAAAGAATAAATGGAAAATATAAGTATTCACTTTACTTTTTGAAGTGTTCCACTACTGTACGTACTTCCTGCACGGAGACAATGGCAGTAAAACTGTAGACTGGGATTGTGAAATAAGGGAGAAAGTCGTGGCAGGAACTGGCTGCGTAGAAACGACTATTCAATCCCAGTTCAGGCCGAAGTCGAATTGAAGATTTGGTTGGACAATACCAAAATAAATTAACACTTGTAAAGTCATGGCGGGAACTGGTTGCGTCGAAACAACTATTCAATCCCAGTTCCGGCCGAAGTCGAATTGATGACTCGACTAGACGATATCAAAATAAATTAACACTTGTAAATTTATGGCGGGAACGGGTTGCGTCGAAGCGACTATTCAACCCCAATTCAGGCCGAGGTCGAATTGAAGATTCGGTTATGATTAAAAATCAACGTTAAGCGATAATTGTTAAGCCAATGATCGTACGACTGTGAATTAGGTGAGTTTTAGCTAATTCCAAACGAAACTTATTTTATCCATTCAGATACCCTGGAACTAAAATATAAAAAATAAAAAACAAATATACTCGTTAAGCAAATAAATCAAAGGATACACTCTGCATGGTGCTACGACTTCCTCAGTCGTTAAGTCTCAGACGACCTCTGTCGGCGTCGTCTGTACAATGCCTGTATAATAGATGACCTCTGCCGCTGCCTCTGTCGACGTTCTCTCGTTCTGCCTGTATAATCGATGATCTCTGCCACTGCCTCTGTCGACGTTCTTTCGTTCTGCCCGCATAATCAGTGATCTCTGCCGCTGCCTCTGTCGCCGCTCTTTTCTCCTAACCGCTGATTTATACTACGTCGTTACTTTTCACTACTTTGAAGTTAACTTTAACTGGAACAGACGAAGCTGAATGTGGCTTCTCGTCTCGGTGGTTTTTAAGAACTGAACGATCTTTCTCTTCAGATGGCCTTTTATAGTCTTCTGGCTGCTGGTGGTCCAGCTTCATGTTGCTGTAACATCTCTCTCACACGGTGGCAACAGACGCTCAGTTCGGCGTTCTTATTGGCCAGCAACGTCGTGTGATGTTGCGGTCTCTCCTGTACGTGCTCCCCTCGCCATTGCAGTCCCATTGACGTGCCGAAAAGGAGATAAAATAAACAAATGAGTCATACTGCAGTATAACGACCCTGTGGTAACTCCTGGCATATGCCTCGGTAGCTATATATGGTAAGGCCTAATCTCATGTTTTCCTTATTTTAAATTCATTAATTAGGTTAATTATTTTGTACTAAAACTCTAGTTAATCAATAGCTTAAGGGATAATATTAATTCTAATACTTATAAGAAAAAAAAGATAAAAGAAGAAAATAAAAAAGATAATTTAATATTCTAAAATTAAACTAGCACTGGCTTCCATGCCTTTTCCCCTTCGCTGCTTGTATCAGCTTCCCTCCCTAGCTTAGGAGCTTAATCAAGAAAAGAGAAGGTGGTTTGATGCTAAACATGCAAGGATAAAACTTGGCAAAAGTTTTAGTTCTTACAAACATGTTTAGAATTCTTCCCACCTGCCATTCCTCATAGACCACCTGTGGTGACATACACATAACATTTTTATTCTTTAGAATACTTCTATCAATGCCAGCGTAAGATCGACCTTTTTTATTTGATGTTTATATTGCCTTGTGGTTCTGGTAGCTAATCTCATTTTACTTAGCGAACATAAGGGATAAAAGAAAATGTCTCATATATTGCACTTTATGATGAAATAGATGTGAGTATGAAAAATCATTTTTTCGTTTGTCTTTAGAAAATGGATTTTGATACTTTTAGATATTGCTACATAGCTTCTGCTTTTTAAAATGTGTTATTTTATATTTAAAGGGTGTGTTACGTTGAAATAATTTTTTCGTCACATTATATTCATAGGGTGTGTTGTGTTCTTACTTCTTCTTCTAGGTTTTCTTTATGTTAAATAAAAATTTCCAAACCTCCTGCTTCATAAAAATTCCTACAAATTTGACTTTTACCCCCGCCTATGTGCAATACATCAAAATTCCCCACACGATCGCATCACCAATTAAAATTCCGCTACACATTTTCACCACCCATCAAAATTCACCTTCTTGCTCCATGGTCCAGAACCGGGATACAAAATTCTGCTACTTGGTCCAGAACCCCCATACAAAATCCTGCTCCTGTTCCCTAGTCCAGAACCCCCATACAAAATCCTGCTCCTGCTCCTTGGTCCAGAACCCCCATATCCTACCTACTAATACTATTGATAATAAAAAGTTAATTATTAGTTGAAAAACTGTTTATTATTGGGAGATATTCAACTATTTAGCTTTGTAACCAGCAAGTATTTTCAGACCATTTATGTGTCGAAAGATGGGTATGAGATGTCAATTGAGCCTTTCCGAAATATTTTTGGACCGGTTCTTAGGTAAGTCTAAAGGTATCTACCCAGTGTGAATTGACCCCTGCCGAAATAGTTCTGAACCGGTTCCAAAGGTATGTGAATTGACCCCTGCCAATGACAACGCTGTGTAAATGTTACCGGTTTGTTTCATATATAAGTAATCAAACTAGGATCATGGTGTAAGAAAACAAGGTGTAAGTGACGTCTAATTATTTCTCTAAAGCTGTCAAACTTGTGAATGAGTGAAAGTGACAGAATAGTTTATTTTGTATGGTTTGACAACTTCAGTGTAAGATTTTTGCAACAAAAATGTAAATTCGCTAACCCCTTGATACTAGGACCAGTTCCAAATCCTTAATAACCGATCACGTGTCTTGTTGAAAACTGATTATATTTCCCGTAGGGTACATATATAGAAACGAAAATTTGGGCCTATTACGCCAGATCTGTTATTATGTTATGAGTTTTCTGTTATGAATCATAAAAGATGCTGACCATGTGCGCCCTGTTATCAACTTCTGTTATGAAACAGCTGATTGCTGTCAATAAATTAAAAAATGAACGCAAGTTGAAGGAGCTATCGTTCTTAGCGGATGCAAAACCGCTATTCGAATGACAATCGTCGTGGTGGCGACAGTGGTAGCATATCTTACCAACGACAAGATGTTGAGCGCAAGAAGAAACGAACTATTAACTATGATGGAGGCGATGCTGGAGGTTCCTCATACTATAAACGTAGTAACACAGAATAAAATTTTAATTTTGATAAAAGGCAGTAAATGCAGTGTTGCCAACCTTACACAGTGTCTCCAATTACAATATTTGATTGCATGCGAATTGTCAAATTGAATATCATATATCTCAAGTGTAGACCACTCATATCATTAACTTTTTCATATCATGAAATTTATCTATTGAAATATTTTTTGAGATATATTACATGAGATGAGCTGTCACTTTTCAGTAAAATATGTAAGTGTGTGCGTTTTTAAGAACTTTTCAAGTAAAAAATATTGCAAAAGCATTAAAAGAGTGAAAAACATAAAATGGAATGGCGAATGGAAGAAATTATTAATTTATTAACTTTTACACGCAATTCCAAAGTGAAATTTCATGAGATGAAGTGGCCACCTAAATATTATAGCATGAAATCTGGATATCATGAATTCAATTTGACAGTTCGCATGCAATCAAATATTGTAAGTGGAGACAGTGTGTTAGCATCCCAGATAACCGTACAAAGCGGTAAAAATTACCGTATTTTTAGGTTCAGTACCGTACTCATTTTTTTATTGGTACCTGAAATAATATGATGTTGAATAACTACTACCAAAACAGTAAATTGATTGAATTCTTTAAATAAAATTTGTTTTAAAGTTAGGTAAATACAAAAATTGAGAAGAGTTTGAATTCATTGTTCAAAAACTAAGTCAGCATCACCCTCACCCAGTGCAACCTGCTGGTCTGTGTTATCGATTTCGGATGCCTTTTTTGATCTGCGTACAAAGATGATTTTGTCCTGATGCTTCTCTTTTTCTTTCGCTACGGAGCATTTGCCAGCTTAAGTTTTCTCAAGTTGCATACTTTGTGCAATATTTGATTCCGGAAAATATTTTTGTTGCTCTCTTTCATCAAGTCTACTTTGCAAATTGATACATTTTGCTGTACCAGAAACGCCCACGTTCGTATTTCTGCTTATTTTACCTACTTTTCTAAAATGTATTTTTCTTGGTCTGGCTTTGAAGTCCTGAGTTGACCGTCAACAATAGATGTGCCTTTATTTTTATGACCGAAGCGGGATGCATGTATTTTTAAAACACTCAGTTCTGCTGCAATAAAATGCTCACGGCTTTGGTTGAGCCACTTTGTAAGGCCAGAACAACTGCTTGATTTTTGGAATATTTTGCCTTAAGATACTGAAGTTTTATCAACTGTACTTCTTTACTGCTTTTACATCTGTATTTTCATTTTCGTAACTTGTTTAGTACAGAAGACGACAATCTTTCTAAGCCATTTGTTGACGTGTCCAATTTAAGATGAAATATGTAAGGAATACAATTTCTACCTAATTTTATCCCCACATGTTTTCCTAACTTGCGTAATGTCTTTTCAGATTTCGACTGGGTCGAGCACCGGGAGAGTTTATTTAGGAAAACTCCCAGCAGGAAAACTGCATTTAACAAAACCGAGCATGGTACGCAGCCGGGCTGCAACCTGCTCATGAAATCAAAATGTTTCAGGCAAACTGAAATAAATAATAATTTAAGTAATGAAGTTGTTATAGAATAAGTATACTAGAAGTAAATGCACGTTAAAAGGATGCATACAAAACATATTTAATATTTTCTTCTTTTTAATTTTAAGGGCCGCTTTCTCAATGTCCGGTTAAGCACTAATCAGCACTTTAACCAGCAGTTAGCAAAAAAGCCCTTTCTCAATGTTCGGTTAAGGCTAAGCTGTCAGTTAAGTTCTGATTAAGTTAATGGCAAGCTGTGGTTTCGGTTAGCGCTACTAATCGGAAGAACAGGGAGAACATTTTACACAAAAATAGACAGAACTTCAATAATTTATTTTCTTTATACGACGCCATACCGATCCTCGAACTCCAGGGCAATATTCCCCCACACTTTCTTTTTTTTCTCCCAGGCAACAGCATCTTTTATTTATTTTCAATGATTTGGGCGTGCTCTTCTGCCAATGAAAAATGTTCCCTCGGATGATGTGAAATTAGGCAGTCCGTTGCGTTTTGCCATTTTTTTATATATTTACAGCACAAAATCAAAAAATATGTAAACACGAGACAGCTGATATGATGTTTTTACGTATTCAAAATTGAAAAATTCACAATTATTCATCTAACCGACAGTTGGTGAAATCAAAATTATTTTTTTAGCTATCGTATGGTTAGCTAACTCCTGGTTAAGATCTAGACTAACCGGACATTGAGAAAGTGGCCCTAAGTTTATTTACTGAATAAATAATTCAAATGAATACCGAATACTGGTGTGTGCCTTACAGCCTTTTTCAATTCGCTGGTAAATACAGATAAATATCAGACGTAAGTAAATGTAGGGAATGTGTCTAGAAGATACAACATTCCTTACGCTAAAATTCAACTAAAGAGTTGAACCCAGGACGGAAAGTCATTTTATAAATCAATTTCCATTTAAGAATTTAAACACCCACGATATACTCCTGATAGGTTTTCAGTTCTAGGGAAGCGGTAGCTAGTGTTTACACGAGGGATTACCTGAAATAACATGGTCATGCATATTTTCCTACCTGGATGACCTGCCTGTATTAATATGTTTTATCTTTTATTTTTTTTCATGCACAATATGATTAACGAGCGATGATGATAAAGGCAAGCAGCCGGTCAACAACGGCAATAAGGCGTGAGGTTATTCGAGAAGATTTCAAGGCGATAGAGAAACACGCGCCGAAGAAAGACACAAGCCAACCACTCAACTGACTGGAGTATAAAAGGCGAAACTTAGAGGAAATCTAGGAGTTTGATTTTGAAGTGCCAAGGTGAAAAGTCGAAAGTAATAAGTGCTCCGCGAGTCTCCAGTTGGTGGCAGTGACGACGCTGCCCGCATCAACTACAGCATTACGATTAAGTCAACAGTAACCGAGCAACGACTGCGACCGTGCAGTGAATAGCAACTGAGTAGCGACTAAGCAGCGACAGCGACTGAGCAGCAACAATGGCCGAGCAGCGACTGCGACTGAGGCAGCGACTGCACCCGAGCAGCGTTTACGATTGAGCGCTACAGCAAACTGAACGGCGACTGCGACTGAGCAGCGACAGTATAACCAGGCAGCACCTTGCAGCAGCGCTCACGACAAGTATCACCAACTGTAGCCAGAGACGGGCAGAAGAAGGGTATCGACAACCTAGGCGAACACTGGAGGATCCCAGTAACGTATCACAAACTTCATTTATAGTAGAGTATTTTAGTTTATTTGCTTAATCAAGACCTAGTTAGTTAGTTAGGGCAATAATAAGAATCGTACAGAATTGTGGAAAGCAGTTACCCACAAGAAATAACTGCTAGTAAAAGAGTATTGACGCCGGGAGTTTTAACGTAAAGGAGTTAATAAATAGTTAATCGTAATATTTTATTTGTAATAAACAGAAAGTGAAATAACAACTTTCTACTTGCATTCATAGTATTTTAATTTAGCATTCGGGAATAAAGTGTGTTCCAAAGCCAGTCAACCACGTAAAGGGTGATTATAGCAAAAGGGAAATAGTTTTTGGTACAGAGGAGTTTCTGTAAGAGGCAGAGGCGTAAGGGATGATTTCGAGGAGAATCAGGTAAAGTTGTGTCACTGTTGATGACCTTATTTCTGAGCAGAAGTCGAGCTAAAGGCGGTATGACGACACTCGCACTTCGCCCATTCATATGCACAACGAGATACAGCTGGTGTTAGTAACTTTAGCAAACATTCTCAATAATTAAGTTTAGTAATTTTAAATTTAAGTTTAGTAAGATTTTAGGAATCTGGGGCCGATGTAACAATGTAACATGTCTGACTGTCTCAACCTGGCGAGGCCAGCATAATCTTTGTGAAATCGCCTCAAGTCGACTCAAACCTCCACGTGGTGTTTCCTGGGCAACGTCAAAACTAACAACCGTTAGTTTGGCGGCTAATCTGAGCGGCGGGCCTCCCTAGGCTTAAAATAGGTTGTGCGTCGGGTTTGAAGCCCACCCGTAAAAACCTATTTCAATGAAAACAAATAAGAAAAGAAGAAAAATTATCCCCAAATTTGATGACGACTACCGCAAACGAAAAACTGATAATGATTTACGGATATGCACATGGAATGTCCGAACCCTTAATTGGGAAGGTGCCTCTATCCAACTGACTGATGTCTTGAAAAGATACAAAGCTGATATCACTGCTATCCAAGAAATGCGATGGAAGGGACAGGGTTGCATTCGGCATGCACCCTGTGATATCTACTACAGCGGCCATACGGAGAAGCACGAGTTTGGATGCGGATTTGTAGTTGGCAAGGACTACGGCCCCACGTCCTGCGATTCACACCTGTGAACGAACGACTTGCCATAATCCGCATCAAGGTTAGATTTTTCAATATAAGCCTAATATGTGCGCACGCTCCGACAGAAGACAAGGACGATGGGATCAAGGAAATTTTCTACGAGCGCCTTGAAAATGCTTACGAGCGCTGCCCCCGTCACGACGTAAAAATCGTGCTTGGTGACTTCAACGCTCAGGTGGGCAAGGAAAATATTTTTGATCCAACAGTCTGAAAGTTCAGCCTCCACGACAACACCTCCGATAACGGAATGAGGCTGATTGACTTCGCCGCAGCTCGAAACATGGTCGTAAGTAGCACTAGATTTAAGCATCTCAATATTCATAAAGCCACCTGGATGTCCCCTGATCAAAAAACCAAGAATCAAATTGATCACGTTTTGATCGACGGAAGGCACTCTTCCAGTGTATAAGATGTACGCACGATCCGTGGTGCAAGCATTGACTCGGATCACTATCTTGTTGCAGCCAAGATCCGTACACGTCTGTGCGCAGCTAAGAATACACGCAACCCTACACAGAGAAAGCTAGACGTCGACAAGCTGCAATCGAAACAGACAGCCGATGCTTTCGCCACTCGACTCTCACTCCTGCTTCAAAGCACTCCTCCAATCGATGATATATGCACGCAGTGGACACACATTTCCAACTCCATGCGTGCAGCTGCTAAGGAGCGATATAAAGAAATGAGGAGGGAAGAGAGATATATTTTCAGGCGGAAAAAAGAGAGGCAGAAAAGCGCGAGCAAGAGAAGATTGAGATGTATGGTGAAAGGAATGAGGCCCGAAAATTTTTCGAAAAAATAAGAAGCCTTGCCGATGGTTTTACAACCGGGGCCTATTCCTGCAAGAATGAAAACGGGAATCTAGTGACAGATATCCAGAGTACACTGACGTTTTGGAGGGA
The DNA here is from genome assembly GCA_963920525.1 of Dichetophora obliterata. Classification (NCBI taxonomy): domain Eukaryota; kingdom Metazoa; phylum Arthropoda; class Insecta; order Diptera; family Sciomyzidae; genus Dichetophora; species Dichetophora obliterata. Next base: position 96,085,874 of record OY986436.1, read on the forward strand.
ACAATTCTAAATGGCGACGCTGACAACAATCCCGCCAATAGAGATGATATTCCGGAAACCCCAATTTTGGATGACAGCGTTGAGGTTCCGCTGCCCGACTATGATGAAGTTCTAACAGCTATAGCTCGGCTTAAAAATAACAAAGCCGCGGGAGCTGATGGCTTACCTGCTGAGCTGTTTAAGAACGGAGGCGAAGCTCTACTTAAATGCATTCACGAGCTTCTATGCAGAATATGGTCGGAAGAAAGCATTCCGAACGATTGAAATCTCAGTGTGCACTGCCCAATCCACAAGAAAGGCGATCCCACTATCTGTGCCAATTACCGTGGGATAAGCCTTCTTAATATCGCATATAAGGTCCTGTCGAGCGTTTTATGTGAAAGATTGAAGCCCATTGTAAACGAACTGATCGGACCTTATTAGTGTGGCTTCAGACTTGGAAAGTCCACCATCGACCAGATTTTCACGCTACGACAAATCTTGGAGAAGACTCAAGAAAAACAAGTCGACACCCACCATCCTTTTGTCGACTACAAAGCCGCCTTCGATAGCCCAATAAGGAAGCACCTGTACTCCACCATGTCTGAATTTGGTATTCCTGCAAAACTAGTACGACTTTGCAGGATGACACTGAGCAACACCAGCAGCGCAGTTAAAATCGGGAAGGACCTCTCCCCACCATTTATTATCAAACGAGGTTTCAGACAAGGTGATTCCTTATCGTGCGACTTTTTCAACTTAATGATGGAAAAGATCATCCGAGCTGCTGATCTGAGACGTAGTGGCACATTATTCTACAAGAGTGTAATGCTGCTTGCGTATGCTGATGACATCGATATCATTGGCCATAATACGCGCGAAGTCAGTGCAGCATTTTTCAGATTAGAAAGAGAGTCAAGTCGAATGGGTCTGGCAGTGAATGCAGATAAGACGAAATACTTAGTGTCAACAAACAAACACTCCCAGCGTCTTGGAACCCACGTTACCGTTGACAATACCTCCTTCGAGGTTGTGAAGAACTTCGTTTATCTGGGATCCATCATTAACTCAACCAACGACATCAGCATTGAGATCGAGCGAAGAATAACTCTTGCCAACAGGTGTTACTTTTGGCTCAGTAGGCAATTGAGAAGCAGAGCCCTCTTTCGACGAACGAAAATCACGCTCTATAAATCGCTCATCATTCCCGTCCTACTTTACGCATCACTTCTTCGTAAGATCTATGGACCAATCTGCGTCAATGGCGAGTACCAAATACGGTGGAATGGTGAACTGTATGAGCTGTACGCTGACATCGACATAGTCAAGCTCATTCAAATCGAGCGGCTTCGCTGGCTTGATCATGTTAAGCGCATGAAAGACGATGCTCCAGAAAACATTCGATTCGGTACCCAGCGGCGGTCAACGCAGAAGAGGACGATCGCATCTTCGTTGGAAAGACCAAGTAGAGGACAACCTGACGAAGTTTGGAATTTCCAACTGGCGCCAGCAAGCGAAAGATAGAAATGGCTGGCGCAAATTCTTAGATGAGGCCAAGACCGACATACGGTTGTAGCGCCAACTAAGTAAGTAAGTAAGTAATTTTCATACACGCTATGTAGATTTTCCTCTTCATATCTTGAGCAGAAGTCGAGCTAAAGGCGGCATAACGACACTCGAGTTTTGCTCATTCATATTAGCATTTTCCACCCATCTCTTGAGTAGGATCCGAGCTAAAGGCGGCTTGACGAAACTCGGGTCTCGCTCACTAGCCTAGACTTCCCATTCCTACCTTGAACAGAAGTTGAACTAAAGGCGGTAAATAAATCTCTTTTGTAAATAAAGGATCATTTCATTCAGAGACTGTGTGAGTATTGTGACGAACCTCTGGTTGTTGCCTTCAGGCTGAGGTATGCTCAGCGGGTTCCAAAGTTAATTTTTATTTTCACTGTTTCCTGTCTGCCTGTTTTCTCAGCTTCCCGTCGGTGTCCCTCGTTGTGTTGTCGCTGCTGCACACAACTGGCGGGCCTACAAGCCTCGGAGCTGTTGCGGGATGAATACTTAGAGTGCGCGGGCTTACAAGCCACGGACTTTGCACTCTTTCACTAGAGAAGGAGGGCTTACAAGCCGCTGACACTGCTAAAAAAAATGGTAAAATTAGGTGGGCCTACAAGCCACCGACTCTGCTGATGCGGATATTAACAGGTTGGCCTACAAGTCACCGACTCTGTTTGTTGATTTTATGCAGGTGGGCCTACAAGCCAACGACTCTGTTTTGCGGGTTTTGTGCAGGTGGACTTACAAGCCAACGACTCTGCTGATGCTGGTTTTCCTAAACAGGTGGGCCTACAAGCCAACGACTCTGTTTTGCTGGTTTTGTAGTTGCCTTGCTCACCGTATCCACTTCTTCACTGTCACTGGGTTCACTATTCACTGGGTTCACTATTCACTGGGTTCACTGTTCACTGGGTTCACTGTTCACTGGGTTCACTGTTCACTCGGTTCACTGTTCACTGAGTTCACTTGCGTGAGTGTCTCGATTGACTGTCCAGATCTCTGCGCTGGCTGCCTTTTATAGTCTCCCTGACTGCTGTTCTTCGCCTGGTTGGTTTTAGCTCGTCAACAACATCCCGTAACTTTGTATCGTTGTTGACCTCTGCTTGCATTTTTGTTCGTCAACACGCTTTTTGCTCGTCAACAACGTACCGCAATGTGTGCATTTTGTTGTTGCCCTTGTTGCTTAGTTCGTCAACAAGTTGTGCCATCTGCCTTGTCATGCTATGGATCTTGCGGTATTCCTGTTCTTAAGAAAAATTAAAAGAGAGAGCCTATTATTTAAGTTCATGTTGTTTTTTTATTGTTTGTTTTTATCTTCATGTGAATATAAGTGTGTGTGTGTATATATAAAAAAATAATAAGACACATTTTGGTAGTGGCGGTGTTCATCGAACCACCACTCCGGCGCTGTGACGATGTATTTCAACGCCGTTGAAATTGGGCGTCACACTCCCCCTCTACTTTGGCGAGACAGCGAATCCTCACCTCACCTCGTCGGCCGATTTTTATACGATAACGCAACCAGTTGACGGTGCGTATCGAGTTGCGCACCTCACCTGGACGTCGTCCTACCAACATGGCCTGCACCGCGTTGGTGATGGCCACCAGATAGTGCTCCTCCTCAGCGTCGCTACTGTCGATATGTAGCGCCTCACTCCTATATGAGCTACTTCCGCTGCTTTTGTTGGTGTTGTGGTAGTAGCTGTTGTCGTAACTTTCATTGTTGTTGTAGTTGTTGTGACTGTTATCCGAGTTGTTGGTGATGTCGTTGTAGTTGTTACTGTAGTTGTTGTTGATGTGGTTACCATTGTTACTATTGTTGTTGTTGATGTTGTTGTAGTAGTTATTATAGTTGCTGTTGATGTTGTTGTAGTTGTTATTGTTGATGATGTCGTTGTGGTTGTTGCTATTGTCGTTGTTAATGATGTTATAATTTACGTTGTAGTCGTTGTGACAGCTGACGTCGCTGTCCGTCCATTCTATGGCTGGTGGTGGCGATGGTGGTAGCTCCACGATTGGCACACTTTCTCCTACGACGCCTTCGACCTCCTGCAGGAAAGTTGCCGTAATGCGGACCACCTTCATCCGGTAGCCCGGCCACCTCTCAATCTCCTCCTCGACTCGCAAGTCGAACCGGCCCTCCGGTCGGTGCCACTCTTCTTCATCTTCCTCTTTTTTTTTTTTTTTTTTTTTAAACTAATACATGCAATAACAATAGAGTTCAGCTACTACAGCTTTTTCGCACTTTCTCCGCATTAGATCGTCTTAAGAACCAGCCCAAATAACATTAAAACATCTCAATAAGGCCATTCACAGTTCGAATACGCTGGTCTGCCATTTGTTCGATCTGCTATTTGTTCGCCAATTTACGAAAACGTATTTTGCTTCGTTGTTGTTTTGCATACAAATGCAAATACGCAGGCACGCGTAAATAAAAGCAGCCCTTGGACGTGCTCTTTGTACCTCGTATTTTTATGCTCTGTCTACAGCCGCATAATCACATACATCACAGGGTTGCACAATCTTTTTATACGACAGTCACATGGCGAGGTGCTCACAGTTTGAACAATAACAAATGCTATAAATGTGATTTGTTAAAAGTACGCTCAAACCGTGAATAGCCCTAATGATATCGATAAGAGTGGTCCAAAACAATCCAAAGTGAGAAAAATTTACCCACCATAATATGGGTTGGGCTCAGGGACAACACAAGACATAAAAACTAACCATGCGTTTACATAGATCTAATCATACATTAGTTTTCAATCTACTTTTGAGTTGACCTTTCGATAAGTTAAAATCAAAAAAGCTACAGTTGTTAACAAACTCTTCTTCAGCATCTTCCTCAGATGCCCAAGATGGCGCTGGTGGCGCCTCTTCTTCGTTTTCGACCCGATCGTCATCATTGTCGGATCCGACATCCGACACCTCCTGATCTGCTTCGGACAGCAGACATCCGATCGCCTCCGCGATCTCTTCGTCCAAGGTCCCGTCCTCTGAGACCTCCCTCTCTTCCTCGAACTACAGACATCCGACTGACTCCTCCTCGGTCTCACTGTCGCTTATGACGATTATTTGCATGTTTCCGTCCATTTCTGTGAATATATTTTTTTTTTCTTCAGTTTAATAAATTATTTATTTATTTGCCTCATTCTTAATGTCTATTCCAGTTCATTAGTGTTTCTTTTGTGATGTTTTTATACCTTTCGTTTATGTCTGTATATAATTTCCTTTCCTTGCCTTACTTTGGTTATTTTTTATATGTATATCTCCCAGCGTGGTCAAAGATCGAATGATCTTTACTGCCGGTGTCTTTTCCTTATGACCTCCTGTCCGGTCCGCTCATCTTCTGCTCCTGTGTCATAATTCCCTACGTGAACGTACCCTTGACCCTCGGCATGGCACCACCTTGTTTTGGGATTTTTTCCTCCCCTGGTATAATTTGGCAGCACTGGTCTCCGCCATTTACCTCTATTGACGTTTCTTCTTGGTCTCGCCATTTGTTTACGATTTCGGTACATGTGAAGACATGTTTTCGTTGTTGTGCTAATTTTTATTTATCAAGATCCAGGAAAAAACAAAAAAAGGTTAGTTTAATGTTAATAAACTTAAATTAATTTATTTGTTGTGCATTTTATTAATATGTCATTATTATTCAATTTCAGCGTCGCTGTCCATCGGTCATGTGCAGGCGGCGCCTGCTGGAGTTGCAGCTGGAGCACCTCGCCGGTGTTCATCCTGGCACATATGGACTCGTCGCCCTGGATACTTGCAGGTAAGCACACAGTGTGTATTTTCTTAAATTTTTTGACTGGTCGTAATAAACTTAATATCTTCTCGTTTAGGTTACCACACCGGGATCCCATCGTGTGTGACAGCGATGCCCATGGAACCTTGCTGTTGCTGTCCGTTTCTAACGCCGCTGGTACCTGGAAGTCTCTGCCACGAGTGGCATAGTGAAATTTAAGTTGGATACTAATGTGATTTTTTTTTTTATTGTGATTTCTTTTTATGGTGATTTCTGTGGTGGTCCAAAATATAAAGGATCCATCTTCATGAGCGCCGAACGGCGCCGTTCGTTTGTTTTATTTTACTCTTCCGTGCTTCCGGCGTATCGATTAGTTGGTATAAGGTGGGCCAGGCTTGGAATCCACCGGTGGGCTCCAAATTTGGCCTTCGCGTTTTGCGGCAGCGTTTCGGGTGCCGGTTATTTCAACGTTACAGCGCAGAGGGCGCTATCTCTGTGCCTAATTTTGCTGTGATAAGTTATTGGTAAGTCAATATTCTTTTGAAAAATTTTTTTTATATGCAGCGACGTTGCTGTAACATAGGTGTCGCCGCATCGAATCCTTGCTTTAGTGCGTGGCTTCTCTGTTACGTCACCGATGCTCTGCCGCTACTGCGCTGCATCTTGCGTAGCTGGTGCGCAGCTTGCGCCAGTGGGACTGCGGTGTCTGCGCAGTTTGCTTCAGTGCGGCTGCGACGTCGGCGCGGTTAACCCAGGTGCTTCTGTGATATCTGCTGACGCGGGTTTCGCCGCGGTCTCAGTTGACGCGGGTGACCATGCCACCCTGCTGCAGACTGTTGACGCAGGTCTCGCTGTAAGCATTATTGTTTAATTTGCCAGCTTCAGATTTTTAATTTTTTTTTATTTAATGTTGAAGACGTCATGCCGTATGACCTTGTCTTATGACGTCACAGACTTTCGTCTTTCATTGGGATCTTTCGTGCGGGTGATGCCACGTTAGGTTTCAGTTTTTCGTGTGGATGAAGCCACCTTACATCTCAGTTTTTTATGTGGGTGTTTCCACAGGTTTCAGTTTTCGTGTGGATGAAGCCACGTTGATACCAGTTTTCGGGTGGGTGACGCCACATTAAATATCAGTTTTTATATATGTGGGTGTCGCCACAGGTTTCAGTTTTTCGTGTGGATGAAGCCACATTAATACCAGTTTTTCGTGTGGGTGTCGCCACATTAAATCTCAGTTTTATGTGGGCGTCGCCACAGATTTCAGTTTTTCATGTGGGTGATGCCACAGGTTCCAGTTGTTAACGCAGGTGGTGCTGCGCATAAAATCTCAGTTTTTTTGTGTGGGTGTCGCCACAGGTCTCATTTTTTGTGTGGTTGATGCCACAGGTTCCAGTTGTTAACGCAGGTGGTGCTGCGCATAAAATCTCAGTTTTTTGTGTGGGTGTTGCCACAGGTCTCATTTTTTGTGTGGTTGATGCCACAGGTTCCAGTTGTTAACGCAGGTGGTGCTGCGCATAAAATTTCATCGTCACACTTGTTGGTCGTCAGTCTGAAATAGTTTCAGTTGACTGACGTGTGCAGTTTTCGTTCGGGTTTCACCTTGGCGCTTAACGCGCACTATCACTGGTGATATAAAATCCATTATTTTGTATGGCCCGTCGAATTTTGGAGCCTATTTAGCCGCAAAATTATCAATTGCCTTCGAAAGGTGGTGTTATTTGATAAGCACAACTTCTCCAATCTTCGGCCTTCAATTTCGTCTTCGCAGATTGTAATGGCGGGCTTGATCCTGTGCCGCTCTTTCTAGATTTCGACGTACAATCTCGAAAATCTCCTTAAGTTTTATTAATTGTTTTGATGCAGTTTGTGGTTCTTGTCCTGTGCCAAATGTACTTTCGTCGTAAAGTGTTTTTGGCAACCTTAACTCTCTTCCTTGAATTAGAAAAGCTGGGCTGTAGCCTGTGGTTTCTGAGACGCTCGTGTTCATCGCCAGCGAGATTTCCGTGAGTAACTCATCCCAAAACTTTTGGTCTGCACTGGTGAATTGAGCTATCATCGTCTTGATTGTCCTGTTTGCTCGTTCCGTCGGGTTTTCCTGGGGTGTATACGGTGCAGTGAATTGGTGCTTCACACCTAGCTCTGCTAAAAACTTTTTGAATGCTCGACTCGTGAATTTGAGCGCCATTGTCCGTTACAAGAACTTTTGGGACGCCAAATCGTGCTAAAATACGCTCTCGAAACGCACGTTGGAGGTGATTGCTGGTTGCCTTGCGGAGAGGGATCACTTCAGTCCATTTCGAGAATTTGTCGAAGAATACCAGGAGGATTGTGTTGCCGTGATTCGATCAGGGCAGCGGTCCTACGAAATCAGCGCACAAGATTGACCACGGTTCCTCCGCGATTTGGGTAAGCATTTTACCAGCGGGACTCTGTTGGCTTGGCTTGTAGCGTTGGCACGATTCGCAGCGACGCACATATCGACCGACATCACGGAACATGCCTGGCCAATAGTACCTATTGGCTATTCTCGCAATCGTTTTCCGTATTCCTAAATGGCCGGCGCATAGGCTATCATGGTTCTCTTTGAGTACTCTTTCTCTTGAAAAGGTGGGTACGCAAAGTTTCCATGAAACACAATCTTCATCACTTGCTTGACTTGCTATATGCCGGTTCATTTGCCCATCTTCGACGACATAGTCTGGGAACTTCTCAGGGTTATCCAAAACTTCTTGCATCTTCTTACGTATCCAGTTGCATGTTTCCTCTTCCGTCTCATTCGTATCTGTTTTCCGCAACGTCTCTAATGGCTGTCGCGATAAGGCGTCGGCAACTACGTTGAGTTTTCCTTTGCGATACTGGATATCAAAAGTATGTTGCTGCAGTTCCAACGCCCATCTGGCGATACGACCTGAGGGACTCTCTATTGAGTTCAACCATTTCAACGACAAATGGTCCGTTATCACCGTGAATTTATAGCCCTCGAGATAGGGCCGCATTTTCCGGATTGCCCACACTATCGCGAGGCATTCTTTTTCTGTTGGTGAATAGTTACATTCCGCCTTGTTCAGGTGTCGGCTAGCATATGCAATCACCCTCTCCTCGTCTCCCTGGCCTTGCGTCAGAACGGCTCCGAGACCGAAGTCACTTGCGTCGGTCTGCAGGGTAAACTTTTCGTCAAAGTTTGGGCATGCTAAGACTGGTGCCTCTGTTAGCTTTCTCTTGAGTGTATCAAACGCTTCCTGTTGGCTCTCACTCCACTTCCAATGCCTTCCTTTTCCTAACAGTGTCGTAAGTGGGAGGACTATAGTCGAAAACTCGGGAACAAAACGTCGATACCATGAAGCTATTCCCAAAACTCTTCGTAACTCCTTCGTATTGGTGGGAGGCTTCAATTCTTTAATGGCCGATACCTTCTCGGGGTCCGTGTGTATTCCTTGGATGCTCACCACATGCCCCAGGTACTTGGTTTCCTGTTTGAAGAATTCGCATTTTTCCGTGTTTATCTTCAAATTCGCTGCTCGTAGTCTTCGGAACACTTCTTTCAAATTCCGCATATGTTGTTCAAATGAGCTCCCCGTGACAATAATATCGTCTAAATAAGCGAACGCATGCGGTTCCATTTCGGGACCAATCACCTGGTCTAACGCTCGCTGAAAGGTTGCCGGTGCTGAATGAAGTCCGAAAGGCATCACTCGCCATTGGAAAAGCCCGCGACCGGGTACCGTAAATGCTGTATATTACTTACTGTCTTTATCCATCGGAATCTGCCAATAACCATTCTTGAGATCGAGGCTGCTTATATATTTTGCATCACGCAACCGATCTAGTATGTGGTGAATTCTTGGTATTGGGTAAGCGTCCGGAATGGATTTTGCATTCAATTGCCGGTAGTCCACGCATAGTCGCCATTTTCCCGTTTTCTTCTTTACCAGTACTATCGGAGCGCTATGAGAGCTGTATGAGGGCACAATGCAGCCTTTGCTATCAATTCATCGATTTCTTGGTTTATTATCGCTTGCATTGCGGGATTTTAGGGAAAATATCTTTGTTTAATCGGTCTATCATCCTGCATAAATATTTTATGTGTGGTGATGTTGGACAGACCCTTTAGTTTTTCAAACTCATCCAGTTCTTTCTCCAAGAAACTTTCTATTAAATCCGCCTCCGTTGCTTCTTCTTCTCGCACCACCGTGCATAATGGGGAATCGCTAGCACCTGTTGTCGCCTCGTTATTTTTCAACGTGATGGTGTGGCCACCACATGAAAAGGTTGCCTGAATTTTAATTAGAAAGTCCATTCCCAAAATAACATCGTCTACTACATTCGGTAGGACGAGTAATGGAATACTGCAGCTATCATCTCCCAACTTTATATCCAGCACCAGTGCCTCGCGCACGGTTCGTACAGAACTGTCCGCCATACGTACGATGATATTTTCCTCGCTTTTCTCTGCCACGTGTGCCATTTTCTCTGCTAGTTTTTCACTTATGAAACTCCTGGTTGCCCCTGTATCCACAGTGGCCTCTACAACTTCTTCTCCTAGGGAAATATTTGCAAAAATGTGCGTCTTGTCGTGCTGCAGACTTTCTACGGGATGCGAGGGACCGTGACTGCGTTCCCCGATAGGCCTCGCCTCTATCGGGTGTTCCGTCCGTTTGCCGACTGCCGACGACAGCAGTCATTTGTCCGTAGGCCACGCTTTCCACACTCCCAGCAGAACATTACCCATGGGTTCCGACATTCGTACCGCCTGTGACCATCTCTGCCACATCGTCTACATGCCGTCTGAGGGTTAATAGGTGCCTCCGGCGCTTGCGTGACCATGCGATGACGTTCTTCTCTCGGCCGCTGAGCCGGCGCTACTCGTGTTGATGCCGTGTTCGCATGAATGCATTCGAAGTCTTCGGCCAGTGCTATAAGCTCGTCTAGGCTTACAAAGTCCTTCCTCTAAATATAGAGTTGGTACTCTTGTCGACTATTGCGAAAGGTTCTTTCGATTCTTTGGCCTTCGTCGTAGCTTGAATGTCGCATTAAATTCTGCAATGCCAAAACGTAATCCTTGAAGGACTCTCCAGCGCGCTGATGTCTTTGCCTGATGTCATCATCCAACCTCTCGAGATATCTCGCCGGTAAGAAAAAATGTAAACAGTCTTCTTTGAAGCTCCTCCACTCTATCCACAGGCGATTATTATTCCGAAACCATGTAAGAGCTCGGTCTTGCAGCAACTCGGGCATTGTTCGGGGAAGGTAGTCTTTTCCCAGACCGTACACCTCTGCCAGTTCTTCCACGCGCTTGATAAATGCAAGTGGATCTTTGCCACCGTCGTATTTCACAGACCACTTTCTTACTTGGTCAATCACTGCTGCATATGGATTGTGGCTTCCCTGCAATCTAGTTGGTGGCGGTACTCCGGCCAGCCTTTTGTTATACGCCGTATATGCGAAATCTATATTTACGCCGCCAGATCCTGATGGTGCCATGTTCAGCGGTGGTACCGCCGGAGGCACAGTGAGTGGACATGGGGAAGCAACTCTGGTGTGCTTTGCTTCTAGCTCGATAAGCCTTTGCTCAATTTCTGGCTTTTGCTCCGGTTCCACTGCGAATGCCGAAAACCTCTTCCTAAGTTCCTCCACGGTTCCTTCTCCGCTCAGATTGAATTCCTTCACGTACGCTATCAAGTCGTCACGTCGCAGTTGATAGATCCACGTTGTTCGCACCATGTTTTCTGAGGGTTTCTAGTTTCTGCGTTGTTCTCCTGATGTTTTCTCGTTTCTGCGTTGTTTCCTTGATGAAGTCCCTGCTCGGGCGCCACTTATAACGAACCTCTGGTTGTTACCTTCAGGCTGAGGTATGCTCAGCGGGTTCCAAAGTTAATTTTTATTTTCACTGTTTCCTGTCTGCCTGTTTTCTCAGCTTCCCGTCGTTGTCCCTCGTTGTGTTGTCGCTGCTGCACTCAACAGGCGGGCCTACAAGCCTCGGAGCTGTTGCGGGATGAATACTTAGAGTACGCGGGCTTACAAGCCACGGACTTTGCACTCTTTCACTAGAGAAGGAGGGCTTACAAGCCGCTGACACTGCTAAAAAAAATGGTAAAAGTAGGTGGGCCTACAAGCCTACGAAACTACTTTGCTGCTGTTCTGCAGGTGGGCCTACAAGCCACCGACTCTGTTTGTTGATTTTATGCAGGTGGGCTTACAAGCCAACGACGCTGCTGCTGCTGATTTTTTTAACAGGTGGGCCTACAAGCCAACGACTCTGTTTTGCGGGTTTTGTGCAGGTGGGCTTACAAGCCAACGACTCTGCTGATGCTGGTTTTCCTAAACAGGTGGGCCTACAAGCCAACGACTCTGTTTTGCTGGTTTTGTAGTTGCCTTGCTCACCGTATCCACTTCTTCACTGTCACTGGGTTCACTATTCACTGGGTTCACTGTTCACTGGGTTCACTGTTCACTCGGTTCACTGTTCACTGTTCACTCGGTTCACTGTTCACTGAGTTCACTTGCGTGAGTGTCTCGATTGACTGTCCAGATCTCTGCGCTGGCTGCCTTTTATAGTCTCCCTGACTGCTGTTCTTCGCCTGGTTGGTTTTAGCTCGTCAACAACATCCCGTAACTTTGTATCGTTGTTGACCTCTGCTTGCATTTTTGTTCGTCAACACGCTTTTTGCTCGTCAACAACGTACCGCAATGTGTGCATTTTGTTGTTGCCCTTGTTGCTTAGTTCGTCAACAAGTTGTGCCATCTGCCTTGTCATGCTATGGATCTTGCGGTATTCCTGTTCTTAAGAAAAATTAAAAGAGAGAGCCTATTATTTAAGTTCATGTTGTTTTTTTTTATTGTTTGTTTTTATCTTCATGTGAATATAAGTGTGTGTGTGTGTATATATAAAAAAAATAATAAGACACATTTTGGTAGTGGCGGTGTTCATGGAACCACCACTCCGGCGCTGTGACGATGTATTTCAACGCCGTTGAAATTGGGCGTCACAGTATGATTTGAAGTCCGAGAAGAAGAAAAGTATAAATACTTGCAACGAACCTTGGCATCCGGCGAGCGCATCCTCGGCAGGAGAAAACCCGAACTTAAATAATGATTTTAAGTCCAACTGAATATTCAGTATCTATATTTTCTTTTGGTCGCTTTTATTTGTCAGAAAATACCGTTAGTGTGTGTTGCTTAGATATGTTTCAGGGATACCAAGTAATCAAAAGGGAAAATTTCACTGAAAATAAAATTTAAAAATTCTAAATTACCGTACGTTTAATAGGATCCTACAAATCAGGATCGAAAATGGTAAAGAGGTAAATTACCGTACACCCTTACAATTACCGTACCAGTTGGCATCACTGAAAAAAAGGAATCTGTTATTTTGTTGTGTTTCATAGCAGATTTTGTCACGTAGAATACCAATTCAAGAACTTGTAAAAAGATTTTTGGCATTTCGAAAATTTTTTTGGAATTTATAACAGTTTTCATAAAAGATTGTCGTACAGAATAAGAATTTTGATTTCATAACAGGTTTTTTGACAGCTCAAAAATTTGTATGGGAAATCATAATAGAATAACAGAAATGTTTTCATAAAGTATTCTACAAAATAGGCCTAATTATTTATATTGGTATCAGAATTAGAGGGAGTTTTCGCGGGATTTCAGAATCTTTTGGAAAGGATAAAGAGTGCAAAAATAGGATTTTTACACACAGTAGCAAAGTAAGTAAGTAATTATTCTAAGCAAAAATTACATGTATACGCAACTTGCTTGTTTTTTGTGAAAGAAGAGGTTTAATATAAGTATAGTTCACATTAATATAAGTTTGTGTGTTTGCTCCTGACACTTCATAATAGCATGAGAAGTAAGTTCTCGATGGGGAAATTTAATAATTTTGTTCAGATGGTTACTGTCGGTAACTGTACAAAAAATGGGCGTGGTCATAATATCATGGCAATTCCGGAGTTCTACACATTTTTACAGTGAAACTTGCTGTGTAGGTGCTCCAAGAGACGGTCACTATACATAAATGTTTTCACGCCCACTTTTACCGACCACAAATCAATATCTATGTATATAAAAAGCAAAACGATTATGTCTGGCTGTGATGTTTATAGACTCCAAAACTACTGAACCGATGACTTGAAATTTTGGCAGTCGATTTGTTTCAGGTACTATATGGTTGAGGAAAAAAAATTTGCCACACCCCCCTTTTACCGAACCAAATCCATAAAAATGTTATATTTCAGTCGGTTTGCATCCTATAAGGCTAAAATTTTGTAATTTAGTATGTACGGTTACTGTCGACAACTGTACTAAAAAATGGTTTCCACGCCTCCTTTTACTGCCCACAAATAAATGAAAATGGTTTATTTAGGATGGTTTTGGTCGTAGAAGACTTAAATTTGGTGCTTTGGTTTGTGTAGTTACTGATAGTAACTGTACGAAAAATTAGTTTCCACGCCCCCTTTTGCGTTCACAAATCAGTGAAAATGCTATATTTCAAGCAGTTTTGGCCGTATGAGACTAACATGTGATACCTAATTTTGTATCGTTACTTTCGGCAACTGTTCTTAAAAAGGGCGTCATAGCTATATAGCCACACCCACTTTTTGAGAAATCATTAAAATCGACTACTGGGTCGATTGAGCTAAAATGTTGGCTTAGTTTGTACGGCTACGGTCAGCAAATGTACTAAAAATTGGTTTCCACGCCCCCTTTTACCGCCCACAAACCAATGAAAACGTTTTATTTCAACGGTTTGAGTCGTATTAGACAAAAATTTTGTAATTCAGTTCATATGGTTACTCTCGGCAAGTGCACAAAAAATAGGCCTGTCCCACTTTAGTTAAACTCACTTTTCGGGGAGTTAGCGTCGAGTGAAGTAAAGTGCGCTAGGCTTAACCTAAATTTAGCTGAAATTTGGGCAGTCGATTTGTTTCGATTACGATATGGCTCAAGGGAAATATTTTGCCGCACCCCTTTTAACCGCTTGCAAAACAGCAAAAATGTTATATTTCGCACGGTTTTGATCGTATTAGACTAAAATTTGGTTATTTAGTGCATATGGCTCCTTTCGGCAGCTATACTGAAAATGGTGAATATATTTGGCATTTCGTGACATTTTCGTATATGGCAGTAAGGTGGTCTGTGGCAGAACAACGTCTGCCGAGGAAAGTGAGTGTTCCTGTGGGGTTTGGTAACGTTTGGACGAGAGGGCGTGGTACCTCCCATACAAGCCAAATTTGCGCTATCGACCACAAACCGAATGAAGGATATATATCAGACGGTTTCGATAGTAAAAAACTAAGATTTTGTTCAGATGATTACTGTCAGTAACTGTTCAAAAACCCACTTTTTCTAAATCATGGCAATTCAGGTGTTCTACACATTTTTATAGTGAAACTTGCTGTGTAGGTGCTCCAAGAGGCAGTCACGATACATAAATGTTTTCACGCTCACTTTTACCGCTCACACATCAATATCTGTATACATAAAAATGAATCATGATTTGTTCGGATGCTTAAAACTTGAAAACGACTGGACCAAATTGGATACTTCCTTTAATGGGTTTGTTTGTAACTGCTACGCAAAGGTTTAGGAAAAAAAATAATGCCACACCCTTTTTATCGCCCACAAATCAATAAAAATGCTATATTTAAGACGGTTTTGGTCGTATTAAATAAGTTCGTAAATAAGTCATTAACTTTAATAAAAACGGACGTGGTCACACTTCATCTACGCCTACTTTTAAGAAAATATCAATATACTTCGAAACTATTGGTCCGATTGAGCTCAAATTTTGTAAGTGGCTTTGATTTGAGTACGAGATGGTTTAAGAAGAAATGTCACACCCCCTTTTACCTCCCAAAAATATATAAAAAATTTGTGTTATCGAATAGCTTTAGAGTTATTGGTCGCACAGCTAAGAAATTCAGCGTTGGACAGGAAGGCGTGACATCTCCCTTACAACCCAAATTTGCGATATCGCATTGCTTTGAAGTCATAGGTTGACAGCGTAAAAATTCGGTATTCGACCTAAATTTATACATGCACTTTCATTACTTACATTTTATGGGCGTAGGGCAAAGGAGAGTGGCACTTCCCATACAACCCAACTTTTTGCTTTCAAATAGCTTTGGAGTTATAGGTCGCACAACGCCGGAATTCAGTATTCGACCTCAATGTACACATGCAGTTTCATTAATTTAATTTTGTGTTCATTGGTAATATGGGCGTGGCACCCCTCATTTAACGTAAATTTGCGATATCGAATATCATGGAAGTTAAAGGTCGCACAGCGTCAAAATTCAGTATTCGACATCAATTTATACATGTAGTTTCGTTAATCACATTTTATGGGCGTACGACAAGGTGGCCTGAAACCTCCAATTTAACCCAAATTAGAGATATCAAATAGCTTTGGAGTTATAGGTCGCACAGTTTTTGAATTCAGTATTGGGCCTCAATGTACACATGCAGTTTCATTGATTACATATTATGAGCGTTGATCAAGGGGGTGAGTGGCACCTCCCATACAACGAAAATTTGTGATATCGAATAGCTTTGGAGTTCAAGGTCGCACAGCGTCGGAATTCGACCAAAATTTACGCATGCAGATTTACTGATAAAATTTTTTAGTTTGTCGGGGGGACGTGACACCAACAACTTAACCCAAATTAGCGATATCAAATAGCTTTGGAGTTATAGGTAACTCAGCCTCGGAATTCAGTATTCGATCTCAATTTACACATGCCGTTTCATTGGTAAAATTTTATGGGCGTAGTGAAAAGGAGAGTGGCACCTCCCATACAACCCAAATTTGTGTTATCGAATAATTTTGGATTTATATGTCGCACAGTTTTGGAATTCGGTATTCGACCTACATGTACACATGCAGTTTAATTGATTACATTCTATGAGTGGTGATCAAGAGGGCGTGGCACTTCCTATACAACCCAAATTTGTTATATCCAAAAGCTTTGAGGATATAGGTCGCACAGTCTCGCAATTCAGTATTTGACCTCAATTTCGACATGCTGTTTAACTGATAACATTTTATGGGCTTTTGACAAGGGAGAGTGGCAGCAACGCGCCGGGTTTCAGCTAGTAATATATTCAAAAGAAATTAAAATATAATTAAATATATTATAATGAAATAGTTTCAGAGATAATGAAACAAGCTAGGAAATGATATTAATGTAATTAATGAGTCTTACAAATTATATATATTTTTTTAAGATTTTACAGTAGAATTTTATTAAATATAGAAAAACAATATATACGAAAATTTGTATAAACATAAAAAATGGACTTATTCAAAATTGTCTTAAAAATTTCTAAGCCTCTATGAGTGTCAGGAGAGACTTTTAAATAGAATTCAGGCAAAATTGGCTCAGATAAATCATATTCTGTTGATATATTAGCATTTAAAAATCCAATTAGGGATAAGAAACGACATTTGGTCCAGTTATAATTTTTTTGATTGTTGAAAATCTCTGACAGAGGATTTTCACGGAATTCTAATTTATCAATAAAACGTTTAAGTAGATAGAAGGGATAAAAACAAAGAGGTTTTATAAGTGTCTTACTATAAATAAACTTTTTTGAGTATTTCCTGGTGAAAGATTCAAAATTCCCTACTCACAATCTACGAATTTTTCTTTTTGAAATTTCTAGCTGTTTCGCGACATAAGGGGAAAAAGAGAACCAAATTGGAAAACCATAAGTGATGACCAACCTTATGCTAACCTTATATATTAGAATCTTTGTATCTTGTCTTAGATATTTATTCCTAAAGAGATTAGCAAAAATGGATTTAACTTTGTTAGCTTTTTTAAGTGCTATCCTCGCGTGATCATTAAATTTAACTAGTTTATTAAAAGTAATACCAAGATATTTAATAATGTCTTTAAAAGGAATCTCCGTACCATTAAGAAACAAAGCTAAACGTTTACTTTCAGGGTCTACATTTTTGGCAAATCTCCCAGAAGCATTTCTAAGACAAATTGCCTCGGATTAAGAAATGTTAATTTTAATACCCCAGTTTTTATAAAAATTATTAATACAAGAAAGATGAAAAGAAACCATATTCAATGTCGCAAGGAGAGACAAAGCATGCGCATAAACCAGCGAATCTTCAGCATACAGAATACTCTTAGAAGCGCTTACTTCATGAGGAAAGTCGAGTATAAATATATTATAGAGATGCGGAGCTAAAATTAAACCTTGCGGAACCCCACTCTCAACCGAACCCAGATTAGAAAAAACTTCATTGACATGAACCAAAAACCTTCTTCCGCTTATTTTAATAATAAAATGATCAAAGCCAATATTTATTCATTTAAAGAGAATACCATCATGGTATGCATTATCGAACGCTTTCTCGATGTCTAGGGAAAAAGCCACCGTGCATATTTTCTCTCGAAGATTTACAATAACGTCATCATGAAATTTGAGCAAAGCCTGTGTTGTGGAGTGGGCCTTCGTGAAGCCGAACTGATGACATGGGATATAGTCAAGAACAATATTAAAGTCCATTTTGATTTTAAGAACTCGTTCCAAAAGCTTCCCTAAATTAAAAAGCATCGAAATTAGACGAAAATTGTTAATGATCGGGATACCAGGTTTTTTTTAAGAGGAACAATTTTTGCAACCTTACATGCATTATTAAAATAACCATTATTGATGCAATTATTAAAAATGCACGAAAGGAACTGCAAGGCGATAGGAGAAAATTTTTTAATAAAAAAATTCGAAATTTTTTCGATTCCCGTAAATTTTTTAGTATTTAAGACCGTTATTATATCTTTAATACAGTCCGTTTAAATTTTGGTTTTTGTAATTTTTTGCACAAAATAGCTCAAGATTATGTTATAGCCACCGTGATGTCGTATTTAAAAATATTGCATTTTTGATTTTTAGGAATTTAGAATCTGCATTATAAGCGGAATAGTTTTGAAATTTTTTGTACCTATTTTTAAAATAGCTGCACAACAATAATCAATTAAAAAACAGATTTTCTTTTCAAAAAACTGTTTGCCTAACTTCAATTAATTTTTGAAAATTTGGATTAAGAATGAATTTTTGGAATAAGTTGTTTCTATTTTTTAAAACGCAAAATAGAAAAATGCATAATCACAAAAGCCATAAAATGCTGAATTCACAAAATTCAAAACACTTTGTCTTTATTAATTTTCCATTTATTCGCTATCAACAACAACACAGCAAAACCGGTTTCATGCAAAAACAATGCGCTCGTTGCTTACAATAACAAACTTAATGGTAGCCATCGTGGTAGCTGCGGCAATGAAAATACGAAGTTATGTTCGTTTAAACGCAAGAGCGATCGGAGAGTAAGTGAAAGTGTAGGAGCCACTGCATACAATTTCGATAGGAACACATTTTTAAACTGTTTGAGACCTCTATGTAAATATTATATGCTCAGTGGTAAAATTATGCATAATATCATATTAATTATGAATAAAAAATTTTCACAAAATCCGAAAATAGTCGATACATAAATTGATTTTCGACTAATAACTGAAATCATTGGCGGCGTTTACAGAACTAAATTTTTTGCAACTGTTGGGTAAAAGTCTTGAGAACTGCAAGTATTATTTCCGCTACTCACAACCTGTTGTCTATATTTCCACTACATTTACTCAAAAACATGTTGTATTTTTCAATTGCAAAGTTGGACATTTGGAAGTGAAAGTATTAAGCCGCGTTTCCATGTTATCTTCTAGTATCCCGTATCACAAATTTTTTGCTATAAGAGCGAGATGCCTATATGTGATGTAATTTATAGCAAGTTTGACATGGTTTGACGTATGTTAAAAATAAATTAGTTTGCAATGTACTAAGAAATATTTAATTTGCCTGCAGATTTAAAAACGAGTTTTAAGCTTTTTCCTGATGATATTAAATGGAATACGATATCAGGCATATAGGCTTCAATCCTGTGTTCCGCACACTGATGACGAAATCCATAATAAAGTTTTGCAAACTAATAGGACAACAACGTTGTGCCGATGTATAATGCGCCGCAACCGGCTCTAATATATTCTATTGTTTTCAGCCCAAGGAAATATTGGGAATGCCTTCATAAATCTGCACTTTGAAGAATTACAAGAAACTACATTCTTGAAGAATTTTTTAGTATTTGAACTTGGTATTTTTTAGGAGCTCCTTGTGACGAAACAAAATCGCTGAAAGAAGCGTCAAAAGACCGTGGAAAGAAAAAATATTCACTAAAAACGATCGGATGCAATGAATTGCTAACAATTATTCATGCACTTGGACTCATTTTTACTCGAAATTGTAAATAAATTGCAATGAAAAGCAGCGTAAAAGCATTCTTTAAAAATAATTTCCTATCAGATAACAGCAAGCGACAGTAAACGTGGTCCTAAGTCCTTGGGTAACCAAGGTAACCAAGAATATAGTAAAGATTACTCATGCTAATTATTTGACGCATTTTTCCCGATATAGGTAACCTTATCAGAGCATCGTACGGCATCAGTAGTTCTGATGTTTTTCTCATAGATTATCGTAAAAAAACACTAGCTACGACTGCGCTCCATATTGTAATAGGCAGTGTGATGATTGCTAATCTTGAACCTACACCAGCCAGGGAAGCAGTGGGTGGATCAAAGCGAATATTGGTCGATTAGTTTATCATCAAGCGTATAAGTATTATTTAATTTTTTTAACAATCAATTGTTTTAAAGGAAAAGCAACACTATACGTGTCAAAATAAGATTTTTTAATTAACTGTTAACTAAATATAAGACTCCGTAAAATACTGCAGAGCCACTTATTTTAATTATTGATTGATTTTAGTGTTCGATTCCATTTTCAGTTTTATTTCTTTTAAAACAACTTTGAAAAAAAATTATTAACAATATAAATGCTTAGCTAGGTAGTGTTGCAAAAGTTTAATTGCAAGTGCTTTAACTGGACTTTTAGACAAAAGAGAATTGAATGAAATATATAAAAAGCTTTGAATTTTCTATCGGTTTTTTTGCTTAAGGGATGTTTTAGGAAAAAGCGGTAAATATTGATGCATATTTTTGAAGATATTTTCGAGAAAGTTTATTATATATGAGCATTTCCAAACAGGCGGTAGTACATTAATATTTGTACGTAGAGTGAAAAATCTTATTTTTAAAAAGGTTATTTTATATTTGCGTAGTACTTATGTAGCACTATATTAAGTAAAAACAATGACAACAATCGACCCCAAGGATTCAAAGATATAAGCAAAAATATGTGCTTGCATCACGTTACAAAAAACAGAAGTTATTTTTGACTTTGATCATAAAATTTGCAAAATTCTCTGAATTGGGCGAGACTAGAATATACGAGTAAGTTCATTTTCCAAGTGATAAATTTTAAAAATCTTCCCTCGTTTTTTTTCGAGGGATATTCAAAACTTCTTTCAAATCGAAGCAAGCTTTTAGAAGGGATTTTTCTGGCTCAGTAGTTGTCGCAAAGTTGTTTTATTCATTGCAATGAAATATTCTTACACTGTTGACAAACCGTTGATGAAAAAATTTGCATTATAAATTTCGAAAATGTTGATGAGCTTTATCTTAAATATTAAAAATCCCTTTTCCGATACCGCGTGAAAGATAATTCTTGATTAGGTTAAGTACCTTACCTCAATTTAATCAAGATGCCGCAAAAGCTTTAATCAACCATATCGACCATTTACCAAGGTAACTCTGACTGAGTATCCAACGCAACAAAGCCAAATTCATGTAAACAAACTTTTAGTTGTATACATACGAGAAGAAAAATAATGAAAACGGAAGCCGGAATTTGTAAATATTTTTTAAGTTAGTTGAAGCTGCTTGGTTTTTTAATTACCATTAAAATAAATTATTAATTCGTACGCCATTAATCTAATATTTAAGCAGGCTGGGTTATTATTATCCATTCGTAAAATTTATACAAAATCTCTTTGACTATACATTTTTAAAACTTTGCATATAATGTTGAACGTATAAATATTGTTGAAAATGTGTATATATTGGGTCATGTGAATAAAAAATCAGCAAATGCTTTTACTGAATTTTTCTAGTAAAAAGTATGGATTTAGTGAATAAAAAAAGCTATATAGATATAGCTTAAAAAGCTTAAAGCTATATAGATATTGATATAAAAAAAGCTATATAGATATAGCTTTTTTTATTCACTAAATCCATACTTTTTACTAGAAAAATTCAGTAAAAGCATTTGCTGATTTTTTATTCACATGACCCATTGTATAGTTTATTTATTTCAAGGCTCATTCAAAATATATTTCGTTTCCTGTACGAATATATTGATTACAGATATAAATATAGACTTAAAACTATGAACTCGTTAACTGATATTCTTAGCGAATTAAAATAGGAAATTATTCAGAAAATTTAATGAACGTATGATATCATTTAAAAGCAATAAAGTTTGTATCACTGCAACACAATGGGCCTTACTAATAGCCATTTTTAAGTCGACTGTAAATTGAGTGTAAGCTTTTTGACAGCAAATGCTATAGAAATAATATCAGAAAAGCTCACACTAAATTTAGAATCAACCTTAAAATGACTATTTAAAAAATATACAAATTTAACAATAATTCCTGTGTTCATAAGCGATAACAGCTTAAGTCTGATTTAGCGGTTTCGAGAAACCTTGCTTCAACGTTTTCAATCGCCGTATAAGTTATATGACTAGGTCTTTTGTTTTTAAGTCATAACTTCGAATAGGATCAAGCTAGAAACTCCAGATTTTGTGCGCTTATAAAACTAAATGCGTGAAACACATCTTCATCAATAACTCAGTTCTGTCGTAAAACGACTTAAGCGATTATCGCTTATGAACACAGATTTAATGTCTGCGTCGACTCAAAGTGACGATATACAATCGACGACGTTCACGAAGACAACTGGAATAAGGGTGGTAACTGAATTTGGCAAATCGAAATAAAAATCGAAGTAGCCAACAAGTGCGCTGATTTTGCCATTCTTGCTGCATTTCATGCAAAATTTATGTTTAAAAGTTGAATAGGTCAAATTTATAGTAAGCTATCATCTCTGATTCCATAAGTTTATATTTTGGGTCGACTATTTCAAGGAGTGGTTCGCATATTACTTCATTGCGCAAGTTCGACATATCCAGGCCATAAACATTATCCCAGAACTTAACATGCAATGTAAATAGTTATTCATTGCTATATCCCTGTAAACTCATGGTGCAGCGATTAGGAAGTACAATTTCATCCTCCTTTAGGTGATGCTTGCGTGCAGATACAACGGTGTCAAGCATGCCTTTCAACAACAAAAAACAAACATCCATTCGGTGGTAATTATGTCGTTCTTCTGCTGCGGCAGCGTTGTATAATTCTCCCGTCCTTTAAGCAGGGAAACATTTAAAATGCCATTATATCTAATAAAGATAAGTTACATGTTAACAAGAACATCAAAAGCTTGATTCATTAACACTTACTTAATGATATCCATTGCATTGTAAATAATTGGGCATATTCTGCGGAATCTTTTATTAATAAAATTCTGCTATTCTATTATGATTTCCCATGCAGATTTTTTTACAGCTCGAAAAATTGTATGGGAAATCATAACAGAATAAAAGATTTTTTTCATAAATGATTGCGCAGAATAGGCCGAAATATCAGAATTGTCAATGCCAACCACTGCTTTGGCCCCGGCTTGTGCTGCAAATATAGATAGCATCGATGTGTCGCAGCCGACATCAAGCACATCCTTAGCGTTCACAAAATCTTCGTTTTTGATCAAAGCATTCCTGTAGCTTGATGGCCGAACAAAAACGCAGATTATGAAATATATTTGTTTTAATATTGCATTTAAACTCACTTGAAACATTTCACCAGTTATGATCTTTTAATATAATAATTAAGCTTTTATTAACAATATCAGCTTTTGTTGCAAGAGTATTAATCAACTGCTGGTGCAGTGTTCCAACTCACTGACATCATGTTGAAAGACCAAAAGACTTTGATGGACTCCAAAGGCTCCTCTGCTTCGGCTGGAGATTTTATCTATTAAAAGAAAAAAATTTTATGCATTGAAAATCAATTTAAATTATTCAGATCAAAAATTACCAAAACGAAATAGTTAGCCAGCAGCTGCTGCCTGCATTGAAATCTCTATTTTCAGTCTGTCTACCACAGATAACCAGATAGGAAACTTCGATTTTGCGGTCAAAAATCAGCTGATCTGAGATTGGTTTTGCAATTTGTGAAACTCACGTATTGTGTACGTGAGTTCACCTTTTTTTCACCTCATAGCTGTCAATGTTGTTTAATGTCGGATGCTAAAAATCGAAGTTTCCTAAATTGTAAATTTTTTTGTTTATCAGTTAAATCGTTTCATTATTAAAGAAACTTGTGTGAAAAATAACAGAAAATGTAAAATAATTAATCATTAATAAAGAAATGGCAAACAGAAAATTGATGTGTGTGCTGTTGTTGGCTTTGGCAACTTTGCCAGCGCAGATCCTTTATGATGCTGGTAAAAAGAAGGAAAACTGCAGTTAATCTACACTTTCTGATGATGAGCGCCTAACAAACTATATCCTAGATGCATCGCACAATCAAACAAATGTTTTGGCGACCATATATCAACGTAGCACTGAAATCTGTAAGAAGCGCTATGTTAAACCTACTATTGGGCCGGATACCCATTTGGATCTGTTTCGTAAGTCAAAGCGTGTATTTGATAATCGTCAAATAATCGCTCTGCGCCAGATTTTTGCGTTCCGCGATAATGTTGCTCGTCTGGAAGATAAAAGTTATGGCTACATGCCAATCATATGATGCAGATCTGAGTTTTCCACGTGAAATGCAAGTTATTTTGTCATGCTGCAGTCCGATACCTCCATTGGTGCGTCAGAATCTGCATACGTTGCATCAGATTGTTCTGCGTGCTCGAGAGCAGCCTTTGGTGAAGGTAGGTTAATAAAAAGACAACTTTAATATAAGTTGGTTTAACTTTCTTCTGTTATATTTCTTAGCTAACTCATGAAA
This sequence comes from Dichetophora obliterata, assembly GCA_963920525.1. Classification (NCBI taxonomy): domain Eukaryota; kingdom Metazoa; phylum Arthropoda; class Insecta; order Diptera; family Sciomyzidae; genus Dichetophora; species Dichetophora obliterata. The sequence continues at coordinate 96,110,203 of OY986436.1, forward strand.
CAGCCGTGGTGCATCGCATTGATAAAAGCCACTCAGACTACAACAGCAAATTGTACTGTCCACATGATGAAATTGTACTGTCCACGGGAAAGGAAAAACGAGGCCGAGAATAAGAAACGACAAATGCAAGAGATTTTTTTGAGGCCAGAAATCCGATCTACATCCGCTGCCCACAATAAACCGCAGCAACAGCAAGAGCAATAAAGGGCAAAACACTAACAATAAAAATTAGAAAAACAAATATAAAGGGGCACAAGAATTCGCATTCGAATCAATCTTCAGACACACCAGTGCAGCAAACTAATTTCGACTGTCAAAAAGTGGACTTTAAGATATTTCAAACGAGTTGCAGAAGCAAACCTTAAGCCAAAGTTCCATGGTAAGGTAAGATGAAGCGCTAATTGCTAGTATTTGTTGGAGAAATTATTTTAATCTTTTCCACTTTTATTGACTTACAGGGCAACTTAATAAGGCTAATAATAAAAAAATCAACAAGTTATTTACATTTGGCAATGTAAAGGGTAAAATTAGTTAAATTTAACATGTAACATTTATTAGTAATAATTAGAAGATGTTATCTTATTTATATATCATTTTCTGCCAAATAAAATTAATGTATCGCAGCTTTGGAAACGCAAGAAGGTGTAAAAACACTTTTTATGATTTTACACGAGAAACAAATAACTTTCTAAATTTTTAAGCGCACTGAGGGCTTTTAGAATTTACTTAATAAAAAGGTCGGCTTTAGTTGTAGGAGTGTAAAATGCAGCAACATGTATTTTGATACGGTGCATCATAATCAATCAAAAAGTCGATTTTTAACATTTTGTTATAACGCATTCTTGCATTTTAGGTGGCTATTTGTAGAGCTCTCACTTTACTTCCATCCAACAATGAACGAAAATAAACACAAACGAATCATATCTAAGTTATTTAAACGAAGATTTTTGTGCATTCTAATGCATCGCTGGAGTTTATCGTCACCTGAAATGCAAAAAGGCGTAACAACACTTTTCATGATTTTACAGGCGAAGCAAAAAACTTTCTAAATTTCTCAAGTGCTTGCACTGAGGGCTTTTAGAATTTTGTTAACAAAAACGTCGTTTTTAGTTGCAGGAGTGTACAATTTTGCAGCAACATGTATTTTGATACGGTGCATCATAATGAAAAAAGATGAACCAACATGACAAGAATATAGTAAAAGATATTTGACTTTAAAGTCAGTTGGATTTTTGATTTTTTGCCGACGAAAAGCAAAACAATTTTTTTGGCTTTTTTATAAGAAAACATCAGCCGGACTTAAATCAAATTTATGTTTTTTATCCTTTTATTTTTTTAATGAAAAAAACTATAAGAGCGTTTAAAAAAAAAATACCTAAAGGGTTGAAAAACCTTCAAGGGACTACGAAAAAAAACAATTTTGTGCCGAATTTTTTCTTTGTACAAGCTTGCAAAACGTAAGTAGAGCAGGTAAAAAACAAAGCTATGCTTTTTCATTTTTATAGGACCTACATGATAGGAATAGCTTCTTCCTCAAGAGTGCGCATATAATCGGCAACATGTTGAACAAAGATATGAACGATGAGCATTGAAGCTTTTAGTCTCTGCAGAGTAGCCAGGGAAATGCTTGACGGAGTGTGGAATATTGAAACCACCATCGACAGCACCTTTCATGGCACCGAATACACGGCGCCAGTAGTGGTAAGTGCTAAACCGACATCTAAGTAACAACGGAATGCACCTGGTTCCATCATCGACAGGTTCAACATTGTATTCCTCACCGGCAACTTCAGAGCAACCAGCATAAATCGAGTCTGAACCTAATTTGTTGAGCACACGACGTACCACCAAGCCAGTGCAGTAGACGGCTTCAGTTCTGGCATAATTCTGTTGAGAAACAAACGAATTATGGAATTAAACAATTAAGAATACAATTTTTACAACTTACATGAAATCTATTTATTTATTTTCCTTGTTTGACACAAAACATTTTTAGTGGTGAATTTATACAAACAGTAAAGTCGAACAGTGTTGCCGCGACGAAGTTAAAAAAGTACCCTAGAAAAGGTCCCAAATGTATCCACTTTAGAAAAAAGAGCATCCACGTATCAAATTCGAAAAATAAATAATATATTCATTTTTTTAACACAAAAATAAAAACAAAAATGTTTCAAACAATGAAACCCAATTTTTGACGCTTTAATACCAATTGCACTGGAAAAAACGGCATATTTAACCTTTAGCTAAAATACATTTTTTCACTTATTATTCGTGGAACATATGTATTAAAGCCTTCTAATTACAAAAATCTGAAAAAATTAATGGTCGCTCTCATCTGGTTTAGAAGTCATATGGATCCAAAGTTGAAAAATGGGCTAAAAAAAAACTTGCCATATCTTTGTTATATATAAACAAAACTAAGCAAAATGGGCATTAAAAGAAATTTATTCCATTACCTATTCAATAATCTATTAACAATAAAATTCCATTAATTACTTTCTAAGAAATAACTCTTTTTATGTTTATTTTGATGAGTGGATGTCATTTATCAACAAAGACAAAGATTAATTATGGATCATAATCATTATTTACAAATGAAATTTATTTATTTATTTTATTTATGTGACACAAAACATTTTTGATATCTCCATAGCAACCATAGCACGCTCTCGTTTTGATTTTCTTTTGTTTGACATACAGTTATCGCAGCAAAAACTGCCGCTCCTACTTTATAATAATAAGACTATGGTATATTGTAACACTCCACATAAGAAATAATTTTTTTATTTTGATAAATTTTCAAAATATGAGCCTGGACGGTGTTGGAGATTTTCACTCTTTTATTTGTAGTCAAAATAAAAACAAAGATTATTAATGGTATTCACTATATCATTTAAGCCCTGCAATTTGCTAAACTTAACAAATTTGTTAAGTCCTGTCAAAATTTTATATGGGATTCAGCAAGTTAACAAGCTCAGCTCCGTGTTTTTGCTTAGCCGATACCATTTCTTAAGTTGAAAACGTCAACCTTATTGAGTGAAGTGATAAATCGTTTTTGGATTGAGTTCTAATAAGAACCATATTATTTTTGATTTGTAGCTTTAAATTCTAAAAACTGCTTCTTATTAATAAAAAAATAAAAACTTTGCTACGGGGTTGGTAGAGATGCAAAACATTTCAAAGGTTCTGAATAGCAAATGTTTAAAAAGGGTCACCGAACTGTAATATAAAAATTTAAATACATTTTTTTACAGAGTACTGGTTACACGAGTTATTAAAACAACATATTTTTATAGTTGCAGAAGTCTGTCTTTCGATTTTGACAATCAGTTTAGCACTTTATTGTAAAATGTCTTAGCAGGTTCATTCATATCCACAGCTACTAACTTCAACAATTTAGCAGTTAAGCAGAACTTAACAAATTTTACTGAATATCATAACTATTAAATAATAACAGAAGGATGTGCTTTTGAAATTTAAGTTTTAAAAACAGGGTTTTTAACCGGTTTTAAGTATAACATATACGATTTTTTTAAATAAAATTTTGCTAGCGATAGCCACTGATGTTGTGAATTACATATTTCAGATGTTTAGGTTGAACAGCTTTTGTTTTTCTACAACACATCGCCGAAAAAAGTAGTTTTGAGATAAATAAGTGTTAAAACAGTAAGTATGGATATTTTTAATGTGCGCTCGATACCTTCCAAAACTGCATATAAAATTTAAAAGTTCAAACTTGTTCGTTTTTTAGTAGCTATATTAGAAAAAATATGCTAAGAAAAATTTATTAGTCTTATCGTTTATTGCAAGTTTTGAATTACAAAAATTAAATTACATCAGAAAAAACAGCTGAGGAAAACTTAAAAGGCTTATCACAAAATTTGAAAGTTATTTGTAAAGAGGTGGCTTTAATACATATTTTGATAAGAAAATATTACCCAAAAAAGTCTCGATGTCATAATTTGTCTTAACGTTTTGTCCAATTTAAGGAACTATCAACTTTTTTATATATTTGCATACAAAAACATATATTCATATATAAAAAATATCCTTACAGAAGCTCAAATAAAAGTATCCATCCATTTTTAAAAGAGAAAAGTACCCAAATTGATTTGCAGCAAAACGGCAACACTGAAGTCGAAGATTTTCAACATGGCTTATTCACCACTAAAAAACCAGGGAAGTTTTCCTGTGCACTTCTGATTTCTTTTTTGTCATACCTTTTATTACCCATTTTGTTCCAATAATGTAACTTTTTAAAGTATGCGGTTGTAACCTATTATAGGTGAGATTATCTTCGATTACCAAAAACCAGGGAAGTTTTCCGGTTACAATTACGACCACAGTCAAACATTTTGCGATAGTATTGGGGCAATTTGACGTAAAATCGTACATCGTGCCATCCCTTTCTACAAGTCGCCCATCGAAGTTTCCTATCTGGTTATCTGTGCTGTCTACACTGACACTAGCCAACATTTTTTTGTTAGCTGTCAATAGCTATAAAAATGACTGTCAAATTTATAGCAAGTGATACACTTTTATAGGAAAAGTTCAGAAAGTTTAACTTTTTCTATCCTCTAGTATCTCATGAAATCACAGGGGATATCACATGCTATAAAAATAGAAAAAGTAAGTCAGTTTCACACTCACATTTTAAACACCATAAGGCAGGGCTCGCATGATCTTTCTTACTAAAAATAAGATAAGATAAGTTACGAAAAGATCACATGGAAACGCAGCTTTAAACTTCGAATAACACAAAACAAGGTGAAAATAACAATTTGTCAACATTTTAATTAATAACTACTTTTAATCAAAGAAATGAGTGGAATTTTTGTTAATTTTTGTAACTGTGTTGACAGAAAATGTAAATCACCGTTCACAAGACACACCAAGTTCTGAAAAGTAATTAATACTTAAGGCCCTTTTACATTGTCCTACTGTGTGTTACCACATGTGAGATAGAAAGTGTTATTGAATTTCACTGCAGCAACTTGTTGCAAATCAAACTAAGCAAATTTCTAGTTTTTCTTGATACTCCGTTTAATCCAGGGAATATCAGCTTTATTCGATAAAAGCAAGAAAGAACTTAAAATTTCTAAAGATAAATAAAGTTAGAATTATACTGTATAATGGTTTCTACACTTACGGTGCCTAATTCTGTTGAAAACGTAAATATACAATGCCATGGTACTACTTAGATTTATGATGATTATTTTCTGCGAGAAAATTAATAATTTTAGTTTTAATTTAGTTACTTAAATTGCAGCTTTTTTACCTCGTGGCGCGCTCAATCAAAGGGAACTTTTCATCTTGCCTTCACATAACGTTAGCTAAATTGATTGAACGCAGCACGGGTTGCTGAGTGACTACAAATAGTAGTAGCATAAATATACCAGATAGGTTCAACAAAAATATAAGTTTGAAAAAGTAGAACAACGTGAATTATATTTTTTACACTCCCACCCGTGAAACCTTGTGTTTCATCCTGTCACCTTTATCGGTGCCAATTTCGCTGTTGGACGGAGGTAAATCCCTTTCGACGTCTGGATAGTCGCTGTTCTTACTTGGCCTCCTTACCTGGATGCACTTCTAAAACTCTCGCCTTCGGCCACGTATTTGCTTGTTGATTCGGATCGCAAAGAATGACAAGGTCGCCAACTTGAAGCGGTTCTGTTTGAAAAAATTCTTGGATCGGCATACCAGGTCTGGTAAATATGCCTGTACCCATCTCTTCCACAAATTTTCTCGGAATTGTTGAGCTGTTAAATAATTTGCTTTTAAACACATGTCACCATCGGGCAAAGAATGACAAGGTCGCCAACTTGAAGCGGTTCTGTTTGAAAAAATACTTGGATCGGCATACAAGATCTGGTAAATATGCCTGTACCCATCTCTTCCACAAATTTTCTCGGAATTGTTGAGCTGTTAAATAATTTGCTTTTAAACACATGTCACCATCGGGGACTGCTCCGAATGGCTTCACTCTATTGCTCAACCCCAACAAAAAATGGTTAGGAGTTAGCGCCTCTCCTTGATCGCAATCTAGAGGAAAGTAGGTGAGTGGTCGGGAGTTGACCATATATGCTGCTTCTGCAAGGCACGCTTTCAGTAATTGTTGGGAAATTTCTGTTGGGAGTGACAGCATACAATACTCTTTTGAGTGCACGAACTAACCGCTCCCAAGCTCCTCCCATGTGAGGAGCGGTAGGCGGGTTGAAAAACCAACGAATGCCCTCTTCCTGGAACTTGCTCGCTATCATCGAAGTATTGACTTTTTGTAGCTCTTCTCGAAGCAGTTTTTCAGTAGCAACGAAGTTCTTTCCGCAGTCGCTATAAATTTCAGCCGGTTGTCCTCTCTACAGCATGAACGTACGCAAACACAACACACAGGAATCTGTATCCAAGCTGTGAGCCACTTCGACGTGAAAAGGACGGCCCATCGCTTCTCAGTTGACCTTTTGACCGTGACGTAAAAGGGGCCCAAGTAATCGACGCCCGTGTAGGTAAATGGCACCTCATAGGGTGTAATCCTCGCTGACGGCAGTGCACCCATTTCGGGTTAAATTATAGTGGGGTACTTAATTTTACATTCGAAACATTTTCTTCGTAGATTGTTGAGGACTACTCTTACTTGTGATATATCTGAGTTCATTTACAACAATATCATAATGTAAATGTCTATATTTACAATGATAATGATTTACGATTAATTCCGTGATGTGGTGACCCTTCGGTAATATAACAGGTCGCTTGGTGTTCGCAGATACACAATTTGTTGAGTCAATTCTACTTTTTTCTCAAGACATCATCCTCGTCTAAATGAGGAGAAAGTTTTCTTAAGGGGCTCTTTCATATTACGACAATCTTTTGAAAATCGGCTGAGTGGCGAAGAGCGTTGATTTCCCTTGAATAAACGTCACCTTGGGCGAGTCTGTAGAGCCATAGCTCTGCCTTATTATAGTCTGAGGGTAGAATGACTTTTGTTGTTGTACATTTTAAAGTACGTCTTTTAAAATAAAAAAGCAAAGCTATAGTTTTCCGCAGTTTTTTCCATGTTGAAAATTTTTTCACGTCTAAAATCACTTCTGCCGTTTCATGAATAGATAGCATCTCTTCTTCGCATTCCACATTCGAAGCATACTTTTGGACCGGCCACTCTGATTCCGGCAGACTGAGAAAGCTAGGTCCCACGAACCATCTATCGCTGCTGTCTAACTTTGGAAGCTTCATCCATTTTGTTGCGTCATCAGCAACGTTTTGCACGGACGGCACGTACCTCCACACCATCACATGAATTTGTAAGTTCTTGTATTTCAGCGATACGAAAGGCCACAAACTTACCAAGTTTGCGCAGGTTGGACGATTGTATCCCCAGCTTAATACTGTGGATGAGTCTCTCCAAAAGATGCGTCGAAAAAACTTTACTTCAATATGCTCTTCAACTGATCGCGCAAGCCGTGCGCCTAGCAGAGCAGCTTCCACCTCCAGATTTGGAATTGACATAAGTTTTAGTGATGCGACGTGGCTTTTAGCAGCCACCAATATGCATTTGACCTTCTCAGATTTTTTAACTCAAAAACAGGACGCAGCAGCATAAGCATCAGCGCTTGCATCCACGAATTCGACTTCTGTACCAAAATAGTTGTCAAACTCATGTATGTATTATTTCTTTTCTTTCTTTTCTATTTCTATATTTCTTTTTTATTTCTTCTCCCAGAGCTTGAGGTACTTCGCATGAATTGAAGCGCCAGTTGTGGATCAGGAAACCAGCTTTAGCGTGCACATTCTTTACATCTCTTGCCACTACAATCGTATCTTCTACCGAATCGAAACTTTGCAACCATTCATCAACATAGTGATTTTTTAACAATTGCATGACATGCCTCAGGAAACATCTCACTGTAGCCGAGTGCATTTTGAGTTTTAACAAACTGCGCGCAGCTTGGGCTGCACGTAGATCCAAAAGTCATGACACGAATCAGGTATTCCACAGGATCACTTTTTGGATTTTTCCCACGCCATAAAAACCTTTGCGCGTGTTGATCCTCCGGTTTCACCATCACCTGATGAAACATCTCTTTAATGTCACTAGTAATTGCTATGCGCTTCTGCCTGAATCGCAGCAACACGCCTAACAGCGAAGCCGTGAGGTCAGGACCAGAGACTAAAGCCGAGTTTAATGAAACTCCATTCACCTCCGCAGCTGCATCCCATACTAGGAGAACTTTTTCCGGCTTGTTTAGATTTCGAACAGGAAAAACTGGTAGATACCACACATGCTTTTGCGAAATAGCTTTCTCATCGTCAGCGAGTCGGCAAATGTATCCATTTCTTCATATTCTCCTAGTTGTCTATCGACTTCATCGAACATCTGTGGCTTTCGCTTTAAACTAGCTTCAAGGCACTTCAAACGCTTGATTGCCATTGGTTTGCTGTCCGGGAGTTCTATTGCATCGTATTTCCATAAAAGGTCGATCTAAAAACGGTCTTTGGTCTTTGCAACGTTTCAGACATTAATTTACTCGCACGTTGCTCTGCTTTTGTTGTCAGCGCGTTCGGACTTGCTCAAACTCCCATTCGATATACTGCATAAAAGCTTTTAACCAGTGCCGTCAACTCATTATCGCTTGAAGTTGAACACTCGCATGAATGAAAAAATTGCCCAGCTTCTGTGCACCCTGATGTTGCAAATATTGTCCATCCGATCTGACATTTCGCAGCAATAGGCTCGTGGTGCAACCCCTCTTTGAAGCGCCTGGGCACAGCTAATTTCCAATTGTCAAGGCCTATTAAAAGTTCTGGTTTTATTTGACTGTAGGACTTAACCGGTAAAGTTTTCAAATAAGGATATTTACCGCAAAGCTCTGGATAGTTTAGGGATTGGGCAGGAAGATGCAACGTAGAAACAGTGCGAGCATATAAATTTGCGCTTCTATTTCCTGCTAGCTTTACGTTCAATTTTAGCTGCTCTGAATCCTCTTGAGTCCTGCATACCGAATTATCAGTGCAAGTGAGACTTAGTGGTCTTTTCTCACCTTTAGCACCTTATTGGTCTGCTAACTTTTTGCTGATAAGTGTCGTTGAGGAGCCCTCATCTAAAAACGCATATGTGCTAACTAAACGATCTTTAAAACTTAAAATAATTGGAATATAACGGTAGCGGGTGTCAAGCCCTTGACCTAGATGCGTAAAGTTGGACATAGTCGTCTCCTGTTGCTTGGGATTATTCCATGAACCATCGCTTTGAAGCATCGGATGATGTTTCTTTTCACATCGATCGGTCATGTATTTAACGGGCTCATGGCACGGTTTCCTAAAGGAGTGCTGCTTGAGGCATTTTCTGCATAGATGCAAGTCTTTGACATATTGCCACCTTTTATCAATCGATACTTCGATAAATGCTGTACACGTCGAGGCAGAACTGCAATCTTCAGGGCATATTGCGCATTTGCTACTATAATAGTGCACCGTTTCCTTTTTTGTCGGCTTGCATTGCTTTTTCCATGCCACTGAAGGGATTGCTTGGCAAATCTCCATAGCAATTTTATATAACCAGTTTCCAAACGCAGGAACGTCTTGAAAATCAGCTACTTGACTTTTCTCGCTAGACCACTTCAATTTAAAACTAGGTGGCAACTTTTCTACAAATTCTTTTAAAAGCATAGGATTTCGCCGGTGGTCTACGCACCCTGGTGATTCTAAAGCACTGCATAAATGTTGCATCTCAATTGAAAATCCTACAATAGAATCGAAATTACCATCTTTGAGATCGGGGCACGCGCGCACTTTCACAAGCAAATTGTCAATTATCAGCTCTGGTCGCCCGAAAAGTAATAGCAACCTGTCCAGCACTTCCTGCTCAAACTCGCCTCTAATCAACTTATCCTTCACAATATCGCGCGCTCGACCCTCTAGACATTTGCGCAGCCTAGTCATGTTTTCACTCTCAGTGAAGCCGCATGCTAACGTTGTTTCCCTATACGCGCTTATAAACAGAGGCCAATCGCTTTGGTCACCATTGACCTTTGGTAACTCCTTTCCCATTACGTGGCGAGCTGCTATTTGCGTTTGAGAAGGACCTTAGTGAAATGGCTCTGTAGGAAGAGGATGAAAAGGTCTCGGAAGGGTTGATGGAATTATTTTCTGTTGCTGCGCCGACGCCGGCGGCTGGGCAATAGAGTTAAAAACGTCGTTTAGTTCTGAAATTTTACCACCTGCTTCATTCCTAACAGCTGGAATTGATTTTGATCGTGGCGCCGATGCCATTGACTGGGCAGCAGGGTTTTGAACGACGTTCAGCTCTTCCAGTTACCTACCTGTCTTACTGCTTACAGATATTGAATCCTGACTGGCACTGGACCTAACCTTACTTATTTTTGACATCTGCACTTGTTCTGCGACTATTTGTAGCTCCCTATAGAGCAGCTCCTGCTCCTAGACTTTTCTAATGCTTCCTCGATAAGCTTTTCACGCCTACTCGGTGCGTTTGATTGACTATATGCTACAGACCTTGCCTTAGAATGTTGTGCGATTTGCTGATTTGTAACCACAGGCTTAGCCACAGCACCAGTATTTTTTGGTTGCTTCAACTTTGCTAAACAAACGAGGCAAACCCACGATTCATCATACATAACCTCGTCGTCTACATTCGCGCACTCATAATGAAACCACCTTTTGCACTTAGTACATTTTGCCATATCCTCATCCCGCACTTCATCATTGCATACAGGGCAGGGGGATATGTCCCCTCGGTTGATGCATCATTGTTTTTACATACATTGTTACCTGTTGGCTGCTCAAGTGTCTTGCGAATAGTAGCATTCTTTGCTGTATCCAGCGGTGGCTGACGACCTTGTGACATTGCAATACAAATTTGAAGAATACTCCAGATTCCAATACAAATTTTAAGAATGTTGCAACTTGTTGCAAATGAAACTAAGCAAATTTCTAGTTTTTATTGATACTTCGTTTAATCCAGGGAATATCAGCTTTATTCGATGAAAGCAAGAAAGAAACATAAAATTTCTAAAGATAAATAAAGTTAGAATTATACTGTATAATGGTTTCTACACTTACGGTGCCTAATTTATTTATTTATTTAGAGCTTTTTAATTTAAGCATGTATCAGGTGTATCGTAAAGATCGAGATTATGCAAAAACTAATTTAAATCGTGGAGGTGGAGTTTTAATTGCGATTAAGCGAAGTATACATGCAACTGCTATTACCTTATTTAGCTTTGATACGATACTGGATCAGCTGATTGTAAAAATTTCTGGATCATCTGGAGCCTTATTTATATGTGCATCATATATTCCACCGAATAGCAGATATAATATTTACAAAGCTCATGTGAATAACATTCTTAAACTAGCAAACGATATGTTGGAGGACAATCACTTATGTGTTCTTGGCGATTTCAACCTGTCTAGAGTAGTTTGGAAACTTGGACCTGATAAATCATTCTTAACTCCTTCAAATATTCATAATGACGTTGAAGTATATGTAGTTGATAGATTATTAGATATTGATTTGAAACAAATTAATGGCTGCTTTAATAATTTAAGTAGGTTGCTCGATTTAGTTTTTATAAGTAATAACTTAAATTGTAAGGTTAATGAATCAATTTTTCCTTTATCTAGATCAGATATGCACCATATCCCCCTAGTTATTGAGCTTGAATTCTACACTTTTCATTCTAGTAATCTGTCTAACAGTTCTGATTTTAATTTTAACTATAAGTCTGGTGATTTTAACTTAATTAATAATCTATTGAGTTGTATTGATTGGGATTTTGAACTAAATGCAAAAGATGTCGAAGAGTGCTTTCATTTGTTTAAAAATACTATGTTTAATATTTGTAGTAAACATATTCCTTGTTTAAAAAGTAAAAAGTTTAAGATTCCATGGTTTACACCAGGACTACAGAAATTGAAGAATTTAAGGAATAAGTTTTATAAATTGTATGCTTCGTCTAGGAGTGTTAACTATTTTATGAGATACCGGCATTATATGAGGGAGTTCAATTTTCTAAATAAATATCTCTACTTAAATTATGTCTCGAAGTTTGAGACGGAAATTAAAGTAAATCCAAAAAATTTTTGGCGTTACATTAACTCAAAAAGATCAAGCTCTAATATTCCAGTTTCAATGTTCCTGAAAGATAAAAATTCTAATAGTCTTTTAGATACAGTGAATCTTTTTGCTGAATTCTTTCAGTCAAATTTTGAGAAGTGCTCTGATTTTGTTATCGATGATGTAAATATGTTAACTCCGTTAGTATGGGCAGTATATATCTGACTCAGGAGGATATTAGTGTAGGTATTACAAGTTTAAAAGAATCAAACAAGTTGGATTCTGATGGCTTATCTTCAACCTTATTAAAAAAGTGTTCTTTTTCAGTAACTAAACCACTTCAGCTCATATTTAATAGGTCACTTCAGTCTGGTAATTTTATTAATGATTGGAAGGTGTCTTTCATAACACCTATTTTGAAGGAAATAAGAATAATATTGAGAATTATAGACCTATCACAAAACTTTCGGCAGTAAGCAAGCTATTTGAAAGCGTTGTAAAAAATAAGATTATTTTTTCGATAAAAAGTATAATTTCACCATTTCAACATGGATTTTTATCGGGTCGTTCTACAGTTACTAACCTTGCTTTATTTTCTCACTTTTGTAATTCTGCATTTATAAACGGAAATCAAGTTGATGCTATATATACAGACTTCTCGAAGGCTTTTGATAAAGTCTCACATTCAATATTGATTAGTAAGCTAAGCATGTTGGGTTTTCACTCTAGTTTATTAAACTGGTTTAAATCTTATCTCAATAATAGATTGTCTTATGTTCGATTAGAGAATACTATTTCTAATGCATTTATAGCGTCTTCGGGAGTGCCCCAAGGTAGTATACTAGGGCCGATACTATTTTTACTATTTATTAATGATATAACTGACAAAATCAAATTTTCAAACTGTCTTTTGTTTGCAGATGATTTAAAAATTTTTAAGAGAGTTGTTAGTTCTGTAGATTCTGATTTACTTCAAGTAGATTTAAATGAAATTAATGAATGGTGTATTAAAAATCGATTATATCTTAATCTAGGTAAATTTGCTGTAGTAACTTACTCTAAATCAGAAAACCCTTTAATATCATCATATGTTATTGATAATTTTTCATTAAGTCGGTTGATTGAAATTAAAGATTTGGGTGTGATCTTTGATTCCAAATTTTTATTTGCGGCCCATCTGGATTTTATAATACCCAAAGCTTATGCTATGTTGGTTTTTATTCGAAGAAATAGTAAAAGTTTTTGGGATCCCTATACAGTTAAGTCCTTATACACTTCATTCGTAAGAGTGAAACTGGAATATGCGGTATTTATTTGGAGGCCGTATTATGCCTCTCATATAAATCGCTTGGAACGAGTACAAAAATCATTTTTAAGATTCGCTCTGCGTCACATTAATTTTGATGAGCCTATGCCTTCATATGATGCCAGAAGAAAACTGTTAGGCTTAAGCTCTCTCTGTGATAGGAGGACATTATTGTCATTATTGTTTATTTATGATATTGTTGTGGCAACTGTAGATTGCCCATCTCTTTTGCAGTTAATTAACCTTAATGTTCCTCAAAGATCTCTTAGAAACTCAGATTTATTTTATTTAAGCACTTACCATACGAATTATGCTCATAACTCACCAATTAATAGAGCTTTATATGAATTAAATATTTTGTCATCTGAGTGCATTTTGGATTTTACATCTTCTAAACAGGCATTTAAAAATCTGTACAAAAATATTATTTAGTCAGTATCTTAGTCAGTTAAGAATATTTCATTTGACTATATATGTAAATAAATAAATAAATAAATAAATAAATAAATAAATAAATAAATAAATAAATAAATTCTGTTGAAAACGTAAATATACAATGCTATGGTACTACTTAGATTTATGATGATTATTTTCTGCGAAAAAATTAATAATTTTAGTTTTAATTTAGTTACTTAAATTGCAGCTTTTTTACCTCGTGGCGCGCTCAATCAAAGGGAACTTTTCATCTTGCCTTCACATAACTAAATTGATTGAATGCAGCACGAGTTGCTGAGTGACTACAAAAAGTAGTAGCATAAATATACCAGATAGGTTCAACAAAAATATAAATTTGAAAAAGTAGAACAACGTGAATTATATTTTTTACATTCATCATGCTGTCATTTTTTAATTTTTGTATGAAGAAATTAATTTTTCGCTTTTAGACTATGTCACAGAGTCGCACCACATTTTTATTTTTACACTTTACTATAAATTTAAAATTTGAGTAATGAATCGGTTTTTAATGCATTTAAAGTCTCTACAAAGTTCAATAAGCTGTAAAACTGCTTACTTCTGTTATTCCATTTGGAAATACATTACGAGTTAAAAATTTTCTCACTTAAATAATAAATTTCAAGTAAGTTTATGGTAAAATGCATCTCTGGTAGGATATAATGTGTGATGAAATTAGAAACAAACCAAAAAATTAAATGTGGTACGACATGCCAAAAAAAATCAAAACAGACTCCAACACACATTGCTTTCCGTTGTTTACACCATCTCACATTCTATCACACATGAAAATTTTGACATGTGTTAACACACAGTAGGATAATGTAAAGCGGCCTTTACAACATGTAATTGACCACATGTTGAGTTCTGTAAACGCAGCCAATAATCTACTTTAAAGCTGTGTGTCAAAAGGAAACTTTTCAGTCGTGGTAGGATAGAAAATATCAAGTTGAATAAAATTTGTGTGTGTTGAAATAAATTTGTCTTTTTTGCTATGTCAAATGGACGATGAAATCTTGACAATTACAAATTTTGACGTTTCACATTTCGGTCGTGTCTTAGCGCAAATATTTTATTTAATTTGCATTCTATTCAATTTGCTACACATTTAATTCGAGTGCTTGTACTTGAAACTTATTTCGTAAACTTGTAATATTGTAAACTTAAAAAACTTAAAAAATAACAAAATAATAAAAATAACAAAACGAAAGTGCTTGAGCTTGTGTGTGTGTGTGAGCCAACGATCTCCCGATGCATCAGCAAGGCAGCAAAGTTAAATTGGCTTTCTTTGCTGACGAACGTCCTCCAAGTGCCACCACCAGAATCACAAGCAAGTGCAGTGCAAAATTTCTTGCTAGCCAACATCCTCCAAGTGCCATCACCAGATGTACAAGCAAGTGGAGTTCAAATTTCCTGATTCTATGGCTTGCCAACGTTCTCCGAGATTCGCCACGAGCAGCACCAGCAAGTGCAGCACAATTCAATTGACTGGTCAACTCTCCAATATTTCAGAAGCACCATTTCAGCATGTCTCAAGCGCAGACGCAAATTTCTTACATTATATTCCGGCGTGAATTAAATAAATTGAAAGCGGAGAATTTTGCGCTTCATTTGTGCTGCTGGTAATGGCACTTGGAGAATGTTGGCTAGCAAGAAATTTGCACTGCTTTTGCTTGTGCTGCTGATGGTGGCACTTGGAGGATGTTGACTAGCAAGAAATTTTGCACTGCAATTGCTGGTGGTGGCACTTGAAGGACGTTCGTCAGCAAAGAAAGCCAATTCAACTTTGCTGGACTTGCTGATGTACCCTGAGATCGTTGGCCCACACACACGCAAATACAAACTCAAGCACTTTATTTTTTTAATTTTTATTATTTTGTTATTTTTTAGGTTTTTTATGTTTATAATATTACAACTTTACGAAATAAGTTGCAAGTACAAGCACTCGAATTTAATACGTCGCGGATATTGATGTGTTTTTTTTTTTTCTTTATTTTTGAGTGTGTCAAAAATTCGCTTTCGATTGTCAAAATGTGTGGTAGTCCCTGGGGCTAGCACAAATTTTGACAGTTATATTCACCTCACAAATGCCAAAAATTGCTCTACCAACTGTCAAAATTTGATCATCCGACTGAAAAGTTTCCGTTTGACACACAGCCTAAGATGTCGAAAAATTTTATGAAAAAGACGACTAGATTATTTTTCGACTACTCGACTAGCCATCTCTAAGTAAAATCAAAAATACAAATTGGTTAAATTATTTAGAGCCAAATTGTACACTTTTGTAGAGATATCCAGGGGCAGAATAACAGCATCCGTGATTGACCAAAAATGTACAAGATTGATAGGCACTTGTCTCGTCGTGCCCTTCGTAATTTTGCTCGATCACGGTTGTTGTAATTCGACCCCAGTTTGGACTTTAGCTTGATATTAAAACGTTAAAGTGTAACTCTTACAGATGATCATCTCAATAATAGGAGAAAACTAAAGTACTTAAATAAAATAACGCAATAATGAATATAATATCTTACATGCATAAGGCAAATGTGACTTCTTGGCTTCTCAGTGCAACTGGGCAGTTAAATGTGCGAACTACCTGCAAAATAGCTGTGGAGGTAGAAAGCAGCCTCCTCGAAAAATTAGAAAACCTAGAAGTCAAACCAAATCATCATCCAGGATTAGTGAAAGATAAACAAATTTACCTTCCCTCGAATATTAGCCGTGCTTTACAGCGCGTTATCCGAGACTATCCAGTCAAAAGTTTGTTAAGAGACTGCAAACAGCTAAATCAGTATATAAGCTCTAGGCATCCGCCCCCTGAACGCGGCGAAGTGATGGAAAAAGCACAAATTATAATTGACGAGGTTGATAAAAAAATGATGCCTGAAAATCCAGAAAATCTGACTGAGAATGAAGCTAATAAAATTAAGAAAGTGCGAGAGAGAGTTATTCGTAAGGTTATTGCTCAACGTATATATGCCTGGAAGCCTTTAGTATATGATAAGTATGAGGCGCTAGTGTATGCAATCGGACGTGGCGCACAGGAATATGCCATACTGATGAAAATTCTTGGAGAGTTAGAACAGCGTGATCCTAACTTTAAGCCAAGAAGTTATTTTGATTTTGGCTCCGGTGTA
The DNA here is from genome assembly GCA_963920525.1 of Dichetophora obliterata. Taxonomy (NCBI): domain Eukaryota; kingdom Metazoa; phylum Arthropoda; class Insecta; order Diptera; family Sciomyzidae; genus Dichetophora; species Dichetophora obliterata. The sequence continues at coordinate 96,127,175 of OY986436.1, forward strand.
GGCACAGGTATGTGGGCAGCTAGCACTTTGTGGAAAAACTGTATTTTTGAATATTACAACGTTGATTCTTCAAGAGAAATGAATGATTTATCCGATTTAATTGTTCGGGAAGGTAATGAAAACCAGCAGTCCACATTAAAGAATGTTTACTATCGTCAATTTTTGCCTGGAATTGAGGCAAGTATATATACTATAAAAGAAAACTAAACATCAACTTAAACGAACTTAAGCGTCCATTAAGTAATTTATAAATATCAAAACTAAGAAAATTGCTTTGGTTTAAAGATAATAGCAGAATTTAATGGGTATAAACTTTGGATAATATGGTTAATAGGGTTGCCACCTTAATTCTTTTATTTTTACGAATTCGATGCTGGCGCAAACTCTAGGTAAAAAAGGGTCGCTGAATCCGAATTGGTTGTCAAAATTTCAAAATGATGTAATTTCTTATAGGATGGCCACCTATTAACCATATTAAGGCTGTGTGCGAATTGATCTAAATGCGACCTAAACTAACTTGGGTCGATAAGGCTGTGCTTCCCAAATAATTTAGGAAATTCTCGAGCTACCTAAATGCTTCCTAAATTAGGAAGCACTGCATTATCGACACTATTTAGTTTAGGTCGCATTTAGATCAATTCGCACAGTCTAAATTTTAAAATTCTGATTTCAGATTCGAAATCAGCAACCCCTAACACTGTTTAATGATGTTTAAAATTCTTAAAAATACATATAAGGTGGCAACCATTTTATAAAAAAATTACATAGTTTCGAAATTCTGACAACGGATCCGGACTCAGCGACTCATTTTTACCAGCACCGAATTCGTAAAAATACAAAAAATTAAGATGACAACCCTATTAACCAAATTGAATTTTAAAATTCTGCCTTCAGATTTGAAATCAGCGACCCACTTAAACTGTTAAACTATAGGGCTATTCCCAGTTATGGGCAAATAGCTTTGCAAATGTATGCCCTACCAAATATTTGCCATCAACTGTGAGCACACTTTTTAGAACACTGTTGCAAACAAAACTCACAGCTGTTTTGGAGAAAAAAAAAAACAACACGAACAGTATTTGTGGTGTTTTTCATTACTATTTATCAAAGTGTATTATTTATCAAAGTGAGTTCCATATCATAGTCTGTTAATTTTGTTTTATTAGCGGCGTTTGGTTAAAATGTGACAGCTGATTGATTGGCAAACAAGTTTTGCCCATGCTAGACTGTATGCAATGCGATTTTACTGTTGCAAATTTGACACAGTCGGGCAAATGCAAATCTGTACATTTTGTTGTTGTGTTGAAAATATTTGCCATCATATTTTGCAAATGCCACGATGCCACGCTATTTGCCCGTAATCGGGAATAGCCCTTATGTTTAAAATTATTAAAAATACATATTAGGTGGCAGCGCTTAATATTTAATTCATTCTATACTTATTTGATTCACTTTTTTTTAAATCATCATATATGAGTACTACTTTCGAAACTACTTATACTCATTCATACTAATTTTTGTGTAAGTGGATCATGATTCAAAAATGTGATTCGCTTTGTTTTGAATCAGAGAACATCTTGAGTGTATTCAAATGGCGTTTCGACTGTCTCGTCAATAAAAGAGCACCGAATGTGCTTCCTGCATTTAAATTATTGCGCTACTGCATGTTACCAATCGCTGTTGATACGAATGCCTAGAGTGTGAGCGCTAGCGATTACGAACGTCTTCGACACAAGAATGTCAAACAAGGCAAGACATGAGGAACAATCGCCAAAAGCAAGGAAAATCCATGATTTTATGCTCATTCGCACAAAGGAAAAATATTAAATGCAGTGTTACATTTTTTTTATTCTGCGAATGTTGTTACCAGACACAAAAAATTGCAATATTATAAAATAAGAAAAAGTTATTCCAATCAGCATCAACAAATGTTAAATTTTTGCATTCGGATTAATATAAATGCTTTTTTTCGTGCGTTTATTAATTATTTAATTACTTATTAATTATTTTTAATTACAAACAAAAACATAATTATTTCAAATGCTAATCTCACTTTCAAGATATCGTTGGGAAGGTTTTGAGTTGCTGCAATTGATTGATTGATTCCTGGTCGGAATTCCGTATATTGATATATATTAAAACTAAAATATAAATTATAAAATAAGCACTTACTCAAAAATATTTTTAGCTTTTTCACACTTTTCCGCATTAGATCATCTTAAGAACCAGATCAAATAACATTTAGAATATCTCAACGATATCGATAAAAGTGGTCCAAAACAATCTAAAGTGAGAAAAATTTACCCACCATAATATGGGTTGGGCTCAGGGACAACACAAGACATAACAACCTACCCTGCATTTACATCTAATCATACATTAGTTTTCTATCTACTTTTGAGTTGACCTTTCGATAAGTTAACATCAAAAAAGCTACAGTTGTTAACAAAAGTACTCATGCGATTTAAAGGAGCAGTAGAAATATAATTTGTTCTACTAAAAGATAAGTAAATTAAATTGTTAGAGTTTCTGCTGCTTCTACGGTTAGTGTTAAAATTTATAAGAGTTAGGAGTTCTGGTGATTCGAACACACCAGTTATAAATTGGTTATGGTTGGTAATATTGTAAGAAATTATGTTGACTTTATATGATTTAAATACAAATTCTAAATGTTTGATAGTTGATTGATAGCTGAATGATTGTAAGAAATTAAAAAACGAACTACAACTTATAAAGATATTTTAATTTAAAAGTTTTGTATAAATCACATTACTTAAGTTACGAACTTTAGATCAAGTTAGTTTTGTATTTATATTTTGAAATAAAAAATATCAAAAATATGTATGAAAATAAGCATTCTCTTTTGTCCGATTGTATACATTTCAATTGTTGATGCAGATAGGAAGGGTTTTTCCTTCATATAATTTCTGGAAGTTTATTTCTTAAAACTATTACACCAATCAATATTTTGGCAAAAAACTTTATTTTTAGAGTTAGTTTTTATGATCTATTGAATAATTACATGAATTAAGATTGTGAACTTTAGATCAAGTGAGTTTTCAAGAAGGCAACAACAACAACAACAACTCTGTATAGAGTCAATCAGTCAGCTAAGTGATTGACTCTATACAGAGTTGTTGTTGTTGTTGTTGTTGCCTTCTTGAAAACTCGATCTAAAGCTCACAATCTTAATTCATGTATTTATTTTTAGAGGCTTTTTCAAACCATTCCATCATACGAATGGCTATCACTAGAATTTAAATTTAATGTAACAAAATTTTAAATTGTCTATATTCGCCGCTTTTGATAAATATCACAGACACCTATAATTTTGATGAAATCATATTCTACGCCTTTCTTGGACTTTTCTAAACATATTCTGGCACCAAGTTCTTGTAGAAATTTTGCAGTTCTTATACCCGAAATTAGAGGTATTTAATTAAATGAATCAAAATTAAAGACTGAAGTGTTTTTATCAGTTCGACTAGAGAACAAACCTAATCAAAACAGATTCTAGTGATTGTTGATATAAGATATCGTTGTCAGAGAGCTTACTGCAGTCCATGCAACAAAAACTTCTTACTGACAATAGATGATTTGGATCAGAACAGCAAGAATTGTGCGCGGTCGCATGCCCTGTGTTTACCAACAAGGAAAAACACACCAACAAGAAGCACACGCTATATTTACCAATAACGAAAAGAAAAAACAACAGCACACACGCGCTGTATTGCTGCGGTGAAGTTGATCTATTCAAATGATCTATTGCCATCTATTACATTTTATTCTCATCAAATTCTTTATGATTAAATTTCATTGCTTATAGTGTTGCCGAACAAAAACACGTCGTGTATGGATTGCCGAGAGAGAAAGTGTTGTTGTAGGTTTTCTTTTGGTGTTAAGCAAATCAAACTCTCAAGTGTAATAGATAACAGTCAACTGAGCATTGCAATAAATCGCAGTGTGTGTACCAGAGATTTTCATGAGACCATTCGTAATTTTTGCCACTCGAGTAACAATCGTCGTTAGCCGTAATCGCAAACAACAAAAAAAAATGCATAAATGCCGCTCGAGTTTGTAAACAACGATTGCTGCAAAGCATACTTTTTCACGATTGCGAATTGATGCAAAGGCAGCCTCCAGACAACGAAATCATTCAAATGCTTCGCTTAAAGCTCGAGTGTCAGCTGTTGCATGAATTTTTGTTGTTTCCATCCTTCTCTGACCTTCTCTAGCAGAGCGTTCTTTGTGCTGTTTGTTTCCTTTTTTGTTTATTGTTTTCTTTTCTCTACTGTAGCGCGATCAGTATTGCCAGTTATGACAAGTTTTATGACAGTAAATTTTTAAAGTACCCTGAGCTAAAATTTGGAGCAAGTTATCTTGAACGCGACCTAAATTAGTAAAAAACTATTATTGAAAGTTTGTCGGTAAAAGAACAACAATGTTCTGGGGCCGAATTACAGCATCCGTGATCGAGCAAAATTGTACAAGATTGATAGGCACTTATCTCGTCTTGCCCTTCGTAATTTTGCTCGATCACGGATGCTGTAATGCGGCCCCTGCTTTCATTGAACATTCTTTATCCCTGCAACACAATCGTAACCAAAGCTCCTACACAATTAAAAAATGTTTAATGAAAACCAACACAAACGTGTCATTTATTTGTTTTTCTTTTATGAATGTGAGAAAGTGCAGGTTTAACAAATTTCACGAGCTGAGCTAAGTTGTGTAAGTTTGAAAGATATCCATCTGACAGCTGTTGCAAAGAAACGACGCTTGCTGCAAAGTTTTATTAAAAAATTTTATAAAAAAAAAAACTCAGCCAAATGAGTATTCAACTTAAATGAATGGAGTTTTTCAAAACGAGCCGGTATTTATTTATAAAAAATTCAAATATCGCACAACAAACAATAAATGCTAAAGCTGCAACCTGTTGCAATGACGCAATTTATTTTCAAAACTTGTTCAAATTATTTTCGTTATTCTGCCCGCCACGAAAAAAAAAATCAACAAATACTCACGATATATTCTCGTTATGCCGTGGTTATGCTAGCCGAACATATTTGCTGAATATATTTGCCGAAAAATTTTTGTTGATATTGTTTATTTATTTATTTATTCGTTAAGCTTAATACAAGCTGATTAACTAAGAAATAATCTTATTCTAACAGGGTCTTAACTTATTCTAACTGGGTTTATTTTTTTTCTCTCCTTTCCTTGTTTTAGTGTTCGAAAGATATCCAATTCGTGGTGGGCGTAATCCGCCCATCAAAAATAAGTAATTATAAGAACACGTCAAAAAGGAAATAAGGGGAGAAAAGTAATAAAGGGAACTTACAATAATTAACAGGGAATATGTATCATATCTTAATTGTAAGAAAAAGATTATAGAGGGGGGAAAAATGGCGTTGGAGTTAAGAAGAAGTGGCGTTGGAGTTTATAAGGGCATTTCGGAGTCGAGATCTGCTCAGATGAAAATCGAATTCGCTGATCAAATTGTTAGTTACACGAAGCATCCTGGTTACAGGTTCACTGCAACCATAGTCGGTACGATGAAAGTTGAGGTGGAAGAGAGGAATAGACCTAAGGTTACGTGGGTTGGTATTAAAGGATATTAATTGGAGTAGTGCAGGGCAGTTAATGGTACCGCATACAAGTTGATGAATGAAGAGTACATCTGCAACTTCTCTTCGTTTTGCAAGAGATTGCATGTTAATCAACTTCAGGCGGTCTGCATAAGGAGGTAAGTTGAAACTGTCAGAACCGGGAAGACCGCGTAGTGCGAACCAGATGAATCTTCGTTGAATGGCTTCGATTCGCACAGAATGGATGTCGTAGATAGGAGACCAAACCTGGCTGGCATATTCGAGGATGGGTCTGACAAAGGTAAGGTAGAGAGATTTAGTAACGTAAGGGTTGGAGAATTCTCTCGACCAGTGTTTCACGAAACCCAGTGCAGAATTGGCTCTACTAATGATATTATCAATATGAGACCTAAAATTAAGTTCCTTATCATATATTACACCTAAGTCCCGTAAAAGGCTTACAGGAGGAACTGGCTTGCCGAGTAAGTAATAAGTTCTTGGTGGAAGATGGAGACGCTTGCGTGATTATGTAATAGCTTGACATTTACTAACGTTGAGCTCTAGAAGATTTTTTTGACACCAAGTGGAAAAACGAACTAGATCTTCTTGAAGATAGTGAGAATCGTCGTTAGTTTGTATGCGCCGATAGATTTTCATATCATCAGCATACACAGAGAGATTGGATTCTTTGATGATGCCATCTACATCAGAGATTGTTAAGACAAACAACAAAGGACCAAGGTGGCTACCTTGTGGGACACCAGAGGTAGCTGAGAAAGAATCTGAATTGGAAAATCTAAAGATGACATTATAACGGCGTTCTTCGAGATATGATTTAATCCAAGATATAAAGAGTGATGGAAAACCGAAGGCTTTAAGCTTAAGAAGAATGATAGTGTGTGAGATTTTGTCGAACGCTTTACTAAAGTCGGTAGACACTACATCAACTTCGTACCCGCTTTCCAACGAGCATAGAGCGTTTGAAACAAATTCTGCAAGGTTTGTGGAAGTCGATCTTCCCTTGAGGAAGCCGTGTTGGCTGGGAGGAAAAATAGATTTGCAATGGAAAAAGAGAATGTCATAAATATTGCTTTCAAACATTTTTGGAGTACATGAAAGTTTTGCAATAGGTCTGTAATTGGAAATATCATTTCTTGGTCCTTAGGAAAAACGGAATTAGAAATAGAAAGTTGAAAAAGAGCCAATAGGGGATGAGCCAACACGTCCGCGAATTTTTTTATAACAATAGCAGGCAAGCCATCAGGTCCTGGAGAATAATCGTCCTTCAGATTTTTTATCTTTTCTAACACATCAGCTAGTGTAATTTCAACAGAAGTTAGCGACGTTTGAGGACAGTCCCTTTACAAAGAAAAATACTCGTAGTCTAGTTCGTCGCTATGATTAGTGTATGACTGACTGAAAAAATTTGCAAATAGGTTTGCAATTATTTCCGGGTTGTCTGAGGAGATGTCCGAAAAAGTAAGGGTAGATGGGTAGTTGTCAGATTTTCTTTTAATATTTATAAACTTGTAGAAGATTTTAGGATCCGACAGCTATTTAGTTTGAATATGAGCAAGATAAGACTCGTATAGCGTTTCACAGAGTGCGGAAAAAAGGTTAAAGGAGTGAAGATAATTTGTGAGATCAAGAGAAGAACGAGAAATTAAATATGCGCGCCATAGTTTGTTCCTTTTGTTGCGGAGTACACGTAGTTCCTTATTGTACCAGGGAGGACATGACGAAAAGTTTTTCTGCCTGGTGAAGGGGACGGAATGTGTGAAGTAGTCGAAAATTATATCATAGAAGTGAGCAACTGCAGTATCTACGCTTTCATGAGCATTATCGAAGAGATGTTGGAAATCGATTCTACTGAATAAAATTTCTAATTTTACAAAATCAGTTTTCCGAAAGTTGAAGCTGTACGAGTGCTCGAAATGTGTATTTTTGATATCAATGTTATATGATAAGGTAAGGGATAATGATGGATGGTACTGATCGAGTGTTGAAAGAAGATGGTTACTTGCGGAGACTACGCAGTTATCTAAATCCGAAGAAAAAATTAGGTCTAGTTGTCTACCTAAATTGTTTGTAACTCCGCTCAACTGGTAAAGGCCGCAGTCTGAAATACAACTAGTAAAAATAATTTCTTTTTCAGAGGTAGGATTTGAATTTTACGTATAAAATTAACTTTTTCTCATATTCATTCTCTCAGGCCGAACATTTGGTTAGCATAACCACGATATTGGCGATCGTTTTTTACTTTGAGAATGAGTGTTAGCAGATACTATTTCATTTGAAAGAAGAGACAAGGTAGCATTGTATAATTAGGCAAGGTAGGGTTGAAGCTAAGTAAGTAGTAGTACTTTAATCAGAAATATATTGGATTCAATTTTAAAATTTTTCCAAAATTGCAACTTTTTGTTTCTCACAATTGTCACAGCACAAAATATTGGTGTCAAAATTATTTTATTTTGTTTTCGTGTTAGTATTACTAGAGAGCAGAATGCAGAACCGTCGAATTTCACATATATACTTTTGCGGTAAACATTTTCTAGAAAAGAACACGATTTATATTCAGCTCTATTCCAGAATCCGCCGTAGCGTAAATTTTCTTTCGTATTCGTCATGTCGTATTCTGCAATCCGAATCATTACATCGTATTCGAATATTCATAGCATTGCTATTCCAAGAACGCATCAACTTTTGACAGCTGTTTTCAGATTTTTTCACGAAAGCTTTGCCCCGCGGATTTGTTTACGACACAAGAAAACAATTAAATTTGTACAGAATTAGGTCCCAAAGTAAAAGTTTTAATTAATTTTTGGTAAATATTAGTAAAATATTTTTTTTAAACCTGTGAATATGTTTGTTGAAATTAATTAAATGCATTTCCCACATTTTCCATTTCCGAAGGGTGGATGTAATCTCGCGATATTTTTCGATGAATTTTCATTGATTCTGTTAGTGAGAAATCTTCCTCTTATTGTGAAAAAATTGTAATTGCAATGAAATTCATGCAAAATCAACTGCTAAAAAATACAATGTTGATCAAAAACACTTCAGTTTTTAATTTTTTTTTATTTGTCTGCTGTTAAAATTAGTTTTCGAATTCCCGAAAGTAAGTTCGAAAAGGGGAAGTTTCGTTCGGAATTTGGATATGCAAATTTGTCGTATTCGTAGCATAGCTTTACGTTCGGAATTTCGTTATGACGGATTCTGGAATAGGGCTGATTGAGGCCAACATTTTTTTTTAGAATAGATCGGAAAAAATGCAGAACTCTTAAATAGATCAGAAAAAATGCAGAATTTTTTCCAGAAAAGAATTAACTATAAGAGCAACATACTGTTTCTGTCCGACAAAAAAAACACCAAAGCAACATGTATGCATTCATACATGTAAATTTTATAAATGAAATATTCGTAAGCTGGTACGCTTCAACAAACGACACGATCTTCATTCGTTTGTATGTGTAAAATCCCATTTTAACCCATTTTTTCTCTCAAAAGAAAGCACTAAAAGACTGCAAGAAATATATTTATTTGCGCCAAAAACACAGGTTGCTACAGCGTGGTTTTTGACTATTTTAAGAGTAAAACAATGTTATTAACATGGCTAGGATTTCGATGGCAAGATATCTTTTTTTCCGCTGCTTCTAAGAAATTTCCTGGTAATTTATAACGGCCATTTATGTTTCCCAAATTCCAAATATGAAAAGTTTTTAGTTAATTTTTACAAGATTTTGGACATTTTTTAGTAATGTTTAGCGATTTTAAGCTATTTTATTGTCATTTTTTGACATTTTTAATTGTAAGAGCATTTTTCGGGTTTTAATGTAATTTTTGTATAATTTTAAAATAATTTTTTGTCGTTTTTTTCGTACTAAAAAATTTTAAAACTAACATTTTTAAACATATTCCTTTAACTATAGAGCCCCTTCAATCAAAAATATCGAAATAAGTATTATATAAAAATTTAGGACATGCTAGTTTGTATTAACTATATTTTTATGCTCTTTTTATGAAAGGTGATTAAACCAACTTTGTTACGATATATAGCTTATAGGGGCACAATTAAGACTTTTGCCATAAAAGTAAAAGTTGGGAAATTGGCGCTTATGGTACTAATAACACTAATTTTCAAATCAAAAATTCTCAAAATTTGTGCGTTACGTTTTTTTGTTAAGCATATCAAATGAAAGGTGATTAAATCACCTTTGTAGTGATATATAGCTTATAGGGTCACAATTAAGACTCTTATGGATATGGATCTGGATATGCTTAGTAAAAAAACGTAACGCACAGATTTTGAGAATTTTTGATTTGAAAATTATTATTATTAGTATTATTAGTACCATGAGCACCTCTTTCACTACTTTTAAAAAATGTCTATGGCAAAAGTCTTAATTGTGCCCCTATAAGCTATATATCAATATAAAGGTAGTTTAATCACCTTTCATTTGATATGCTTAACAAAAATATGTAACGCACAGATTTTGAGAATTTTTGATTTGAAAATAATAATGATAATAATGATAATAATGATAATAATGATAATAATGATAATAATGATAATAATGATAAAAATGATAATAATGATAATAATGATAATAATGATAATAATGATAATAATGATAATAATGATAAAAATGATAATAATGATAATAATGATAATAATGATAATAATGATAATAATGATAATAATGATAATAATGATAATAATGATAATAATGATAATAATGCTAATAATGCTAATAATGATAATAATGATAATAATGATAATAATGATAATAATGATAATAATGATAATAATGATAATAATGATAATAATGATAATATAATAATGATAATAATGATAATAATGATAATAATGATAATAATGATAATAATGATAATAATGATAATAATGATAATAATGATAATAATGATAATAATGATAATAATGATAATAATGATAATAATGATAATAATGATAATAATGATAATAATGATAATAATGATAATAATGATAATAATGATAATAATGATAATAATGATAATAATGATAATAATGATAATAATGATAATAATGATAATAATGATAATAATGATAATAATGATAATAATGATAATAATGATAATAATGATAATAATGATAATAATGATAATAATGATAATAATGATAATAATGATAATAATGATAATAATGATAATAATGATAATAATGATAATAATGATAATAATGATAATAATGATAATAATGATAATAATGATAATAATGATAATAATGATAATATAATAATGATAATGTAATAATGATAATATAATAATGATAATAATGATAATAATGGTAATAATGATAATAATGATAATAATGATAATAGTGATAATAATGATAATATAATAATGATAATATAATAATGATAATATAATAATGATAATAATGATAATAATGATAATAATGATAATAATGATAATAATGATAATAATGATAATAATGATAATAATGATAATAATGATAATAATGATAATAATGATAATAATGATAATAATGATAATAATGAAAATAATGATAATAATGATAATAATGATAATAATGATAATAATGATAATAATGATAATAATGATAATAATGATAATAATGATAATAATGATAATAATGATAATAATGATAATAATGATAAAATTGATAATAATGATAATAATGATAATAATGATAATAATGATAATAACGATAATATAATAATGATAATGTAATAATGATAATATAATAATGATAATAATGATAATAATGATAATAATGATAATAATGATAATAGTGATAATAATGATAATAATGATAATAATGATAATAATGATAATAATGATAATAGTGATAATAATGATAATAATGATAATAATGATAATAATGATAATAATGATAATAATGATAATAATGATAATAATGATAATAATGATAATAATGATAATAATGATAATAATGATAATAATGATAATAATGATAATAATGATAATAATGATAATAATGATAATAATGATAATAATGATAATAATGATAATAATGATAATAATGATAATAATGATAATAATGATAATAATGATAATTATGATAATTATGATAATTATGATAATTATGATTATGATAATTATGATAATTATGATTATGATAATTATGATAATTATGATAATTATGATAATTATGATAATTATGATAATTATGATAATTATGGTAATAATGATAATTATGATAATTATGATAATTATGATAATAATGGTAATAATAATAATGCTTCAGTAATCAGTATTTGGCTAAGTAATCGCTTAGTAGTCAGTATTCAGCTAAGTAATTACTTGGTTATCACTTCAGTAATCAGTATTTGGTTATGTAATTGCTTAGTAACTGGTGTTCGGCTGAGTAATCACTTGATAATCACTTCAGTAATCAGTCTTCGGTTATGTATTCGCTTGGTAATCATTCCAGTAATCGGTATTTGGTTATGTAATCGCCTAGTAACCGGTATTCAGCTAAGTAATAACTTGGTAATCGCTTCAGTAATCAGTTTTCAGTTATGTAATCGCTTAGTAATCAGTATTCAGCTAAGTAGTAACTTCAGTAATCAGTAAGTAAGTAGTTGCTTGGTAATCGCTTCAGTAATCAGTCTTCAGTTATGCAATCGCTTAGTCATCAGTATTCAGCTAAGTAATCGCTTGGTAATCGCTTCAGTAATCAGTCTTCGGTTATGTAATTACTTAGTAGTCGGTATTCGGCTAAGTAATCACCTGGTAATCGCTTCAGTGATTTGTATTTGGTTAGGTAATCAGTCGTCGGTAATCGATGTGGTAACCGCTTTCTCTGGGAAAGATTCTTTAAGGGGAAGCGAATGTAAAAAACACCTTTTGGGGTCCACCATGGTGTCAAAAAACTTTTTGGAATTCACGGACCACGGCTAAGAGGTGTGAGTCCATTCCGAAAGAAAAAGTCATCTTTTATCTTGATTTTTGACACTAACCGAACAAAAATAATTTTAGAACATAGCTGTTATGAGCGAACCTAAAAAATTATTCCTCAAAAATAAAAGTTATCCGGCAACCAAAAAACATTTTTCTTAAAAATAAAAGTTATTCATAACTAAAATGTATTTTAACCCATTTTAATAATTAATTTTAACCAATTTCAAATAGTTGCATAAAAGTTATGTCCCTAATAATGGCGTATGACCACGCCACAACTTCAACTCATTCTTATCATTGAGCTTATGGCCAGTTGGAACGGTAGTTCATGAATTTATACCTCGGCCAAGATTTCGGCCTCGAGAGCGCGTGCTAAGGAACACGCTATCTACTCCAAAAAACTGTTAAACTCGACTGCTGCTTCATCAATTATTAAGTATTCAATTTATTACCAGAATATTAGGAGCCATAGATCTAAAATTAATAATTTTTTTATATCGTTTGGTGCATTTTTTATATAGTCTTGTGGATTGGTTAACTGAACATCATTTTACCGCGGAATTGTTTAATGGCTCTTTCTATAACGTCTTCCAGAAAGATTGTTGCCCAATAACCACGTGCTTAGCACGTGGGGGTGGAGTTTTGGTTGCGATCAAAAATTCATTCCAGTGTGAACAATTACAGCTTCCTCATAATAATTTTATTTATTTATTTATTTAAAGGCAATGTTCACATATAAGACTTATAGTCTTTTGACTGCAGTAAGAATAACAAAGACAATAACAAGTTATATACAACAAATTAATTTATGAAACTTAGGGCTTAACCAATAATTCAAATTAAAAAGCAATTAATATCCAAAGAATTTTTATCAAATGTATGAAAAAATAATCAGAAAAATGTAAGAGAGATAAATATATTTAAGACTCGTCCATGGCTTTAAATATATGACTACGAATAACAACAACACTATATTAATAATGAGGTTCATGTTTCTTTCTGATCTACAGAACTGAAGTTTGGAAGTTTGCTAAATAAGTAATCAGGAGTTTGTGTATTCATCAAATTATGTAAGAAAATGCAATTTTTGGCATCCAAGTAATTTAAAATACTGCATCCAAGCAATTGATTGCTCAAATGGCTTATCCGGTCAAATTTTTTAAGACCATTAACGTATCTTATTGCATTATTCAATGCAAGTTGTAGCTTATGGCTTGACCTGGAATCAGGCTTACTGTATACCACCTCGGGGTATGAAATTATCGGCATTATGAGCTGGATAACTAACTTTTTTCTGGTATCACCAGGCACGAATGATGCAGTTTGTCTCAAGTTTCTAAGGATGTAATACACCTTGCAAACAACGGAATATATATGGCCATCACAAGTGAGAGAAGAGTTAATGTAGAATCCGAGATTTTTAACCTTCGTAACAAAATTTAGCCCAACACCATTAAGAATAATTGTCGGTATATTATGAAGGGGGTAGCGTTGTTTTTTAATCGGCAAGACACATGACTTGAGAGGATTGAGTTCAAGCATATTAGCCAGCATATGCATGCCGACATTTAGTGAAAATATCATTTAGGAAGATTGCAAATAAGAGAGGACCGAGAACAGAGCCTTGAGGCACCCCACAGGTTAAATTGCCAAAAGCGGGCAGACTATTCCCCACCCTTACTCTTTGAGACCTCCCGGTTAAGTAATTATATATCAAACGGACAGCTGAACTAGAAAATTCAAAACTGTTCACAAGTTTATGACAAAGTATGGAATGATCAACAGAGTCAAAAGCTTTGGAAAAGTCAAGCAGACAGAGCAAGCTTAAGTGCCCTAGATCATATGATATTCTAATGTCGTCTAAAATCTTTACTATGGCTGTAGAGCAGCTGTGGCCAGGGGCTCTATGAAATAAGGCCCCAAACTACAAATGAAATAAGGCCCCAGACATTTCTATAAAAAAAAACATAAATAATTGGAGTATTATCTCCTATTTTGGGGCTTTATTTCATTTTTGAAAAATGGGGCTTTATTTCATAATGAAATAAGGCCCGAAGAGTAAAATGAAATAAGGCCCCAAAAATGATGTTGGGAAATAAAAGCATGAATATTTGGGGTGTTTTTCGATTTTTGTGGCCTTATTTCATTTTTTAAATTATTGCTTTATTTCATTGTAAAAAAGGCCACCAAAAATTTTAACACTCCTTGAGAGTCAGACTTGGATACGGTTGTTATAACAACCTTTAGATTTTTGTTATTTAAAATCAATTGAAAACTTCTCAATTGAAATTTTTTTAAAAAATATGTTAAGTTTTGATATTTTTGCCGCATAGTGAGCACATAATAAAAAATTAAAAAATAAAATGGATTGTGAACAATTTAATGGTAAAAGAAGGACCAGTGAACTTCTCTATGTCCTCGATCAAAAAATTATATATATAAAAAAAAATCCACTTATAAAACGATTACAAAATATGAATGTCGGCAAAAGACCTGCAAAGCAAGAGTTAACCTTTTGTTGGAAGGAAAATGCGTTCTTGCACTAAACAACGTAGATCATAATCATGAGAACGAAGAGGAAGATTACAAATAAATCAAAGCCTTAAATGCCATTAAAGAAGATTGTATGCATATTGCGGGCACTTTAGGCGGCGGAATGAACAAAATGAACACTATAAGAACTGCTTTTCGCACCAATTGTGAAAGGTAAGTCAGATTTATGTAATTTTAATGAATAGAATGGGTCATTTTCAATAATCATTTATTTTCAAGACACCAAGAAGAAACAAAAAACATAGCATTTTCAAAGGTGAGAAGAGGACTGCAATATATAGCTAGTAAATACGATATTGCTTCACCCATGAATGCTATACAAATCGTTGAAACATTTAATTTAAAGGCAGTTAGGAAAAATTTTGGAATAACAAAAGACGAAGCAAATCCAAGAGCATTTTACACGGCGTGTATATCAGAAGAAAATTTTGCCTTTTGTTTATTTTCTTCTTTAAAAATTATTGATCTTATAAAAAATCACATTCCGCCAACAAATAGGATAATGCTTATGGATGTAACATTCAAAATTGTTCCACAAGGATGCTTCAAGCAATTACTTATTATACATATCGAGTGTTTTAGTGAGGTAACCTTATAAATTAAAATCTTTTAATTTAATTCAACCATGCAGAAAAACTTAATTTTCTATAGATATTTCCAGTATTTTTCGTCTTAATGGATAATAAATCTAAAATTTGTTATGAATACATACTTCAATACATTAAAAATAACGTATTTGATATGAATCCAGCAGTATTCATAACAGATTACGAATGCATCTTAAGGCAAGCTGTAAACAGCGTTTATCCTCTTTCAAGAAACGTTGGCTGCTGGTAATTATTACTAAAATAAAAGAACAAAATTTCAAGTTTTTTGAAAACTTTTTTGTAGGTTTCATTTTTGTCAGGCTGTAAGGCAAAACGTAGCAAGCCAAAAATATCTTTTAAATTACATAAGAACCGCCAATCATGCCTCAATGGCTTATCATAAGCTTATGTCTCTTCCGTTGCTTCCAGCACCATTAATACGCAGTGGTTTTGCAGTAATAAGATCAAGTATTCTCCTAATTTATAGTGAAAACAAATTCTTAACATTTTTAAAATATTTTGAAAAACAATGGATACAAAAGGTTGGATCTCATGTAGCAAATGTATTTGAATTATTCTTAAAAATATTGTAGGTTGGCTGTGAAAATATGACTGTCTACAAGCAAAACTCGCGAACTACATCTGCAGTCAAAGCCTACAATGGAGTATTGGGACGGTCTATCCAAAAACATGTAAACTTTTTTAAATTTCTCAGTTTAATTCGAGACGAGGAATTTTTTAAAAGTAGACATTTAACAATGCTATATGAAAGTGGCGGATATGTTGCTAAAAAAAGAAAAAAATATAATATTGAAAGAGATTCCAAAATTGAAGAAGCCACCCGTTTATTGAAACAAGGACAAATTACAGTGGCCACATTTCTTGCTAGAATGGTTTTCAAAACCAACGGAATATGCATTGATATGATCCCTAGCGATGTCGTTTTTGAAACAGAGGAAAAGAGGTAGATTATGAAGAAACCTTAGTAGGAGAGACATCAGTGCCTAATGCCAATGACTACTACTGTGTTGTTTGCACAGAAAAATGTGCAAATATAGTTTTTCTACCTTGCAAGCATTTAAAAATATGTGACGAATGTTATCTTAAAATGCTGGCAGACGCCACTTCCAAAGGGTTGCAAAATTACAACTGCCCTTATTGTAGAATCATTGAACAGGACACTATTCAAGTGTTCATCTAATATATTTTTTAGCCCTTCAAAGGTAAATTTGATTAATACTTCTGCTTAGGTTTGTTAATTATTTCATACTATTGCTTATTTTTTATATGTTAAACTAAAGGGTCCGCCAAATAACTTTTTTTTTTTTAAATTCCATAAAAAAAACTACTGAATACATTCTCAAATTCCTTTTTTTATTTAAAAGTACAATCTTTCCGGTTAATAATGAAAAATAATTTCATTCAAATGGCTGCCTCGGCTGGCCATGCAGTAGCCTACACGATCGGTCCAATTTTTAAGCACATTATCGATTGTGTGCAGCTGTATTTCACCAATGGCTTCACGAATATTGTCCTTTAAAGCGTCAATTGTCTCTGGCTTGTCGGCGTAACACTTATCTTTGAGGGCACCCCACAAATAATAGTCCAACGGTGTCAAATCGCAGCTCCGAGGTGGCCAAACGACATCAGCTCTGCGGCTGATAATGCGATCTTTAAAAACAGGGCGCAAAACATCGAGTGTAGCTTCGGCTGTGTGGCACGTAGCGCCGTCCTGTTGAAACCAAATGTTTCCAATATCCTCCTCTTCAATTTTTGTGAACAAAAATTCGTTCAACATGGCCCGATAACGATCGCCATTGACTGTAACGGCCTCTCCTTGCTCATTTTCGAAGAAAAATGGCCCAATTATGCCTCCGGACCAAGATCCGCACCAAACAGTGACTCGTTTTGAGTGCAGCGGCTTTTCAATGTATGCGTGCGGGTTTTCTGTGCCCCAAATGGGACAATTTTGCTTGTTTACATACCCGCCAAGATCAAAATGAGCTTCTTCTGAAAAGATTTTTTTTTTGGCAAAATCGGCATCTTCTGTAAGTCGATCGCAGGCCCACTTAGCGAAGCGAAAACGCATTGGATGGTCAGTTGGCTTCAACTCCTGAATCAATTGGACTTTGTATGGCGTCATACCAAGGTCTTTATGCAAAATTTGTCTCAATGATGTCTCCGAAATGTTCAATTGTTGAGAACGACGGTGAATTGATGTTGATGGCCCTTCACGCACACTTTCTGCCACAGCAGCAATATTCTCGGGTGTACGCACTGCTTTTGGCTTTTCACGCTTTGGTTTATCGATGAGGATGCCAGTTTCTTTCACTTTTTTCACAAGATAACGAACATACGGAGCTGAAGGTGCTTCTCTTCTTCCAAAATCCGTACGCAATTTTTTGCACACATTCTGCAACATTACCATGATTTTCAAAGTAATGTCGCAATATTTCCCATCGTTGTTCAAGCGTATACACAACCATATTCGTTCAGCGGAAGGATAAAACTAATTATCTGTAAAATCAGACATGAGCTAAATGTTACCATTCACGAATTAAACACTAGTTGAAAAAAACGTTAGATGGCGGACCCTGTATTTGTTAAATGCATCTTTTGTATTAATGTTTGTACTAGAATTTGTTAAATAAAAACTTTTTTAATAACTGCATACTTTTAAAATAAAAAACCTTAAATATGGTAAGATAAATAATATAATTGATAGAAATGGCATGCGAAAATGAAACGACATTCGCACTTCACAAGCTCTCTTACGAGTAGGAAAACAACTTTTTGAAATTAAATTTATTGTGGGGGGTCATTCTTCATAAATTTTGGGGTATTTCATCCCAATATAATATTGGGGTGTTTCATCCCAATAGAATGCATTTTCGCGCAGCCTTTTAAAAAACAGACATATTTAAGTTTGGGGCCTTATTGCATCATATAGGCTTTTATTTCATAAGTACTTGTTATAAAAATAAAATAAAGCTCCAATTTTGGGGCCTTTTCTCGATCCCGGGATTAGTTCGGGATTGAACATTTTAAGAAGTAAATAATTCAAAACGTATTTAATACAATTTTTTGTTATTTATTACTTAACACTAAAAAATGTAAATTAATTCATTTATAATGTAACAAAAACAAAACATATTAAGGGTATTCACAATTGCGTTGTTTTCAGTGCAGTTTAAAAACCCCGTGGTATTGATACCACACTTTACCGAGCGGTTTTTATATTTTTTGTTGTTTTACATGAAATCTCTAAAAACCAAGTGTGGTAATTGAAATACCCTAACAATATGTTTAACGAACGTGGTTTCTAAAGTTTCATAAACAACTGATCGGTTGCCAGTTATTTTCTAATTGCAAAAATGAAAGAAGCTCAAAATGCAAGTTAAACTATTTTATGCCATATATCTATAAAATATATTAAATTGGATAGTTCATTTATTTGCATAGTAACAAAAGCTATAGTGGGAGGTTCCCAACCACAAATTCTATTTTAAAGGGTACTCATAATTGTGATTTTCAACTATGGCAAAAAAAAAATTTTTGAAAAACAAAGAACTTAAATAATATTAATGACTACCACATTGTATTAATTTAACCCTTTCAGTGGTTTTGCCCAATATATTGGACACGTCAGGAAGTAAGTTTTATATGTATTAATTTTGCAAAGCTTTTTTTAAATCAAATCGTTTGGTTCTATGAAAAAAAGATAAACCAACATATATAGATATTCAAGTCAGCTGGATTTTCGATTTTGTGGTGAAAAAAAGCAAAAAAATTTTTGTTTGCCTATTTTATAATGCCCGTATGACACTACGTTTTTTTCTGTTTTTTTTAGCTTATTTTTAATTTTAAATACTAACGAAAAACCGACGAAAACTATATAACAAAAACAATTCGGGAATATGTTAGAAGGAAACAAGTGGTTTGTGTAAAAAACTGTTTTCTGACATTTCGTTTCCGGCTGAAAAATTGTGTTAAAATTCGTTCAGTTAACAAAAATTCATTTTCAAAAATTTTAAATATGAAACTTAAGTGGACAGAATACGTTTTATTTGTAATTAATAGTGTTCACAGTGCGGACTTTATATGGAACCACACGCTGCAATCGTATTAGTTTATATATAAAAAAAAAAATAAAAAAACACAGATAACTGTCAAAAAACCGAACGAAATACGAGTTGGCTACTATGTTTTTAACAGGCTAGATTGTTTTTCGTTTGTTTTTAATTTGTTTTTTAGCAAATAGCTTTCTCTTTTACACCTCTTCGGATACCTAATATGACCTGTTTCTTGCTCGAAAAAAATCATAAAATACATAAAACAAAAACAGAAAATTTGTATGGCTTTAAGGATAAGAATATTAAGAGAGTTTAAAAAAGAAAGATTTAAAGGGTTGAGAAACATTTAAGGGATTAAAAAAAAGACTTTGTGCCGAATAGGAGCAAAACAATTTTTTCTTTGCACAAGCTTGTAATACGTAAGCAGCACAGATTAAAATTAAAGGTATGTTTTTTGCATCTTTCAAGGACCTAAGTAATAGGAATATTACCTCAAAAAATTATTTTGTTCTTAGTTTAGCCTAGCCATTGAAAGGGTTAACGAACAAAAAATATAAAAAAGAACAGGTAAAGGTATTACTATATAAATGTTACCCTTTTTTTGTACACCGTCTTCATGTTTTTTAAGTTTAAGGTAGTTTCAGGTTGGAAAAGACTTTTCAATTAAAATTTGTTGTTTTAATTATTTTTAAAGTAATACATTTAGCTGATCAACGCGTCTTATTATTCATAAGAGAATTTTATTCGAATATTATTACAAATATAACCCGCTGATGAGAAGCACCGTTCTGATTCTATGCTAGTTGGAGAAATAGTTGTATAATAGTCGTAAGAAATTTGAAAATTTTGATCGCGATTGCTTTCACCATAAAACAAAATTACTTCCTAAGTCAGAATAACTGACAATTTTTAAATACAAAGCTGACTTCCCGATGTTGCAAATTCTTCTAAAACTATGTTAAGTATTTGCTTAAGTGATTCACACTCATCGTCCTAACAATCTTTTACAGCCTTAATAAAATTTTTTCTAATTATATATTCAGATCAACTTAAACTGAAATGTCTGAATATACATGAATTTTTGTAATAGAAATTTTTTATTTAAAAATCCCGGGATCCAGGAAAGACAATCCCGGGATTTAAAGTGGCTTCCCTAATATATGCTTTAAAGGACTTAGAATAAAAGGTAAGATAATTTTAATAAATTTGATAGATACTCTATCCTCACCCACGGCATTCGACTTAATCTTATTCACACAACGAGCAACATCACACTCACCTACAGCCACAAAATCAAAGTTAAATGGACATTCAAAAGTACGAACATACATATCATAAGCAGACGAATTAACTGAGCTTGCAGAAAAATATTCGTTGAGACTATTAGCATCTATACAACATTCATTTGACGTTTTTTTACAAACTCTAGCTTGTCTCAAATTACTCCAGAGCTTTTTAGTAGGTTGTGATAACTCTAGTTTGGACATAAAGAAAACACGTTTCGAAGACTTAACAGCAGAATTGGCTTCATTTTTAGCCCTTTTGTACTGTTCCCAGTTGGAAGTTGATGGGTCCAACGATTAAAACATTTATTCCGGTTTTTCAGAGCCAATTTAACAACACTAGTAAACCACGGGCAGCTTATAATGGAGACACGGCGAGTAATTAAAGGTACATGCAAGTCATATAACGCCCTTATTAAGTTATTAAAAAAACTCAGCTTTTCATTTGTTGAGCTAAAAAACCAACACTCCGACCAATTTATATTTAGGAGGTCATTGCACAAGGAGTCATAATTTATACTTTTGTAATCCCTGTATGTGTAAGAATTCTCAATAGCATTTGCTGACAGATTGATATTAAAAGTACAAAACAGAAGATCATGATCGGATACAAACGATAATTGATAAAAAAATAAAACAGAGGAAACATCAGAGACAACAAAGATATCCAATAAGCTGGGAGAAACATTATTCGCATAACGAGTGGGTAAACTAGTGTTAACTAATTGGGGACCAACCTCGGAAAGACGATCATAAAACTAATCAACTAGATTATCTTGGGCTAAAATGTTTATATTAAAATCTCCACACAGGATGAAATGATCGTACTCTATTGCACAATCAGACAACGTGGAAAACAATCGGTCCAAACTACAATGACGATACGGATTATATACACAGGACAAGAATACTTTGGTAGAATTATCATATATTTCAACATTTAAAAACTCCACCTCATTACCACTGGACATAATGCTTTTCAATCAGTTGTTTTCGACGTCGATCAGATCATTGTCAAACTTTCTATTTCTAATTGAGTTGAACTTTTTCTCACAGTAAGCTACATCCCACTTAGAAGCTCCTTTGAACTTTATAATGTTCATTTTGAAAGTTGCCGTTCGGTTTTTGAAAACTTATCTTCTTCTCAGCATGTAGTGTTAGCTGGTGATTTCAACCTGGAAAGCATTATTTTTAATTTAATTTAATTTGTAATTTGGCTTTATTCATATATTAGTACATAAGAAATAGTTAGTCTTTTGCGTACAATAAAAAAGTATAATATAAAAATTAATCGAACAAATTTGGAAGTCTGATTGTAACTAATCTTACCTTCTACAATTAAATGCTCATAGCCAGAGTGAGGCTCTATTAATTGATTTTTTTAGTCGATATGATTTAATTCAAATCAATAATATTACGAATGATAATAATCGTATTCTAGATCTAATATTTGTATATAATGAATTTATCGTAACACTCGAGGTTCCGTCTATACCAATTTTTAATGGCACTATTCATCATAAACCTCTTCTAGAATTTTCATTTTATAAATACCAAAAACAGATCATTAATCACTGTCCAACACTTGACTTTAATAAAGCTAACTTTGGTGCAATGAACGATTATTTATCCTCAATTTTCTGGGACTTTATTTCTCGTAAATTTGAGCTATCCGCGGCTTATGACAGCTTTTTATTAATATTGAAACACTCAATCCGTCAATTTGTACCCTTGAAAGAGACTGTTAGTAATAATAATTCCTTCTTAGTTTAACAAGAGACTTGTTAACTTGAAAATCAAAAAGATTAAGGCTTTTATGCGCTTTAGAAATGATATTTTAAACCTGAATCTAAAAACCATCTACTTGTCTCTTAATCATGAGTTCAACATTCTTAACAAATTCCTTTACAACTCTTACATCTCCTCAACTGAACAATTACTCAAGGAAAATAGTAAATATTTTTGGACTTTCATCAACAATAAAAGAAAATTTAATGGATTACCTAGCTCTATGTTTTGTCTTGACTCCTCTTCGGACAGTACAGAAACTATATGCAACTTGTTTGCTAGTTATTTTATGGTTGTTTATTCTTCGGCTTCTAATCCTGATCCAGTATCACTTATTAGCCCTTCTGAATCAGTCTTAAATCTTATCAAACTTTAATCAAACCTTAAAAATAGCCCAACTGCAGGCTCTGATGGCATAGCTCAAACGGTATTGAAAAATTGTGCCGTATCTCTGGCATCACCCCTTTTCTTGATACTTAGGAATTCTTTATCCGCGAGTTGTTTTTTAGATAATTGGAAACATTCTCATATCGTTTCAATTCATAAACCTGGCTCTTAACAGGATATCAAAAATTATGGACCCATTTGTAAACTTTCCTATATCCCTAGAGTCTTCGTTAAAATCATTTATGACAAAATGACCTTTCATGTCAAAAATGTTATATCCTCTGAACAACATGGGTTCTTAATCGGTAAATCAACATTGACAAACCTGGCACTTTTTGAAATTTTGTTGTTACAAACTTTGAAGCTGGCCTACAAACTGATGTTATATTTACTGATTTTGCGAAGGCGTTCGATAAAGTCTGCCACAAACATTTATTTTTTAAACTTGCCTCCCTTGGAATTCATTCGAATCTATTAAGATGGTTCCAATCATACCTGTCTAACCGCATCTTTGAAGTTACATCTGGTGTTCCTCAAGGAAGCCATCTAGGGCCCCTCCTGTTCCTTCTATTTATTAACGATTTACCCACGGTCATACGTCATTCCCAGTACCTTCTTTTTGCGGATGATCTTAAACTATTCCGATCTATTAAATCATGCGCTGATGTAAATTTACTTCAATCAGACATCGACTCAGTCTTTACCTGGTGTGAATTAAATAAATTACATCGCAATGTTTCCAAATGCCAACGTTTCACTTTATGTAGGTCATCATCTCCTTTAATTAGCCCTTATTCCATAAATTTCTGTGAACTTGAAAAGGTTACTTTAAAGAAAGATCTTGGAATTCTATTAGAGCCCTGTTTAAATTTTAAAGATCATATCAATCTTATCATCAATAAATCTCACTCCATGCTAGGCTTCTTAATAAGGAATTCTAGAGATTTTAATGACCCCCTCACCCTAAAAAGTTTATAAGAAGCACTAGTTCGGCCACATTCATAATACTGCTCACTTTTATGGAATCCTGCTTCATAAACTCAATCTCTTAGAATCGAAAGAGTTCAGAAAAAATTCACAAGATTAGTGGTTTTCAAACTTAACTAGAACCTCCCTCAGCCTCCACCCTACACCACTAGATGTCCCTTAATTGATATTCTCTCATTTGAATCTAGACGTAAAATTCAGTTTGCCACTTTTATTCGCGACGTACTTCATCACCATATTCAGTGTCCAGCTCTGCTTGATTTATTAGATTTTAATACCCCCTCACGATTCTTTAGCAGTCAGTTAAATTTTCGCGTACCTTTCCATAGAGCTGCTTATGCTCAAAATGAGCTTATTACACGTTGCACCATTTAAGCTAATCGGGTCTTGTCCATGATTGATATCTTTGATAATATTCCAAGAAATCGCTTTAAAATTAACCTTAAATTTCTCCAATTGTATCATGTCTCTTAGTGCTATTAATGTTTGTCCAATTAATATTATATACACTTTTATTTATTTTTTTTATATTTTGTTAATTTTATAGTAATTCTGTGATATTCTTATGACTGTGTTCATCTTACATAATTTCTCACTGTTATTTTTTTATTACATTTTTTTATATCCTTGAGTATTACATAATTATATTTATATAGTCTTGCAGAAATAGTATTGTATTTTACTATGTCATGTTAAAACGTTCGTAGTTGTTTTAATGACGTTTCGTTTAGCTTTTTTATTTAAAAATGTGCATTCTCATTTTTGTATGGCGTAAAATGTTTTTAAAAATAATAATTTTACCCTACAACATCATACTAAAACATTCGTAGTTGTTTTAAAAACGTTCCATTTTACTTTTATTTTTAAAAATGTGCGTTTTAATTTTTGTATGGCGTAAAATATTTTTAAAAATATAAATTTTACTAAACGTTTTTAAAATGTATGATAGCAAGAATCTCACTGAAAGCAACTGCACAACATGGCTTCAATGTTATGTTGGGAGAAGCTCTCGCGACAAAGAGAGGAAACCTTTGTTTGCTGTTCTATTGTGCTACTTGTTCAATGTAAGCATCAAATAAAATACGTGAATTTTGTAATAATTAAAGAATAGACTTTTCGAAAAATTTAGTAAGCTGTGCCACTTGAAATTATCATAGGAATTGAATAAACAAAGAATTATCAAAATCATCAAAATTATCAAATTGTAATCAAAGAATTAATATAAAGAATTATCAAAAAATAATTGGTTCATCGGTTACCGATCTTTTCTGGCTTTAAATTACGTGAGTCTATTTTTATATAATAGTAGAGATATAGATATATTATATCCTGATAATATTTTCTCTCAGGAATCTTTTTTCGTTTCATATAAAAACAACATTTTAATTTTTTTTTATTTAATACCATCACATCTGACACCACATCTAGAAGTACTTTCTTAGCAATATCTATTAACTAATGCGCACACACTTTATAATACGTTTTACATTAGTTCTCAGCTTTACCGCGGCCCGGCAAAATAAAATTTGCAAAAAACGAATAATTTTTGCTCCACCACTGTAAATTCATTTCAGTTCTTTTTCCAACTTAAAACTATTTGTTTTTTTAACTATGCGTCTTTTTACATGTCCGTCTGTTTTCCTGTATTCCACATTATCCTTCTGTGGGTATGTTTGCTTTTGACTTTTCGTCCATTACACATTTATTTAATTTTGAAATATAAATCAGAGCACAAAAAAATCACCTAAAGTCTTATAAGATTTCAGCAAAAAGCGGTTTACTGTTTAAGGTAGATGTCATCAGTGGCTTAGCGGCCAAGCCCGAACAAATGTAATTCAGAATTGTGTACAGGTGTTGGAGATCTCGCAGCTACATTGTATTAAAGAAATACTTGGTGACGTCATGTGTCCATTTAACACTGGGTTTTTTCAGTGTGCTCTTTAAAGCGCTCATTAAAACATGCTCAACATGGGAGAGTATAAATGTGCAAAGCTACCCGACACTGCAATAGAAACAATGAGGAATACTATAGCAGAGATAAAGAGAGATAAAGCTTTGTGCTGCTTGTATGTCTAACAATTTAATGAAGCAGTGCTTTTTATATTTGGCTTTTTAGCTACTTTATAAATTTAAATTTTAATAACTTTTAAGAATGATTTAAATAAATAAAGGATGTATGATTTTAAGTAACACATGTAGCTATATATTAGTGAGAGAATTACTAAAATCGGTTCTGTAATTTTTAAGATTAGCGTCGTCGCAGATACGTGAGAAGCCTTTAATATAATACTATAGAAGTATAGATAGATTTTTAACACATATAATTAGGTCTACTTTTAAAACACGTTCTTCAAGCCTTCTATTGTTTAATTCAAATAAATTTTTGGAATGCTAAAGATAGATGAAATCGTGATAAAGTAGTAGACAGTGAACAAATCTTTGCAGAATCAATAGAGAAATTTTAAGCTTTTGAATTTTGCAGTGTCTTTGCAGTGTCTTGAATTTTTTTTAAAGAATTATAAAATCAAATTGAAATATTTTGGTAATTTAAAAAAAAATTAAATGCAAAACGGTCGACTTACGGAAATGGGTAGATCCAAGAGTGTAATAGAGGTATAATAGGCCGTAAGAGAGTACCACCGATTAAAATGTTCTTTCAGTAAAATGGACATTTCAATAGGAACTGAAAATAGAACATACTATAATTGAAAGAGAAAAACCACAGATTTATTGAACTTAAACGTCAGCACAGTTAATCATTGTCGTCATAGAATGATGAATTAATATGGCAAAGAGTAAATTATAATTGTCTAACACTCTCGACCCTTCCTTTCCAGAATTGGCATAGAGCGATCCTAAAATAATTGCAACAAACACATTGACGCCGATGCGTAAATGTGTCAATGTCGTATCACGTTTCGCTTTTATATATCCGCGTTTCATAAGAACAGAAAGCTGGTTGCCATAGGTCGTGTCCTCCAGAGAGCGATTTTTTGTCCTTTTTGGAATTGGATGTTTGCGCATTAAAATTTCAGCTTTCATCAAAGTACCCGGATTGTCGAACCACATAAGGCAGCTGCCATTTTCAGTGGCAGATTTAAGTATATCTACCTTATCGTTGCCATATTCACCGAAGGCCAATTCGATTAATACACAAAAATGTTGTTTAACATAAGTCTTAATAACAGTTGAAACATCAACTGTAATACTAACTGTAATCTGCAGGATTGTGATACATTCGACGCGGCAAATTTACGGTTTACAAAAATGGCACCAGCTTTTTCGCACTACCTTGATAAACACAATTTCCAGCAGAGAGAACATATACTTGGTCAAATATTTGGAATAGCTTAGCAGTTGGCTGATGAATTGTGCATATAATGGTTCGACCTTGCATTGCCAACTTCTTAAGGAGTTCTAATACTTTGGCACACGAGCTACTATCTAAGCCTCTGCAATTAAATTAAATCAAATTACACCACATCTTGTGTTATGCTTTATGGAATGCCTACGTTGTCGGTTCATCTAAGAACGTTACAGTCGGGTTATTTATGAGCTCCAATGCAATAGAAAGCCTCTTCTTTTGACCACCGGATAGACGTTTGGTCATTGTTCCATCGTGTTCATACAATCCCAATAGCAAAAGAATATCTTCAATCTAAAATCAAAAAAAGTTTGAATTCTATACAGCAACTTGATTAAATACTTACTCTACCCTCTTTTTCTTCATATGAGACATTAGAACTCAACTTTAGGTCAGCGGCTATGTGCATATTTTCATTTACAGTAAGTAGTGGATGTAATCGATCATCTTGTGTTATATAGCGGGACGGAATGCAGTGTATTAATCGAATTATTTATAATTCCTTTTTTTTATATAAAATATAAACTTACTAAGATCTCTTCGCCGTCCATTTAAGAGTATTGAACCATCAACTCCAGTTGTCTTAAATCCCGAAAGTGCATCTAGCAGAGTGGATTTTCCAGCACCAGAAGGTCCCATTATGGCAATCAATTGACTTCCGGGAAATTTACCGCAAACATTATGTAATATTTCTTTATAGCCTACAAATTTTTAAAAATCATTATTTTGGTTTAGATTTTTGTAGATTTTTATTTTTATACACTGGATTATTTTACTGATCAAATGGACATGATAATCACTACAATTCGCACCATTGTATTGCATACATCGACGTACAAAATTACGAAATAAACAGCATTAACAAGGAGTTATTTCCATGTATAACATTTTGGAAAATGTTTAACATTAAGCAAAAACACTACCAATAAAAACTTAAAATGAGTTTTATATATAAAAAATAGCCAGCTCAGAAAATACAAAGCTTTTTTATGTATTTTATATTAAAAATAACTACTTTTTAACTGTCAGCTGATATTTTCACAGATAATTTAAAATTATTTTACAATGAAAAAAATTATGTTGATTTTATATGATTTAAATACAAATTCTAAATGTTTGATAGTTTAAATAATACTTGATTTTATATACAAATTTTAGTTGTTTGATAGCTTAAAATCGTTTATTGAGCTTTAGGTCAAAGTTAGATTAATTAATTGTTCTAACGAATCTTTCCAAAGAAAGAAAAACAAAGTTTTTTCAATATGAAAAGGAAAAAATCACTAGCTGATTTTATTGCAATTTCGGCCATGCTAAAGGCTTCATCAGAAATGGTAGAGCACAATGTAGTGTACTTAGACAATCATCTCCTATAAACATAAAGACCACCAGTTAGAACAACTAGTTAACACATGACAATAATTAAACCCAAACAAATTACACACTCACTTTCATATTTCAAACATGCTGACCAGCAGAGTAAACAATTCACCTTGAACTCATAACTGCACTCTACAACTAACAGCAAAACAAACGCATCATGTTACACCAACACAAGTGTGACTGACGCTTCGTAGCAGCGTAGCTGACGATGGTGACAGACTGACCAAGCGACAGCATTATTCTACACATCTCTTTCGTTTCTACACGCCTTAAGCATTTTAAAACATAAATAGAACAGGACAAAAATGCCTATGCAACCCAAATCAATATGACTACTTGTTAACCAATCCAATTATGGATTTTTGTATTATAGGAGGAGACTTGGAAATTGTGTCAAAATAATTGTAAATTAGTTTTAAGAAAATACTGTTTTTGTAGTATTTAAGAATTTGAAAATAAAGGCAGAGATTATCTGACATTAACTGAGCTCACAAGCTTAACTAAATTCTTTTAATCTTCTCATAAGCGCGGCTTTTAGCCATAGTATCTGAGCGTTGGTGCGCTCCAAAAACACCAAACACTCATCACGAACAGTTCGTGATAGTGCAAACCAAGAACCCTATGATTAACTCTCCACATGGCGATCCTGCCACTTTCCTAAATTTTCTGATTAATCCTCTACATTTTGATTTTCCAAATAATCCACATAATTTTGCTAATTTGTTGAAACAATTTAAATGTCAACTCAAGAAGAAATAGACCAAATTTTCGCGAAATGGGAAAAATTGTTAATTCCTACTGACGAAACCGAATATGAACCCCAGTGCAGCATAGTCGAAGAATATGAGCCTGCACAGATTAACACAGATTTTCCAAAATACACACCAACAAACTTAAAATATGCGGGTCCAAAACCTTTAACAAAAGAAATATTACAAAAAAGAAGACAACAACAAAAACAACAATCTCAAAAACGGTTACAGGAAGAGCAACCTAAAGAAAAAATACGGCGACCAAGAGCTGGCAAAGCGGTAAAAGCAAGGCAACGTGCGGCAGAGCTACACCGGATAATAAGGATAACTACTGATCCAAAGCAAAAAAAGGCGCTGATGGAAAAACTACAAATAGAAAAACACGTTTATACAAAGAAGAACAAATAAAATGAAATTTTGTTAAATTAATGTACTTTTATTGTTATTACCAATTATTTACTTAAATTGAATTGAATGTTACCGAATATAACATATATATATATAAATACCTAGCCATGTTAAATAACGAAAATAAAGAACAGATAACGATAAATGAGAATATCGACAACAATATTGGGTCCATAGTCACAAAGAATCAAATATATAATATGACATGGACAGTAGTAATAACTATAGCAATTATCTCTTTAATAGCTTACATAATGTATAAAATTAATCAATATTACAAAGAATACGTAAGGAAACACATTAACAGAGTCAATGTTTGATAATATTTAAAATTTAATAACTGTTTCAAAATTATAATGACGAAAACTGTAACACTTTGTAAATATCAAGGATGCTATAGTCCACTATTTAAAAAACATTGTATAGCATGCAATGAAAAAATAATTGATATAGGAAAAATTTTCTATTTACAATACAAAGGAAACTCTTGGCATCAATAATGTTTCAGATGTAATAAATGTAAGAATAGACTAAGTAGATTCGATTTCATCGAGCAAACCTCATTATTTTGTAGATATTGTAATTAACACTTATAACAACAAAACTATGTAAAAAAAAAATATATAAATTTATAATTTAATGGAAGAGCTACATGAAATTTTTAACGAAGTACAAAAAATCAAACTGAACATAAAAAAATCTTCAAACAGAAAGTATACAAAACAAACAATTGATTTAAAAAGTAATTACTTAAATAGATACAAATCGCACTTCAATAAAACTGCTGAAGAAATAAACACGTTAGAAGCATATGAATTGAGCGAACAATTCCTTATTCTATTAAAAGAAACACAAAATCTTTTATTAAATCATACGTTAGATAAACACAAAGAACCCAATCTTGAACTAATTTTGAAAACGATACCAGTTTTCACTGGAAATCATAAAGATCTAGATGCATTTTTAACAATCGTAGAAATAATAAACAATACTCACACAGCAGAACGACAAAAACAATTAATAAATATTGTAATAAATGTAAAGCTATCCTCGAACGTAAGAACAACTTTAGGACACACAGCAACCATAGACACTTTTGCAAAACTTAAAACAATTCTTACAAATACTTTCAAAAGTAATTTAACAACCGCACAAATACACTGACACAACGGAACGGTACAGTGACAAATTTCAGAGACAAACTACTTAACCTAACTTCTGAACTAAACCTACAAATCAAAGAACTCACACCTGAAACTAACGATTAACAAAGAGATTTAGTCATGAAAATGAATGAATCCTATGCATTGACAATTTTTAAAAATGGGTTAAGCGACGATATAAAAAATACTATATTTGCATCTCAACCAAAATCACTAATCGAAGCGACAAATTTAGCTTTAGAACTAGAGAAAAATATTAAGACGAACAACCAACTATTGTATTTTAGATCAAACAACAATTCATACAACAGACAACAGTATATAAACACAAACAATTCATTTAGAAGACAGCATAACAGCATAACAACAGAAACAACTACAACACTTTACAACAACATAACAGAACCAATAATACATTTATGCAACGACCGCATAACAACACCACATACAGACAAAACCAAAATAATATAAATCAGAGCTACAATAACAGTCGAAACAATTTCAGAAATAATAACCAACGAAATAATAACCAGAATACGCAAAGACGCAATTTTAACAATAGCGCCACAAACAGAAATTCTAACAAGAGAAACTATAATAACAGATTGTAGGTTTTTAACAATAAAGACCAGGGAAACGACGATCGCTCGGAGATCACGAGAGAAGATCATCCGGGACAGCGAAACTAAACATATACAACATATCGGATAACACTACTAATTACATAATTCTAAAATGTAATAATATAAACAAGCATTTAAAGTTCCTAATTGACACAGGAGCGGATATCTCAATCTGCAAAGTTGAAAACATAAATAATAACACAGAACTAGTGACGGAAAGGCAATGCAAATTAACAGGCATTACGGACAATGGAATCCTTACACTAGGAACAGTGAAATTAGATCTTGACTTCCAACACAGCATAGTATCCCATATATTTCATGCTGTAAACAATAATTTTCCAATAGGAACAGACGGCATAATAGGCAGAGATTTTTTCTCAAAATACATGTGCAAAATAGACTACGAAACACAAACAATGACTACAGTACTAGACAATACCGACGTCATTATAAATTTACACATCAACAGACACGCATACGACGTCATAAGAATACCACCAAGGACAGAAATAATACACCCCATTTTTCTAGACATAACAGAAGATAAAGTTATTTTAAACGAAGAGATTCAAAAAGGCATATTTATAGCAAACTCAATAATACCAGCAAAAGGGAAATGCCACATTAAATTATTGAACACGACTGATGTAGAAGTAAAAATAACTAAATTCTCACCAAAAATGAAATCACTCTCAAACTACTTACAGGTGAAACAAAACAATAACAACAATGCCAAACGGTTCAGAACATTACTTCAAGAATTAAACATAAACACAAATAATCCTCTAATAGAAATTTTTAGACAATACCAAAACATTTTCCATTTAGAGAGTGAACAACTAACAGTAAACAATTTTTATACTCAAACACTATCCACGAATGATAATTCACCAACTTACATAAAGAACTACAGATTGCCTCAAACTCATGATGAAGAAATACATAGACAGATAAAAGAATTGCTAGAAAACGATGTTATAGAAAACTCAATCAGTCCTTACAACCCACCATTATTACTAGTACCAAAAAAATCCAGCGACGACACTAAAAAATGGCGATTAGTTGTCGATTTTAGAAAGTTAAATGACAAATTAGTAAACGACAAATTTCCGCTTACTAGAATAGATGATGTATTAGACAAATTAGGACGAGCGAAATATTTCTCAACACTTGACATGACTAGTTCCTTCCACCAAATACCACTCGACAAAAAATCAAGACCTCTGACAGCTTTTTCGACAAATGACGGTCACTACCAATTTAAAAGACTACCTTTTGGATTGAAAATATCCTCAAACAGTTTTCAACGCATGCTTACTTTAGCGTTGACAGGTTTAAGCTCAGAAGCATTCCTATATGTCGACGACATTATAATATTCGGATGCAGCTTACAGCATCACAATGACAATCTAATTAAAGTTTTTGACAGACTTTAAAAATATAATTTAAAACTGATTGCAAGAAAATGCAAATTTCTAAGACCGGAGGTAGTATATCTAGGACATTTGATAACACAAGAAGGTATCAAGACAGACCCCTCAAAGTATGACACAATTAAAAATTATCCTTTACCAAAAAACGCAGACGACGTTAGACGATTTGTAGCCTTTTGTAACTACTACAGACGATTTATAAAAGACTTCGCGACAATTGCGCAATGTTTAAACAACCTATTGAAGAAAAGCCAACCATTCAAATGGACAGAACAATGTCAATATGCTTTTTAAACGCTTAAGCAAAAGTTAGTAGAACCTCCAATATTACAATATCCGGATTTTACAAAACCTTTTATTGTAACAACTGATGCTTCAAATTTTGCATAAGGAGCGATTCTATCACAGGGAGAAATTGGACATGACTTGCCCATATCTTACGCAAGCAAAACCTTGCAAAAGCATGATCTTAACAAGCCAGTTATTGAAAAAGAATTACTTGCAATCCACTGGGGAATTAACTTTTTTAAACCTTACCTGTACGGAAGAAAATTCATTGTTGTGACAGACCATCGACCTTTAATCTCATTATTCAGTCACAAGAATCCATCATCAAAAATGACAAGAATAAGACTAGATCTTTCAGATTATGATTTTGAAATCAAATTTAAACAAGGAAAAATCAACACCAACGCCGACGCGCTATCACGTATTCAATTAAATTCGGAAATTTTAATAAATATGATACCCTCAGAAGAGAACAAAACTAAAAATAAAGCATTGGTTATAGCAAGGGGAACTAAAAAGAAGCTAGCAAATAAAAATGAACAAGAGAACTGCACATCTCAGAACGAGTCTGATCAACTTTTCATATGGGATTGCACATCTATTACTGACGTCAAAAATATAAAACGATTAAAGTTCATTATAAGCGATAAGAACAATACACGTGTTGAAATTTTAGATGATATCGTACAAGTACGATGTGGTGACAATCCAACGAATCTAGATTCCACTTTGGAGAAACTATCATCTCTTATGAATAAAAATAATATAAAAGACCTAGCGCTAGAGGCAAATGATGCTATTTTTGAAATAATTGATAAAAATGTACTAAAAAGAAAATTTAATAAGCTGCAGCAGAAGAAAAAATTAAAGAGCAATAAATCGCTTAACATATTAATATACGAACTCCCAAAGAATATAACAAGTAAAACCATCCAACATAAATTGATAAAAGAATTCCTTGATTCACCCCAGGGAGGACATTTAGGAATTAGAAAAACAATACTAAAACTAAAACAGCGCTTTACATGGAAAAACATGATGTAAATGGTGAAGAAGTATATAAACAGATGTGAAAAATGTGCTCGCAATAAACAGACGAGACATATAAAAGAAAAGATGACTATAACAGACACTCCGACAACTGGCTTTGAAACAATTACAATAGACACTGTAGGACCACTTAGAATTTCAAACGGTTATCGATACATACTCACAATGCAATGTGATCTTAGTAAATTTGTCATTGCTCACCCAATCGAAACAAAAGACGCAAAGTCGATTGCAATAACACTGGTAGAACAATTAATTTTAAAATACGGTTGTTTCAAAATATTGAGATCAGACAAGGGTACAGAATTTACCAACGTACTTATGAGGAATATATGCAACTTGTTGAAGATAGAACAAGTTTTCTCAGCACCCTATCATCACGAAACAATAGGAGCCCTTGAGAGAAACCACAGGGTTCTCAACGAGTATCTTCTTTCTTTCACAGACGATGGGGAATGGGATAAATGGATTCCGTACTATACATTTGCATATAACACAACTCCACATGTAGACACAGGTTACTCCCCTCATGAATTAATTTTTGGAAAATTACCGATCCTACCAAATGACGTAATAAATGATAAAAGTAAAATCTACAATATTGATTATGCTAACGAATTAAAAATTCGACTGAGATCTTCCATAAAGAAAGCTAGAGACATAATTAAATTAGTAAAACAAAACCGAAAAATTGATTTTGACAAAAATGTAAATATATCAAACTTCTCAGAAGGAGACCTAGTTTTAGTAAAATTAGAAACTAGAAAGAAAAACCAAAGTCCATACCACGGACCATATAAAATTATTCGTAGAGAAGGAGTAAACTCTATATTAGAAATTAATAACAAACCTAGAAAATTCCATAATAATATGTTAAAAAATTTTTTTTTAAGCACTTGACTTAGCATAGAAAATAATAGTTTAAGTTATTTAATAAATTAAAATGTTAAGGATGCATAATAAATTATAGAATTACAAAAGCAATATTATTAATCAAAAGAAAACTAAAATTATGATACGCTAAAACATTAATATCAATATAAACAATAAACTAATATCCTATATAATAAGTTCACATATAATTATAATAATGTTTACAAAACAACATTTTTCCAACCCTCCAACATCTTAAAAATTCACAAGTAAATTTTCGCTTAAGGGTAAGGGTGTAGTGTACTTAGACAATCATCTCCTATAAACATAAAGACCACCAGTTAGAACAACTAGTTAACACATGACAATAATTAAACCCAAATAAATTACACACTCACTTTCATATTTCAAACATGCTGACCAGCAGAGTAAACAATTCACCTTGAACTCATAACTGCACTCTACAACTAACAGCAAAACAAACGCATCATGTTACACCAACACAAGTGTGACTGACGCTTCGTAGCAGCGTAGCTGACAATGACGACAGAGTGACGCTTCGTAGCAGCGTATCTGACGATGGTGACAGACTGACCAAGCGACAGCATTATTCTACACATCTCTTTCGTTTCTACACGCCTTAAGCATTTTTAAACATAAATAGAACAGGACAAAAATGCCTATGCAACCCAAATCAATATGACTACTTGTTAACCAATCCAATTATAGATTTTTGTATTATAGGAGGAGAGTTGGAAATTGTGTCAAAATAATTGTAAATTAGTTTTTTTTTTTTTTTTTTTTAGACTAAACCAACGCTCAGGGGATGCCCCCTATAAATGCGTAAGCATTGTGTTGATTCGGAAGATGGGTGATAGTTAGTTTTAGGGTGGATAGATGGAGTAGTGTCGGTGAATATTTGTTTTAAATTTGCACAGCTCAAAACTGCCGGGAAACACGCTCGCAGGAAGACTATTCCACAACTTAACCGTGCGACTAAAGAACGAATTATCACGGTAATGTGAGGTTCTATTGGTCATCGACGCAATGGTAAAGGGGTGGGCTTGGGCAGCTGCCCGAGTGGACCTGGCAAACACACGAGCTGGTGGCGTCAGGTCATGTATCTCCCTTGAACACTTCCCATGGTAATACCTATACAGAAGGCTTAGGCAACCAACATTGCGGCGATGCCCAAGAGAGTTGAGAGAGGATGAAATACTTTCATCCCCTATCAAATATATCGCACGACGTTGAATTCGATCCAGAAGCTCCAAATAAGATCTTGAAGCCCCTGCCCAAATGTGCGAATTGTACTCCATTTTCGGTCTAATATATGAGGTGTAAATCATGCGAAGATCAGCTGAGGTGAAATATTTTTTGCACCGTTTTAAAAAACCTAGGCACTTGCCCGCTTCTTTCGACACATCGAAAATATGATCATTCCAACGAAGATCACACCTGATCGATATGCCCAGAACGTCAAGAGCGGCTGATTCCACAAGATCCACACCATTCATATTGAGGGGTGCTAAGGGGCAATCCATCCGCTTGTGGGTTAACATACAGCACTGGGTCTTGCTTGCATTGAACTCTACTCTATTAGCAAGACCCCACTCGGAGATTTTTTGTAGATCATTTAGGAGTGTGTCATTCATATTTTGCCTTTTTCTCTCAATCTCCATAGAGCTTGGGCGTTTTTTAAATGAATATGAATGACAAATGCTGCTGTCGTCCGCAAACGAATGTATTGGGTTATGCGTCAACGACAGAAGGTCGTTGATAAAAACCAGAAACAAAGTTGGCGATAGCACTGAACCCTGCGGTACTCCTGCATTAATGGCGTACTCCTCGGACGAAATACCGTCAACTACGACTCGAATCGTTCTGTCCTTGAGGAAACACGTGATCCATCGAGCAAAATTACCACCAAAACCATATGCAGCAAGTTTTGACACGAGCGCTTTATGCCACACTCGGTCGAACGCTTTAGAAATATCAAGAGCAACAACCCTGCTCTCGCCGAAAAAGTGAACGCATTTATTCCATTCTTCGGTTAAGAACGCCATAAGGTCACCAGTAGAGCGAGCCCTACGGAAACCATATTGACGATCACTGAGCAGTTGGTTGCGCTCCATATAGTTCACAACGTTGAAGTTTATTACGCTCTCCATAACTTTAGAAAGCGTAGAGCATATCGCAATGGGTCGGTAGTTTGCAGGGTTCGTGGCATCACCCTTTTTAGGTACCGGCTGGACATTTGCCACCTTCCAACAAGATGGAAATACTCCTGTTCTGTAGGAGATGTTGAAAAGGTTGCGCAAAGGCCGAGCCAATGAAGAAGCACACATTTTAAGCACAATTGGCGGTATGCCATCAGGACCAGAGGCTTTGTTTACGTTGAGATTTGTAAGGACCCTTTTAACTGCTCTCGTTCGAAAGTATATCTCCTGCATTGCAGAAGATCCACCCTCAACAAAGGGCAGTAGCTGATTGCTATCCGAGAGAGTGGAATTTTGTGCAAACAATCCAGCCAATAGGTTCGCTTTATCAGCCGAGTCAGTGAAGATTTGGTCATCTTTTAAAAGAGTCGGAATCGATGACGATGTCTGGTTCTTAACTCTTTTAACAAATGACCAAAAATTTTTGCTCCCTTTGGGGCAGAGAAGAACCTGTTCTCGAATGCGAGCTTCGTGCAGAAACTTTTCGCGTTTTAAAATTGCATTACAGCGATTCCTTGCCTCGATGCGAAGTCTTTTAGTATCAGTATTCTTGTTAGAACGCCAATTCTGAAAGGCTTCCTCTTTGGACCTGACTGCAATCCTGCAAGTCTCATTAAACCATGAGTGGTCTTTTGGTTTAATGCTTCGCATCTTATTGGGAATGAAAGACCGCATACCCAATAAAATAATTTCTTGTACCATGACAGCCGCGGCATTCACATTTCTATCAGCGAAACATAATTTCCAATTGAAGTTGCGATAAAAATTATTTAACGCATTCCAATTTGCCTTTCCATAAAACCATGCAGTCCTCTTCGGGGCTTTGGGCGTAGAGGTGCAGGGGTTAGAATATGGAAAAACAGCGGAGATGGTACAATGGTCCGAGTTACCAAGAGGTGCGTTGACACTCACATCATATTTTTCATGATGTGAAGTCAAAAAAAGGTCAAGGATATTATGGCTATGCATATCACTTTGAGGAAGAAAAGTGGGTTCCTTCACTAGGTGAATCAATTGGTTTGATTCAGCAAATAGCTCAACATATTGCCCAACAGGTGTCAATGGGCCCGAGTGACGTAACCAAGCCGGGTTGTGGACATTGAAATCGCCTGCTACAACGATTTCACTGTCAGGAAACAACCCCAAAATATGCGTAATCGAATCAGAGAGAGAGTCCAGTTTGTTAAAAGTGGGCTCTCTCCCTAGATTCGGGCTTCTATAAATAAAACAAAAATGCAGCAAGTGAGAGCGAAGCCTGAACCTAACCCACATTGAGCTAAACTCTGGATCGATCACGTTCAGACTCCTCTCACACTGGTACGCTACATCCGTTCTTATAAAAAGGGCGATGCCTCTATGCAAAGAAAATAATGGCAGTAAGCGGTACCCAGGTATATGAAAATCCAGTGGATCTGCATCCTCGGCCACCTGGGTCTCGCCTAGTGCCATTATTTGAGGCCTATGTAGAGCACAATGAACATATACCGAGAAAAAATTCGCCCTCAGTCCACGAATATTGCAAAAATCTATGCGAAAATGGCCCGACATTTCAGCACCATGCAAATATCAAACAAATAAGGGCATATAAGGTAATTAGTTACGGCTGCAAGAGAGCCGCACAACAGTTTTAAGAAAATACTGTTTTTTTTAGTATTTAAGAATTTGAAAATAAAGGCAGAGATTATCTGACATTAACTGAGCTCACAAGCTTAACTAAATTCTTTTAATCTACTCATAAGCGCGGCTTTTAGCCATAGTATCTGAGCGTTGGTGCGCTCCAAAAACACCAAACACTCATCACGAACAGTTCGTGATAGTGCAAACTAAGAACCCTATGATTAACTCTCCACAACAACCAAACAAAAAAAAGCTGAAAAATATATCAGCAAAAATCTAAAAACAACTTAAGTAACCATGCTTTGTTAGTGGAAGACTTCCAGCAGACTGTTGGACTCATAATAATAACATAAGCATAAAGTAAAGAAAAAATACAACAACAAATGTGAAAATTTTAAATGGGAGAAAAACTGAGAAATTGACACTTAAAATCTCATCGCCTCTGTGGTACAGTGCGCTAATGCGCTCTTGCACGGGTATCACAGAGATTTCTGACGAAGCCTTTAGCATGGCCGAAATTGCAATAAAATCGGATAGTGATTTTTTCCTTTTCATATTGAAAAAAGTTGTTGTTTCTTTGGAAAGATTCGTTTGGAAACGATTTTAAACTATCAAACAACTAGAATTTGTATTTAAAATCAA
The DNA here is from genome assembly GCA_963920525.1 of Dichetophora obliterata. NCBI lineage: Eukaryota > Metazoa > Arthropoda > Insecta > Diptera > Sciomyzidae > Dichetophora > Dichetophora obliterata. The sequence goes on from OY986436.1 coordinate 96,167,160, forward strand.
GTATGATTCAAACTATCAAACATTTAGAATTTGTATTTTAATCATATAAAATCAACATAATAATTAATTAAAAAAATTAAAATTAACATGGAAAGTTTATTTATGGACAGAGAAATCCTGCCGGACTATCGTTCTATAAGAAAACCAAAAACGTATCGGGAATGGAAGATTGTTTCTGCAAATCTACTGATAGTGAGTTCATAAAGTTGCACAGGTAGCTCCACATAATGCAGTTGATAATGTTTTGCGGCAGCCAGTTAGGTATTCTTGCATAGGTCTTGTTAGGTTGAATTGCACCGTTTTCTGGCTGTCACATTGGTCAACCGTTGACGTAATTTTCAAATGATATTAATATTAACTCTTGTAGATTCGATAAGGAAACAGCGTTTTATATTTTGGACAAGATTTATACAAAAATTAAATCTCCAAAAAATCGTGGACCCGCCGCTATAGATCCCAAAACAAAGCTATGTGCATATTTACGATTTGTCGCGAAGGGTTTGTATCAGAAAGATTTGGGTAGGTAATACCTTTTTTCTTTTAAATTATAAAAATACATTTAAGAAATGTTTATATTGCAGTAGTGGAATATGGATTTGCACAATAGTCAGTCTCAAAAATTATACGGTAAGTGGCAATGCGGTGTTTAGCCTACGCCCCAGTATGTTAATTTTAATTTATCACGCCAAGCTTTAACGCAAACAAAACAGCATTTCTATGAAAAGTTTGGATTTCCCCAGGTCATTGCTTTGATTGATTGAAACACATAAAAATAAAAAAGCCACCTGGGAAAGTTCGGGACGCCCACCGCAACAGAAAAGGGTTTATTCGTTAAATTGTCAAGTCCTTTGTCATGAAAATTTTATAATGCTGGATGTGTTATGTAGATGGAGAAGTTCAGCGCCCGATCAAAGGATATGGAATGAATGTGTAATAAAAAAGAAACTTGAAGAGGCATCTAAGAGGCGGAGTTATCTTGGGAATTGTAGGGTATGGTAATTCCAGGATATTGCTGACCCCATTTCGAACAAATTATCCAAGAAATCTTTATGATGATAATTACCAAATGAAGCATATCGCGGTTCGTGGTGATGTTGAGAAGGTGTTTGGACAGCTAAAAAACGAATTTCGTGTGTGCCTCAGTGGCATACAAGTAAATTGAAACACTGCAAAAAACTTAACTGTATCAATTTGTGTTCTTCATAATATTGCTAAGCAAAGAAGCTACTAGCTGTATGGAGCAATTAATGAAGGTTTAATTTTTGAAGAAGTTAAAATGGGGCAGAATATTGATATAAGTGCACGTAATAGAAATAGCATGTATAAAATAGGGCTTTAAATACCGTGATCCTGAAATCCTGGGATTCTGATTCAATTTCTAATCCCGTAATTCCGGGGTTCAAAACTCTAAATCCCTGGATTTTATTCACAAGAAAACAAAGATTTTCAGCAACTATAAACGCAACTGCAATGTAAACGATGTCTTTTTTTTATAATCAAAATCACCCTGTTCTTTTTTTTTCTCTCTATATTGAAAGTCTAGTTTTTAGTTTGTTTTGGTAGTGATCTTAAAATACTGTTTAAGGCTGCTAAATTTTCATACAAGATTGAAAGTACACTGAGGGAAATATGTGTTAAAACTAAATGAAATTGTGTTTATATTAAACGAATTTGTTTCTGAAATAGAGCTTGAAACAATTTCATTTAAGTTAAATACAAATGTTTTTAAAGTTTTATTTAAAACAAAAGTTTTTGTTTTCAAAACAATGTTTTTGTTTTCAAAACAATGTTTTTAAATATACTTTCATTGTAAACATTTTAAGTTTAAACACATTCCTTTAAACTAAAAATGTAACGCAAAAACTTTAATATTTAAAACAAATGTTTTAAATTAAAAACAAATAAATTAACCCGCCATTTTTTCGACGCCATTTTTTAATTTTTTCGAGTTTTCGAAGTCAGATTCGTGATTAGCGACCCCTGGGACCTCCCGAATAACAACATCTTTTGACTTCATTTGATGAAGGTTGCGTTTTATTGCGGCTTGAAATATTTCAAAGTCAAAGTAATTAATTATGTATTTCTTATTTCATCTTTTGTTCAATTTGTAACACTAATTCAAAAATATTTTCAATTAATCAAATGTAAAATCGGGGTCTCAGTTGTCTGGCAATAATTTTCAATGATTCTACTGCACATAATTTTTTAATTCAATCTCTGATAGCGACGTATTTTTTGTTAATGGAAGGAAATAAGAGAAAATTATACAAAAAACAGAAATAATTTTATAGTTGAAAATTAAACACGCTTGGCTTAAATTTTGTTTTGAAAAAACGCAAATGAGTTAAATTTCTATTTTAAAGTTTTTTGTTTAATTTTACAGTATGTTTTTTTCTCAGTGTAGCAATTCTTTTATTACTATGCTATTGTTTTTTATTATAAAATGAATTTTTTATTCACATCATACTTTTTACTAACAGCTAACTAATTTCTTTGAATAAGAAGTTGTATTTTCTTTTTTAACAGATAAATTTATGTTGTTTTGTTTTGTTTAACTTACTTACGTTTATATTTTTTTACGTTTATAGTAAAATCGTGAATTATAAGAAATCAGAACTTTTTTATTAAATAAACTAATTATAATTGTAATTTAAATATTTAAAAATTTTGCAAATATCTTTAATTAAGTCCCGTTTAGGCTATGATTTTTAATTAAAAAAAATCATATAATCGGTATTTTCTAAATAAATTTTTTTTTCGATCTTGTATGTGCTTCCAATTAAAAAACAAAAGCGATTTCAGAATAACACTTCATCTTAATATTATACAATAGTTGAATTGTTTCCCTTATTTTTTACATTACAACTGTTTTGTGACCCTTGTCTGCATAAGAAATTATGATTTCGTCTTAGTGTCTTTAATACTTCTTATAAGCTTTTGAGTGTTGTTGAATATTTTAAGTATGATTGACGATTACGTTTGGATGTATATTTTGAAAATAAAAAAACAAAAAAGTAATATGGAATTATTTTTTCCAAACCGCAAAAATTAATAGAAAGAGTTAAAAGACTGTCCCTGCTTTTCATACAGCTAAATGCCATTATTCTAAAATTTTGGCATTTATCCCGAAGTCCCGGGATTCGCCAAAAGCCTTCGGGATTGAAAGTCCTAGTATAGAACTATGCTTATACAAAAATATAGGCATCATTTTACATAACTCGCTTAAAAACATGTGCTATGTCTATTTCCTAAAAGCAGCTTTAAAAATTTAAAAATTGTATGACGTTTCGTTTTGAGTTCAAATAACTAAAACGTGTTTTTTTTTTTTTAATAAAATGGAATCGAAAATAAATATTTACACAAAATTTTTTTATAACAAAATAGCTGTTTTTTAAAGCATAAAATTCTTCATTTGCTTTAATTTGCTTTAATTTTTACTTTGTTAATTGTTGCGTTGTTTTTAATTTCTTCTTCTTCTGCTTTTTTATTTAATTGCCACATCTCTTCCAAAATTCGAAACTGCAAATTTTCATATCTAAGCTGCACTGCTAGTCTTTGGTTCGTGTGATAACATAGATGCCTTTAATCTGTGTTTCGCATTTGTCGATGATACCGCATACCCTCTACATCTACTTTTGCATTCACCTTTAAATATAAAAAAAATCAAGTTTTTTAACTAATTACAAAAATTATTTAGAACAAGAATAATTCATAACACAGAGACAAATGAAAGAAAAGAAGATGCTTACCTATTTTTGAGTTGTGTTTTGCTGGTGTACGTCATGAAAAAATGATATACAGATAACGTATTCCGTGCGCAAAAAATGATATCTTTTGCGCAGCTATGTCACTCGGGCTTGTCAGCTGCAACACGTGGTGAATACAAACAAGAGAAAATGTGAGAAAGCAAAAAGTAAAAACAAGCAGCACAAGTACAAGCATTTACGAAATATTGAATTCATTTAGTTAATTTCTAATATTGTGCACTTATAAAGTGCTAAGGTTTAAGATGCTTTTGATGAGTATGACAACAATTTTAATTCGGGCCAACCAAAAAGGACTACGCACATATTTGGCACATATTTAAACTATTGCAACCATGTACTGCACACCTCATTTTGAATGATTTATAATATTCTAATTAAAGTAATGACCGCACTGAAATTGAATATCAATATGATGAGAAAAACAACTATTTAAATTTGGGCCAAAAATAGAATTTCTTACAATTTTTGTCAACAAACGAAACATGAATGAGAAGAATAAAACAAAATGAAAACAAAGAAGCAATCAAAGTGCTGTCAAACACATCAAGGAACGTAGCTATTTATTTTGTGGGAAAAGAAATGCGAGAAAACACCCCTCTTATACATATATGCATTTCTTTTCAATAATGGTACTGAAAAATATATTTGATTAAATTTATTTATAAATATACTTATAATAGCTGCGTTTTTTCCAACATCCAAATCTGGATTTGCATTTTCATTTGCTGGTCATGAAAAGTAGCTGACAACTAGATGGCGTTGAATGCAAACATGAAAATGTCAACAAAATACAAATGTTTTCATAAAAATTTTGTTTCTTCCCGCAAATTTTAAAATTTTTTAAAAAAGGGAAAACATGCAAAGAATACAAAAACAACACAATGTGTAAGTAATTATTTATTAAAAGAAACTGCCTACAAGCTCACTATTACATTTTTTAAATGCAGTCCTCAAGGTGTAGTCCAAAAGCGGCATGGAACATCAGTTGTATCTTGTTGAAAATGGATGTAAATATCTACAGAATTACAAAACATCCCCACCAATGCTACCTACAACCTACCTCACCAAAACCACTTTCTTGGAAGAAAATCAAAAGAAAATTGTTAACACCGTTAACGTGCATGATGTGCAAGTCGAAGCTTTCCGCTCAAAGCGATTCGACCGTCTTCGCTGAGGCTCGTGACTGCAAGAGCTCCGATACTCCAGACATCGTTCCCATTGCTGTAGTTGCCATGATTTAATAATCCTTGATTCGTGTTAGTGCGTACGTCGTCGTTCAACTTCTCGAGGCTACATGAGCTTTAAGTTCAGCTCAAAAGCAGGCTGCTATACTTTAACACAGAATTAAAGGCATATTTTACTTTTAGCAAACATGAATTTTTTGTATTTGGAACATAGTGGAACATGTGTTTTTAGGGCTTCTTATTATAAATCTGAAAAAATTAATGGCCGCTCTCTTGTTAAGAGTTATAGGGGTCCAAAGTTCAAAAATTGGCCTGAAAAACTTGTGATTTTTTTTTTCATTTTCCAACAAACTTTTATTTACGGGTATCAAAAGAAAGGTTATGCTGTTACATTTTTTTCAACGAGCCATCTATCTTAAAAATCCATGCGTTACTTTTGAAGATAAACCCCCTGCAAGGCTTGATTGTAAATCCTGGTTTAATATAAGCACGTGACGCGAAAAAAGTACAGAAAATTCTCAAACTGGGTGGGCGCCGCTAAATAACGTGAAGTTTAAGAAGTATAAAATGATTGTTTGAAATCGAGTCTCCTATTTACCTTTATGTCATAAAAAAATTTTAATTATAACATATTCTAATGTAAAAGCGTTTGTTTAATATTATATCAGGTTTTTAAGAAATTAGTCCTTGATAGAAAATTAGCCTACTTTATTAAATTTCCTAATTTTTTCTTTCGCTTTTGAATTAGAAGCTTTGCTCTCGCCTAAATCGCTGCAAATTTCTTAAATTTAAATACTATAGAATTTTTTGTCATTTTATTAAGTTCAGGAAAAATTAAAAAAAAATCCAAATTGGATCATCTTTATGTTAGAAAAATAGCCGACTTTTTGGAAAACATTAATTTTTTTATTAAATTTGTTTACTTTTTCTTCTGCTTGTTAACAATGACTTTAAAACAAAAATTTGCTTATCGTCAACGTTTATATCCGTTATTGAATTAAATGCCTCTTGCTTTCTACTGCTACGAAGCATGATCTTCGACTAATAAGGGATATCATTACTTAACATTCGTCAATTTCTCGTAGTAATTTCTTTCATTACATTCGTAGTATTTACTAAAAAATGCATTCGTAGGTTGACCGTACTCATTATTTGTATAAGGTACGAAGTTTTAGTTGAGTTTAAAAAAATTTACAACTGAAATCGTTCAGACTGCTTTGTCGAACAATAACCGAATATAAGGAAATGTGTGATTGCAAGGTGGCCATAGCCTACTAGAAGAGTACCTGGCCCATAAGCTTAAGAACCGTAGGTCAAACCCCAGCTGAACAGAAGGTTTTTTTCGTAACTACGTATTAGGATCATTCGTAAATGTATTCGTACAATATACATTGTTTTTGTACGAATACGAATAAAATATTTTAAATGTGTACCAAACTACGCCCATTCTACGAAATTTCAGACACGAAAATTATGAATAAAATTCGTAGAAAATTTTTTTTAATTTAAGAATACGCATTGAAAAGTTTTTGTGAAACAAAGGTAAATGAAATGGTATCGTAACTTATTAAGCATTGTTCATATTACAGTTTTTTGTCGCGATTGCGACATCTCTCTCAAATTTTTTTTCGCAAACGCGGCTGAGAAATACTAAATATTAAATAAATAAATGTATTTAAATGCATACAAAAATCAGTACTTTTCAGCAGCGCTTGCAAAAAAAAAACGTGAGAGCAATCGCGACTAAAACGTGTAATATAAACACGGCCTTACAGCAACGGGTACAACATACTATTTGAAAATGAATGGTTTAGCTCTGCTTCATTTATAAATTAACCTAAAAAAAGTAGGGGTATTCACGCGTTGATGCGAAACGCAATTGCGACAATGCATGATTGCGAACTTTCGCATCATTCCAACAACAAACACATTGGAAGCAATTATGCAACTCTTCTTGAATTACGCACTACTCAAACCTATTGCGAGAACGCACATGCAGTGATGCTAAACAGATGATTCATGTTTTGGTTGTTTTCAAACCTAGTTGCCACCTGGGTAAAACTTTAAAAAAGTTAAGTTTGTACGTAGATTTTAATGACTTTTTATGATTTTGCAATAAGGTGGCAATATATTTACTGTTCATTCGACACATAATTTTTATTGTATAATTAAGTTGCAATATTGCTGTTCACGCGTCAGTGCGCAAAATATCGTGCATTTTCACACTCTTGCAATTCGCAACAACCCGTGAATACCCCTAGTATTTTGGATTCTTTTCAAAATATATTAAATACATAATGAACGTATTGTCATATGAAATCAAAAAATCGTAAGTTACAAAAAATTCAAAATCGACTTTTTGATTGATTTTGATGCATCTTATCAAAATACATGTTTCGCAAAATTTTACACTTCTAGAACTAAAACCGACGTTTTTATTAACAAAGTTCTCAAAGCCCTCAGATTAAGCGCAACTTATAATTTAGAAAGTTTTTAGATTTTCTCTTTAAATTTTTTCATTTAAACTTACGGCTTTTTTTATATAATATGAAGATATATAAAAAATGTTTGTTGCTCCCCTGCGGAAGCCCATGCACTGATGCGTTGTAAAAATGCATTTTGGAACTCAGCCATACTCAACAGTTGCACAACAGTTGAGTAAATTTTGTGTTTTATGAACGCAGCCAATGTTTCTTCCTCGTGCTTTTAACATCCTTCTTATAGTAGGGTTTCGATGATTCCGAATCGTTTCCAACAAACTTAAAGTTTTCATCATCTATATATAAATCCTCTTATTGCGAATAGTTTGAAGTGGAGCTCTTGCTGGAATTGAGCCGCAATACTGTTTAGAAATTTTCCCAAGCAAGAAAGAATAGAGAGCATTCATATTTATTTGATAACAGCATAAAAAAGATATTGCCTTAGGTTCCTTGGGATTGTCGATGAAGGCAACACGTTGTGCAATGTAGAAATCACTTTTCTATTCAATATTCCACCTTTAATTGTTGAAACTGGAATAAATCCTTTTTTAATATTTTAACAGTGCACCCTTAACAAGTGCGCGTTGCGCTGCGTACCCAAGCGACACGCAATTCTATTTTACGGTTAACCTAAACAAGTGCGCTGCGGAAAGAACTCCTGCTCTCGAACCAGCACAGTCTGATGGTTTAAAAATCTTAAAGAAACTTTTAGTATTGTGTAAAAATCTATTAATGTTGCAAATACTTCCATTTGCAATTGAGATTAATTAATTAATAGCAGCTCATTGCTCTTTGTTCTAATACTTTGGTTTTATGCAGCCAACTTCACATCCGCACGCACTGTCAAAATTGGAAATTCGATTCATGTTGCGGTAGTCCGGTGCGTGTTTCGGTAGGCTTCATACAAAATGTATGTGCATGAGTAGATTTTGACAGTTAAACCACCCACGCGCACTTGTTTAGGGTGGACTGTAAGTCGCACAATATTCTGACAAGCCTCTTCACGTATTACATCTCGTTCTTTATTCAGTTCTTCCAGCGCAGCTTCGGTTAGCAGTAACCTGATGTCCTCATTTAGCGGTGTACGCATCTCCAACCTTGGCATAATCTTGAAAGGAGCTTTTTTAGTGCTTCTGGATGGCGTATTTTTTATGGTTTGTTGTACCCTGTTTACGTATTTGTACCAGTTGTGTGGGTTTTCAACACACAGTTTCGTCAACAGTGGAATAATTATCTTGTGTGTTCTTTCGGCTTGTCCATTTCCACGTGGTACTCCGGTTGTGATAAAAAATGCTGTATGTTTGCTTTGCTGTAGCAGTCCTCGAATTCATGAGATGTAAATGCTGAGCCTCTATCCGAGATAATGCGTTCTGGATTTCCAAAAACTGCTGCTTGCTTCTCTAATCGGTCTATAACTTCTTTAGCTTCTGTGCACTTCGTCGGATAGATCCATACAAATTCCGAAAATGCGTCGACCACTGCAAGCATATGGCTATAGAGCTGGTGGGTGCTATATTCCATTGGTCCTATGTGATCAATATGATCCTACGTGTTCACGACAAGTGACCTATCTGACTTACAAATTGGATTAAGGAAACCTTCTTTCTTTTCATTCTTCGCTTCTGCTACAATGCACGCAACGTAACTTTTAACGATATTAACCACTTTTTTGTTTAGGTTTGGAATAAAATATGATTTTTCTATATAGTCTTGAGTACGCTTAGCTGAGAAATGACCTTGATTGTGTGCTATTTTTATTATCTCCTCCTCCATAAGTGTCGGTACTACTAAAAGCTCCTTAGTGGAATCTTCATATAGAATATCAATAACAATAGAGTTCAGCTACTACAGCTTTTTCGCACTTTCTCCGCATTAGATCATCTTAAGAACCAGCCCAAATATCATTAATACATCTCAATAAGGCCATTCACAGTTCGAATACGCTGGTCTGCCATTTGTTCGATCTGCTATTTGTTCGCCAATTTACGAAAACGTATTTTGCTTCGTTGTTGTTTTGCATACAAATGCAAATACGCAGGCACGCGTAAATAAAAGCAGCCCTTGGACGTGCTCTTTGTACCTCGTATTTTTATGCTCTGTCTACAGCCGCATAATCACATACATCACAGGGTTGCACAATCTTTTTATACGACAGTCACATGGCGAGGTGCTCACAGTTTGAACAATAACAAATGCTATAAATATGATTTGTTAAAAGTACGCTCTAACCGTGAATAGCCTTAATGATACTGATAAGAGTGGTCCAAAACAATCCAAAGTGAGAAAAATTTACCCACCATAATATGGGTTGGGCTCAGGGACAACACAAGACATAACAACTAACCATGCGTTTACATAGATCTAATCATACATTAGTTTTCAATCTACTTTTGAGTTGACCTTTCGATAAGTTAACATCAAAAAAGCTACAGTTGTTAACAAAGGTACTCATGCGATGTAAAGGAGCAGTAGCCATATAATTTGTTCTACTAAAAGGTAAGTAAATTAAATTGTTAGCATTTCTACTGCTTCTACGGTTAGTCTTAAAATTTATAAGAGTTAGGAGTTCTGGTGAATCGAATACACCAGTTATGAGTTGGTGTAAATAGACGATATCTGCAGACTTCCTTCTCTCATTCAAAGATTGCATTTTTAATAGTTTTAAACGATCCTCATAAGGAGGAAGGTTTAAAGTGTCAGTTGCACTTAAGCCCCTTAGAGCAAACCGAACAAAACGTTTTTGGATTCTCTCTATACGTTCAACATGTACATTGTAACTTGGGGACCAAACTTGACTTGCATACTCTAAGTGAGGTCGCACAATTGCATAATACAGTGTTGTAGTTGTGATCATACTATTAAATTCTTTTGCCCAGCGTTTCATAAACCCGAGCATAGAAGATGCTTTTTTACAAATATAATCAATATGAACGTTAAACGATAGCTTAGAATCCATGCATATACCCAGATCTTTGACAGCATCTACACGACTTAATGCAGTATCTTTTATCTTGTACTCAAAAATTAAATTATTCCTTTTTCGCGAGAAGGTCATAGTTTGGCATTTATCTGGATTTAGAAACATATTGTTTTTAGAACACCAAATTTCAAAGGATTTCAAATCAGACTGGAGCAGATCTGAATTGTCTTTAGCATCTATTGTTCTGTATATTTTCATGTCATCTGCATAGATAAGTAGATGAGAGTGTTTGATGATGTGGGTTACATCATTAATGGCTAAAATAAACAGAAGTGGACCAAGGTGGCTACCTTGAGGAACACCTGATTCAGCAATAAATTCAGCTGACAATACGCTTCGAAATCGTATTTGATAAGATCGCTCTGTCAGATACGATTGAATCCAGCTTACAAAAAATTGTGGAAAACCCATTAACTTAAGTTTAAATAGAATTAAGTTGTGTGGCAGTTTATCAAATGCCTTACTAAAATCAGTGTAAATACAGTCGACCTGGTTACCTGAATAAAATGAATTTAAGCAAAACGTTGTAAAATCGAGGAGATTAGACACAGTGGATCTGCCAGTAACAAATCCATGCTGACGAGTTGTCATGACCTTCCCACAGTGAATTTTCACACGATCATACACGAGGCGCTCAAAAAGTTTTGGAATCGACGAGAGTTTCGCGATAGGCCTGTAGTTGTTTATATCGTTCTTACAACCTTTTTTATAGATAGGACCTATAAAAGATTTTTTCCAAAAAAGTGGAAAAATACTTTCGCTAATTGATTTATTGAATAACATGGACAGTGGTTGACTTAGAACGGAACCACATCGTGTTAACACTGCGGCAGGAATTCCGTCAGGTCCAGCATTAAAATCCTCATCGATCAATCCAATATACTTTAAAATATCCTCTGAAGTAAAGGATATAGAATCCAACGAAACCCTGGGTGTAGAGTTCATATATTCAAAGTACTCTTCATCAGGATTAAAAGAGTCTGAACAAAATGACTCTTTAAAGAGATTGGCAAATAGACCACAAATTACGACAGGATCGTCAGTAAATCCGTCAGAGGTTTTAAATGATGAAGGGAATCCATCAGATTTTTTTTTTGGTGTTTATGAAACCCCAGAATTTCTTCGGATCAGACAATATTCTCAGCTTAGTACTGTCTAAATAATTTTGATATAAGGTAGCTGAGCAATTTTCAAAGTCCAGAAACAAACGCTTGTAGATTTCTAGGTCATTCAAGTCCAAGCTACAGACATATTTTTTCCATGCCCTATTCCTGCTGTTGCGAAGAATCTTTAACTCCTTTGTGTACCAGGGGTAAGAACAATTTTTCGTAAATTTGAGGCTTTATGGCACGGACAGAGAAAACATAGCAAAGATTTCCATATAAAAAAAATTAATTGAATCATCAAGAGTGTTATTATTAACATATTCTAAAATAACATGAAGTTTACTTTGAAGTAAATGATTCAACTTCAAAAAGTCAGCTTTTTTAAAATTGAATTCATAAACTTTATCTATTGAGTTAGACTTAACTATATTTTCCCTGTCTGATTTGTACCATATTCTCAATGGTGGATGGTATTCATCAACAGCACTCAAAACATGAGGGGCCCTCTCAACAATCACATTGTTACTATCTGTAGTTAAGACCAGGTCAAGAAGTCTTTCACGACTATTATAAATACAACTCACTTGTTGTAAGTCAGAACATATATTATCAACAAATATATGCTCTTGGCGAGTCTTCGAATTAGATGCACAAAAATATGTATCATCGTCAGAAGATTCCAATTTCAAGTCAGGCAGATTAAAATCACCTAACAATAAAATGTCGTCATTAACGTCAATTATGCTTATGACATATTCTATGCAATCCGCAAGGCTTGCATAAACTTCTACACTGCTCTTAGGAGGAACGTATGCATTAATAAGATATACATTAGAATTGCAATGTACAACCTTGACGCATATAAGTTCGATGTTAGCAGAGCAGGGAATAACAATAATGGAACTAACTAAGGAGTTCCTTACAGCTAATAAGACACCTCCACCGACAGCAGAAGTATTGTCAGCATGTCTATCTCTTCTATAAACTTCAAAACTGTTATCAAACAATTCTAAGTCAGTAATGCTTCCGTTTAACCAAGTTTCAGTCAGTGCGATAATATCTTCAGAGAAATTCTGAGACATTAAAAATATGTCTCGCGTCTTAGAGCGTAGTCCCCTTACATTTTGATAGTAAAGGGATAACCTATTCAGTTTTTTTGGGATTGACGAGCGGCTTGAGTCGTCCCTCTAGGCTTATTCTTAGGCTGAAACTCTGTAACGAGTATATTATCAGTCCACAAATTAGAGTTTAGAACAGTTGCAAACTCTTCAGCAGGAACTGTGAGAATAAAGGAAGCATGGGAAGGCTTATTACCTATTTTTTTGCATGAGCAAAATGCATTTTGACTCAACAATTTATTATGTTTGATAAAGGTCAATACATTTTCAACAGTTGTGTCGGGCTGAAGACGTGAAATAAATAAAATTTTTTTCCTCGACACTGCCCTTAAGCTTGATAGATTTCTAGGCTCAATAGGAGTCAAAACTGAACTATTAGTCAAAGAAGGACGGTTAGAAGGTGACGAGGAAGTAACTGGAGTGTTCCTGTTCAAAAGCGGTGCTGAGGGCTGCTTGGCCTGAGAAGTAGATCCAGATGATTTTCGCTTCTTATTGTTTTTTTTATTTTTTCTCTTTCTATTTGAGATAATATGGTCTTCTGATGAAAGGATTGTTTGTGTCCCGGAAGAAACAGTCTGTGACAAAGCAAGCGGGATATTTTCCGAAATGGAATTTTCATCATAGACGCTAGTACTGGGTGCGGCCCTAACTTCACTAAAAAATGTTACAATTTCTCGAAAATTGTTGTTTAACGAGTTAAGACTTTCCCCAAAAAGCTTAATTTTTGAATAAAGTTCATCTGGGGAAAGTGCCCTACACGAAGCACAGTACCAGCGTAGACCTGATCGCAGAGATTTTAAGTCGTCAAGGCATGACTTGGAAATACCGGCACAAGATGCATGAAACATTTGCTCACATGGACCAGAACAGCTGAACATGGGGTTCAGAATGTTTTGGCTTTTGCAAAGTTCGTCTAAAGAACAAGCAACGATATTTTCTGCAGAAAAATAATCCATGTTTAATTTTTAAAAAATGAGCAGATGCAAAATGTGCTTTTAGGGTTATTATATTCAGGTAGTTTGTGCACAGTTTAGTAGAAACTAAAAAACAAAAACAACACTCACTGAGCTGAAGATAAACAAATCACTGCACAAAGAAGAAACTAAAACACAGTAAGCATGCAAAAACAACAACACTGCATTAGCTAAACAAGTTAAACAAAGTTAATATGCAAGAATTAAACTTACACAACTTAAATGCACAATTATTATTTAATAAAATAGTTGTATATTAATGATATTAGTAAGTATAATATAATATTTAATTAAAAAAAGCTGATGAAACTGTTTTAATACACTCACGAAATATAACAAAACAAAGGCTTTTACATAACACGATAAAACACAACCGACACCAACTAATATAAGAGATCAACTGGATCCTGATGCAAAAAGAAGTCCTCATATTCGCCATTTTCCAAAATTGTTCTTACTGCTTTAATCCAATCGTCTTTCATTTGTGCCTCCCTTACCCGGTGTAGCATTGAATTCTCGACCATCAAATATGATAATCGGCTTAAGGCGTCAACATGCGCCATTTTTCATCCAGATCTATGTTCGATTTCGTAGTGATATTCTTGAAGGAACATGGCCCATCTCGACACTCTAAGTGGAACGTCTTCTTTTTTCATGGTCATTGCAAACGCGTTACAAACCGTTATTATTTTGAATTTTCTACCCATCACGTAGATCCGCTACTTTTTAGGGCTTCTGTAATTGGTAGAACCTCAAGTTCATAAGAATGATATTTTCCTCTGCTGGTTTTGTTTTTCGATTCATGTACTGCACGGGATGCTATTGTTGATCGCCGTTATCTCTTTACAGTAATACTGCGCCATAACCATATTTGCATGCATCGGTATGAATCTCGGTAATTCAGCCATGTTCTGCAAATCTATCGAAATTGAATCGAAATCGAAATTGAAAAACGAGTCTAATTTTTTGCGGTGTTTTGTAATTCGATCGTTTTGGAAAAATCAAATAGAAATCAAATCGATTTCGAATTTGTTTTCGAATCAGCTGTTTGTTTTAATTTTGTGCTGAACCAACCCTTCGTTACATTTTGTGTCAGACAATGGAAATAAAATTTGAGATTTTAAAAATTAACAATTAGTTCTGCATTTTTGAATGCTGTTGTACTACTTCAAAATGAAAGCAATATAAATGAAACGATAAGAAGGCGAATTTCGAGAGACCAATCGAATTGTTTCAGCATTCCTGATGCAGCGTAAGTATTTTCGTTTGGAAGCTGGTTTAATAATTTTAGCCAGAACATTATCAACAATGGGTTTTTTTAGTTTTGTTTCGTATTACCAATTGAATAAAGACACGTTTTAAATGGTTTTGGATGAAATAAAAGCTTATGCAAAGGAATCCTCAATTCCATTAATGCTTCAAGTTGCTGCGACACTGCGTTTTTTAGCGGAAGGAGGATACCAAAGATCTGTAGGCAAAGATGCAGATATTGCTTTTGGACGAAGCACGGTTTTAAAAGTGCTTACAAAAATAATACGTATCTTGGAAATAAAACTTTGCTCTAATTGGGTCAAATTAATAACATCAGAAGAAGAAGTTCGTAACTCAAAACACCACTTTTTTCAAAAATATGGAATTCCTGGTGTTATTGGCTGCATCGACGGCACACATATTAAAATACAAAAGCCACGCGAAGACGAATCTTTTTTTCTCAACGGAAAAGAATTCTTTAGTTTAAACACCATGATCGTAAGTTTTATAAATCTTTAAAATATTTAATTAAACAATTTTATAAACTTTTAGATTTGTGACTATAAAATTAATATAAAAGCAGTTGATTTCTGTCACCCTGGATTGTGTCACGACGCTTTTATATGGAGTATGAGCAACGCACGGAATCATTTTCACTCCAGGTATGAGATGGGGTATCGTGAATCATGACTTTTAGGTGATTCCGGTTATGGCATTGAACAATTCCTTATAACGCCTTATAGGGAACCAGAAGAAGGTGCAATGCAACACAGATTTAACCAAAAACATTCATCAGCACTCAATATTGTCGAAAGAACCATCGGTGTTCTAAAAAGCCGCTTCCGTAGTCTAAAAGGCACATTGCACTATAATTCACAAAAAGTTGTTAAGATTATTAATGTATTAGGAATTAGTCCACCAAATCCTTAAAGTTATTTGTCAAGTCTTCGTGCGTTTCCGTTTCTTTAAGCATGTAACTTTTCAAGTTTTCCTACAAATACAACAAATTTTTATTAACAAAACAGGATTTAAGATATTTTAAAAGGATTTCAATAACATTTGAGGGCAGAGAAGACAAATGAGGAAATTTTTCTAAAGATAAATGGACAAATGTAAATATACAATTAGTAAATTCTTACCTGAAATGTAGGTTCGCGCTTTCTTTTATTTACATTGGGCGTTGGGGACTTCTGGCACGGGAAATACACTGCATCGGATTGTCATCTTCGCTTGATAGACAGATATTCTGCTTCAATATTATCAGCAATCACATCTTCCACCGGTCCTCCACCGGTAGCTTCCCTTCTGTTGTGAGCTAGCTTTTTACGAACATTGCTCTTTAAGTCGATCCAAACCTATAAAAAATACTTAAGAAATACTCTATCTATTAATGTAAAGTTACCTTCTTCCAGCCTTCAGGATCTTTTTGGGGAGGACCTTGGCTGTTCATTGTTCCTGCCAATTCCCTCCACAAGGATACGACATGAACTCGATCGCCTTTGGTATAACCCTTTGCAATGTTGGGACGTTTTTCCATAAAGGCAATCATCGAGGAAGCTTGATTGGAGTTCTTTTGTTTGCCCCTTTATTCAATTTTATTTTATTTTGCAAGAAAAAAGTTAAAATTTATTTACTTACATTTAGTTTTTAAATTGCAATTTTGAAATCCGTTTTTTAGCTTGTTCACTCACACTCGATTTCAAACTGACAAGAAATGCAATCAAATCGATCTTGCAGAACACGTTAAAACGATGTTCGAAAAAAGTGAAATTAAATCGAAACTTTCTGTCGATTTCAATTTCGATAACGATTAAGATCGAATTGCAGAACAACTTTTGTCGTTTTCAATTTCGATATCGATCCAAATCGAATTGCAGAACATGGCTGATTGCCTTGGAATCATAAATTTTAAGAACCGGCGCATTCACTAGAGCTACTTTCAATTGCTGGCGTGCTAATAACTGTTCTTCTCTTATCTTGAACGCTGCATCCTTCCGGAGCAAATTTGACAATGGTCTCGCTATAAGTGCATTATTCTTAATAAATCTTCTAAAATAAGATATTAACCTTAAAAATCTCTGCAGTGATTTTCGAACTGGATAATTTTTTATGGCCGCAGTTTTTTCGTCTGTTGGTTTTATTGAACCAATTTCAATGATGTATCCAAGAAAATCAATTTTCCTCTTTAAGAATTGACATTTCTTCCACTTGATTTTTTTATCCGTTTTCTGAAGCAACTTGAAAAAGTATATTTAGCTTTCCGATGCCTTCCTCTTCATCCTTCGAAGGAATTATTATGTTAGGGCCATCGGAAATTAGTCTCTAGCAATTTTCTGGTTTAATTTTCTACAGTCGCAACAAAGTCTCTTTGTGCCACCTTTTTTTGCTGCCAACACAATCGGTGAAGAATATTCAGATACACTTGGCTGTATAATCCCTTCTTTTATCCATAATCTTATTTGCTCATCGATCGTATTTTTGTCTTCCTGAGACACTCGTCTGGGTCTATGGTACACTGGCACATCATCAGTTAGAGTTATTTTCATTTTGACTGGAGAATTTTTAGTTTGTTTTGGTACATGATCTTTGATAATTTCTTTCGATATCTTTGCGTGTTTGGGCTGTGTTAGTCAATATGTTTTTAAATGATAAAAATTAAAAAAATTTTTACATTGTTTTTCCCAACGTTTCGTTGGTAGTTTCCTACATCTTCAGGGGATGTCAATTTATTAAAAACTATAAAAAAACAAATTTTAAACATATAATTACACAAAGTCAAATAAAAATTCTTACATTTACTTAATTTCACATAGCAAGTAATTTAAATTTTGTCTTTAGAACAATATAACAAGCACTGAAAACGATCAACATTTAAACTCAATAAACAACTGACAGAAACAAATTGAAAATAATAACGAACATAAATACATGTGAAGTTTTTTTAATATTAGGCCTTCCTTAAGGCAATGCTGTAGTTGGAGCTAATGTTGTCTGTGTCTTCTTTTGTGTTCATTGTTATTGTCGCTTTGTTTTGAATGTGCAAGCTTTCCAAAATATATCGTCTCGTTTCTCTTCTCTCTTTGTCTATTATTTTCGTATCAACAAAATCAGCTGTGTGACCAGTCTCTAAAGTATGTTGCGCTAGCGCTGTTGTCGTTTTTTCCTTTCTTATGTCTGCTTTGTGTTCATTTAGTCTAACTCCTCTCTCTTCGTGGTCCCTATGTAGATTAGTTTGCAGTCCTCTCCTTTTCCATTGCATCCTATTTCATACAAAACGTCTTGCTGCTGTTCTTTTTCTATGCGTGTTTTTGTATTTGTAAATATATTTTTTATGTTTTGTGTGGTTTGAGAGCGAATGATATGTCTTTTTTGTTGTTTATTGTTCTATGTAGATTTCTGCTGTCGGTCAAGTTGTCTTCCTGAGACACTCGTCTGGGTCTATGGTACACTGGCACATCATCAGTAAGAGTTATTTTCATTTTGACTGGAGAATTTTTAGTTTGTTTTGGTACATGATCTTTGATAATTTCTTTCGATATCTTTGCGTGTTTGGGCTGTGTTAGTCAATATGTTTTTAAATGATAAAAATTAAAAAATTTTTTACATTGTTTTTCCCAACGTTTCGTTGGTAGTTTCCTACATCTTCAGGGGATGTCAATATATGTGGTTCCAAAAAATTTATTTTATTCCAAATCAGTATTTCCTGTTCAGATACGTCAAATCTACATCAGGTTCATCAGACAGTTCGTCTTCTTCCAAAAGCATACATAAATTTTTATACTCTTGCAATAAGACATCGCTCCCATTTTTCTCTTCTGCACCAAAGCTTTTCTTTTTGAATTCAGCACTCCCTTTTCTTAAGAGAATCTCAACCTCGTCAAGGACAGTGCTGCCAATAATTGCTGCAAAGCGTATGTTACACTCACAAACTACGTGAAATGTTACATTGAAGCATATTCCATCAACTTCTTCTTGGCCATTAAAGCTACCTACAGTTGATACTTTGCTATCTGCGATTCCAACAAAATAGCTTATATCTGCAATAAGTTTAATTCTTCTCATTTTTAATAATGTGTCATGCCTAATCAAACACAGGTCACACCATGAATCCATCAAAGCTGTAAATTGTATGTTATTGCATATTACGTCTTTGAAGATCAGTCCACATTTCACATCTGTAATAGTGTTTACATTTTCTCTCTCCATCTGTTCTCCCTCCATTGATCTGAATATTGCGAGCCATTGTATTGTTTTTGTATTCGAATGCTCGATGTCCTGCTTTGTTACATATAAAGCAACGCGGCTCTCGTTGTTGTGGATAATCTTTTGATATATGTGATTGATTTCCGCATTTATAACATCTTCTGGCACTCAACTGTTGCGTCATGGGTTGATTGTTGCTGGTCGTGGGAAGTTGATAGTTACACCTGTTTAGTGACTGTAAAGAATCACGAACTTTCTCATAAACTGTACAACTGTTTTTAACCCCCTAGAATCTAAGTCCAAATCCCTTAGTTTGGATTGTCAAAGCTAAAATTGTTTGCGTCTCCATCTCTAATTGTCATAACAATGTATTAATAAATAATATAAGAACTATTATAATATAATTGTGATGAACAAGTAAATAATGTTTAATATAACAAGATCTGTATAATTAATTTAGGAAAATTTGAAGTTGACAAAGATAAACAATTAAGTAAATACAAATAAGTTAATAACCATCGGTGTTCTAAAAAGCCGCTTCCGTAGTCTAAAAGGCACATTGCACCATAATTCACAAAAAGTTGTTAAGATTATTAATGTATTAGGAATTAGTCCACCAAATCCTTAAAGTTATTTGTCAAGTCTTCGTGCGTTTCCGTTTCTTTAAGCATGTAACTTTTCAAGTATTCCTGCAAATACAACAAATTTTTATTAACAAAACCGGATTTAAGATATTTTAAAAGGATTTCCATAACATTTGAGGGCAGAGAAGACAAATGAGGAAATTTTTCTAAAGACAAATGGACAAATGTAAACATACAATTAGTAAATTCTTACCTGAAATGTAGGTTCGCGCTTTCTTTTATTTACATTGGGCGTTGCACTTCTGGCACGGGAAATACACTGCATTGGATTGTCATCTTCGCTTGATAGACAGATATTCTGCTTCAATATTATCAGCAATCACATCTTCCACCGGTCCTCCACCGGTAGCTTCCCTTCTGTTGTGAGCTAGCTTTTTACGAACATTGCTCTTTAAGTCGATCCAAACCTATAAAAAATACTTAAGAAATACTCTATCTATTAATGTAAAGTTACCTTCTTCCAGCCTTCAGGATCTTTTTGGGGAGGACCTTGGCTGTTCATTGTTCCTGCCAATTCCCTCCACAAGGATACGACATGAACTCGATCGCCTTTGGTATAACCCTTTGCAATGTTGGGACGTTTTTCCATAAAGGCAATCATCGAGGAAGCTTGATTGGAGTTCTTTTGTTTGCCCCTTTATTCAATTTTATTTTATTTTGCAAGAAAAAAGTTAAAATTTATTTACTTACATTTAGTTTTTAAATTGCAATTTTGAAATCCGTTTTTTAGCTTGTTCACTCACACTCGATTTCAAACTGACAAGAAATGCAATCAAATCGATCTTGCAGAACACGTTAAAACGATGTTCGAAAAAAGTAAAATTAAATCGAAACTTTCTGTCGATTTCCATTTCGATAACGATTTAGATCGAATTGCAGAACAACTTTTGTCGTTTTCAATTTCGATATCGATCCAAATCGAATTGCAGAACATGGCTGATTGCCTTGGAATCATAAATTTTAAGAACCGGCGCATTCACTAGAGCTACTTTCAATTGCTGGCGTGCTAATAACTGTTCTTCTCTTATCTTGAACGCTGCATCCTTCCGGAGCAAATTTGACAACGGTCTCGCTATAAGTGCATTATTCTTAATAAATCTTCTAAATAAGATATTAACCTTAAAAATCTCTGCAGTGATTTTCGATCAGTGGGAACTGGATAATTTTTTATGGCCGCAGTTTTTTCGTCTGTTGGTTTTATTGAACCAATTTCAATGATGTATCACAGAAAATCAATTTTCCTCTTTAAGAATTGACATTTCTTCCACTTGATTTTTTTATCCGTTTTCTGAAGCAACTTGAAAAAGTATTTTTAGCTTTCCGATGCCTTCCTCTTCATCCTTCGAAGGAATTATTATGTTAGGGCCATCGGAAATTAGTCTCTAGCAATTTTCTGGTTTAATTTTCTACAGTCGCAACAAAGTCTCTTTGTGCCACCTTTTTTTGCTGCCAACACAATCGGTGAAGAATATTCAGATACACTTGGCTGTATAATCCCTTCTTTTATCCATAATCTTATTTGCTCATCGATCGTATTTTTGTCTTCCTGAGACACTCGTCTGGGTCTATGGTACACTGGCATATCATCAGTAAGAGTTATTTTCATTTTGACTGGAGAATTTTTAGTTTTTTTTGGTACATGATCTTTGATAATTTCTTTCGATATCTTTGCGTGTTTGGGCTGTGTTAGTCAATATGTTTTTAAATGATAAAAATTAAAAAATTTTGTACATTGTTTTTCCCAACGTTTCGTTGGTAGTTTCCTACATATTCAGGGGATGTCAATTTATTAAAAACTATAAAAAAACAAATTTTAAACATATAATTACACAAAGTCAAATAAAAATTCTTACATTTACTTAATTTCACATAGCAAGTAATTTAAATTTTGTCTTTAGAACAATATAAAAAGCACTGAAAACGATCAACATTTAAACTCAATAAACAACAACTGACAGAAACAAATTTTTTAAACAAACTGAAAATAATAACGAACATAAATACATGTGAAGTTTTTTTAATATTAGGCCTTCCTTAAGGCAATGCTGTAGTTGGAGCTAATGTTGTCTGTGTCTTCTTTTGTGTTCATTGTTATTGTCGCTTTGTTTTGAATGTGCAAGCTTTCCAAAATATATCGTCTCGTTTCTCTTCTCTCTTTGTCTATTATTTTCGTATCAACAAAATCAGCTGTGTGACCAGTCTCTAAAGTATGTTGCGCTAGCGCTGTTGTCGTTTTTTCCTTTCTTATGTCTGCTTTGTGTTCATTTAGTCTAACTCCTCTCTCTTCGTTTTCCCTATGTAGATTAGTTTGCAGTCCTCTCCTTTTCCATTGCATCCTATTTCATACAAAACGTCTTGCTGCTGTTCTTTTTCTATGCGTGTTTTTGTATTTGTAAATATATTTTTTATGTTTTGTGTGGTTTGAGAGCGAATGATATGTCTTTTTTGTTGTTTATTGTTCTATGTAGATTTCTGCTGTCGGTCAAGTTGGGAATATATGTGATTCCAAAAAATTTATTTTATTCCAAATCAGTATTTCCTGTTCAGATACGTCAAATCTACATCAGGTTCATCAGACAGTTCGTCTTCTTCCAAAAGCATACATAAATTTTTATACTCTTGCAATAAGACATCGCTCCCATTTTTCTCTTCTGCACCAAAGCTTTTCTTTTTGAATTCAGCACTCCCTTTTCTTAAGAGAATCTCAACCTCGTCAAGGACAGTGCTGCCAATAATTGCTGCAAAGCGTATGTTACACTCACAAACTACGTGAAATGTTACATTGAAGCATATTCCATCAACTTCTTCTTGGCCATTTAAGCTACCTACAGTTGATACTTTGCTATCTGCGATTCCAACTAAATGGCTTATATCTGCACTAAGTTTAATTCTTCTCATTTTTAATAATGTGTCATGCCTAATCAAACACAGGTCACACCATGAATCCATCAAAGCTGTAAATTGTATGTTATTGCATATTACGTCTTTGAAGATCAGTCCACATTTCACATCTGTAATAGTGTTTACATTTTCTCTCTCCATCTGTTCTCCCTCCATTGATCTGAATATTGCGAGCCATTGTATTGTTTTTGTATTCGAATGCTCGATGTCCTGCTTTGTTACATATAAAGCAACGCGGCTCTCGTTGTTGTGGATAATCTTTTGATATATGTGATTGATTTCCGCATTTATAACATCTTCTGGCACTCAACTGTTGCGTCATGGGTTGATTGTTGCTGGTCGTGGGAAGTTGATAGTTACACTTGTTTAGTGACTGTAAAGAATCACGAACTTTCTCATAAACTGTACAACTGTTTTTAACCCCCTAGAATCTAAGTCCAAATCCCTTAGTTTGGATTGTCAAAGCTAAAATTGTTTGCGTCTCCATCTCTAATTGTCATAACAATGTATTAATAAATAATATAAGAACTATTATAATATAATTGTGATTAACAAGTAGATAATGTTTAATATAACAAGATCTGTATAATTAATTTAGGAAAATTTGAAGTGGACAAAGATAAACAATTAAGTGAATACAAATAAGTTAGTTAAGTTAAGTTTGAATTAGTTCAAAATGTTTAGGTATTATAATAATATGGAATGACTGTAATTTTTCTAAATAAATATTGTTTTATATAAGCTAACTCTTAATATTCTTGAATAAAGATTTTTTTCTCTTTCACCTTCTTTTATTTCTTGCCCTTCTTTTCTGTTGGTGCCTTTGCATTATTTTCCTTTCCTTTTTCCTCCTTCTTTACTTTCTTTTCTTTTTTCTCTTTCACCTTCTTTTCGCCATCGCTGTCTGTCGCCTCTCCCTTGGCTTGGTTTAACGATCGGTTTGAGCCCCCATGTAGGATTTAATATGCATATACATTAGCGTGGCCGTTATTTTTTTTTTTATTTCTTATATTCTCTCCCCCCAAATCGGTTCAGTTTTATGTAAAAAAAAATACAAAAAGTTTCAAAGCGATAAGTTGTATTTTAGGGGTGTCGTCTGCCCCTCAAAGTTGGCCTTCAAGCCCATTTATTCAAATATAATTTGTTTGTATAGAGTATCTTTTTAAAAAAATCATTTTACGAGAATATGATGTATGGCAATATTTTAGCTCTTTTAGTCAACAACATTAGCCTCAAAAAAGTTTTTTGCTAAAATTAATATTTTAGAAAATAATGAAGAAAATTACCAACAAAACACCAAAAATTGTATATATCAAAATTATATTGATATGGAAATTATTTGTTCTAAGCATGTGCGGTAAAAGCTTATGTCTATTAAATTATTTCATACATATACTACGTATAGTCAAAAGAAAACTAAACAAAAACAAAATTATTGAGTTATATTAAAAAATTTATAACTCTTGACTTACAGTAGATTTCTTAGAGATCGAAAACCGGCGACGATAGTCGCTAACAACCTGCAGTACAAATTGTTTTTGCTCTTTATTTCTTGTAAAGAGCTTATTTTACTCCTCCATCAACTTCACTCCTCTTTCGGAGGAATCATTGACGTTTCTTAATTTTTTTTTAATGTTTTTACCGCTGTCATATAGCAATCCTGCGCAGGCCATTTAGACGGAGTTAATGTCATGAAAGACGTATCAATTTGAAATCTCTCAAAAAAATTTCTTGTTTGAGAAGAAACAAACTACTCAAGCCCACCACTAACTA
The DNA here is from genome assembly GCA_963920525.1 of Dichetophora obliterata. Taxonomy (NCBI): domain Eukaryota; kingdom Metazoa; phylum Arthropoda; class Insecta; order Diptera; family Sciomyzidae; genus Dichetophora; species Dichetophora obliterata. Next base: position 96,191,541 of record OY986436.1, read on the forward strand.
ATTTTGAAACTGTTTGTTTTCCCAGTGGGGCAAATGGCAAATTAAAACATGACAAATTAATTTGATAATAAGTTTACTTAATATATTTATCTCCCGATAATTTCGATCCCTTTGCCTTCAATCAGCTTGTTCGCAAATTTCAATATTGCGTTCCTTTCTATCTTCCGCATAGTCAATTCCAAACATTAATCCCGGTCTACCTTTTTGTCTCTGGCTAATTAAAAATGCTTTATCCTCTTCAATTGAAATCATGTTCAATTCTTCTGCATGTGCAATATCAAAAAGCTGTTCTAATTGATCAGTTAAAAAAATAAAACTTTAAGCACTTCTAAACTTTTGGGGGTTGGAATTAATTTTAAAGGTTTTTTTTCGGTTTTTGAGCATTTATTTAGAAACAACGGTACAATGTATATTATTCAAAGTATTGTCCATCGTTAGCTACAACATTTTCCCATCTTTCTGGCAGCATATGGATTCCGCGTCGGAAGAACGATTCGTCTTTTGAGGCAATCCACGAATCGACCCATTTTTTGGTATCCTCGTAAGAAGTGAAGCGCTGCTCAGCCAAGCCATGCGTCATCGATCTGAATAGGTGGTAGTCGGAAGGGGCTATGTCTGGGCTATAAGGCGGGTGGGGTAGCACATCCCAATTCAGCGCCTCCAACGTTTCCTTGACGGTTCTTGCAACATGTGGCCGTGCGTTGTCATGTTGAAAAACCACTTTGTCGTGTCTTTTGGCATATTCCGGCCGTTTAACCTTTAATGCTCGGCTCAATTGCATCAATTGTTGTTGGTAGCGTTCCCCAGTGATGGTTTCGTTAGATTTTAGCAGCTCATAGTACACGACACCCTTCTGATCCCACCAAATACACAGCATAAGCTTGGCGCCATGAATATTCGGCTTGGCCCTCGATGTTGATGCATGGCCGGGTGGTCCCCACGATTTTTTTCGCTTAGGATTATCGCAATGGATCCACTTTTGCCGACCGTTGATAAGTCGACTCCCAATGATTTTGACAATTCTTGAAGGGTTTGACACGGGTCTTCATCGAGCAAAGCCTCCAATTCCTCATCTTCAAACTTTTTCGGCTGGCCCGGACGCTCTTTGTCTTCCGTATCAAAATCACCACTTTTAAACCGACGGAACCAGTACTCACAAGTAGAAATCGATGGAGCATAGTCCCCGTAAGCCTCAGTAAGCGTGCGTTGTGCTTCAACCGCTTTTTTCTTCAAATGGAAGCACAAAAGTAAACCTTCCCGCAAATTGCGTTTTGTTGGAACGAAAGTCGACATGTTCACAGAGAAAAAAATATATGTTGTTTACACTTCAGTGGAATGACAGATACTAAAAAATGAAGCTTACACAATGTGCTTTGAAATGAATATAGTCACAGGTGTGCCCGATGCGATCTATTGATAGTTACGCCATCTCTTAGAAAACCTTTAAAACTAATTCCAACCCCCAATAGAAGGTAATTTGCTACCCATAAGTGCATTTGAACAATAACCAATAATATAAATTTTTTTCACGTAAAATTCGGTCGGACATTTCTTTAATATTTCGAATTACACTGTTGCAAGTTGAATTTTTAGCATTAACTGAGGTAGATTGCTCTGTATGAAAACAAACTCTGTAAAGTCTTTGCGTTCTCTTTGCGTTCTTTGCGTTCTCTTTGATTGATTAAGAGTCGTCAATGATAGCGCCGAAAGAGGAGTGAAATTGATGGAGGAGTATAATAAGCTCTTTACAAGAAATGAAGAGCAAAAACAATTTGTACTGCAGGTTGTTAGCGACTTTCGTCGCCGGTTTTCGAACTCTAAGAAATCTACTGTAAGTCAAGAGTTATAAATTTTTTAATATAACTCAATAATTTTGTTTTTGTTTAGTTTTCTTATGACTATACGTAGTATATGTATGAAGTAATTTAATAGACTTATGTCTATTAAATTATGCTTTTACCGCACATGCTTAGAACAAATATTTTCCATATAAATATAATTTTGATATATATAATTTTTGGTATTTTGTTGGTTATTTTCTTCATTACTTTCTAAAATATTAATTTTAGCAAAAAACTTTCTTTAAAGCTAATGTTGTTGACTAAAAGAGCTAAAATATTGCCATACATCATATTCTTGTAAAATGTTTTTTAAAAAGATACTAATATACAAACAAATTACATTTGAATAAATGGGCTTGAAGGCCAACTTTGAGGAGCGGGCGACACCCCTAAAACACAACTTATGGCTTTGAAACTTTTTTGTATTTTTTTAACATAAAACTGAACCGATTTGGAGGGAGAGAATATAAGAAATCAAAAAAAAAAAAATATTCTCCATACAACTAACGGCCACGCTAATATACATATATTATAGTTTCATTTAAATTTTATTTTCAGTATGTTCTTTTCAAATCAAACTCTTACGGGCGATTTCTTCACAGAGTTTTAATGCTAGACCGAGTATTAGACCTGTTTTTAGTTCTCTCCCGAGTACTAACTCATTTTTTCACAGAGATCTAAGGCAGGAAAACTTCAATTTGAAACTCGGTTCTAGCTGATACTGAGTTTTAGCTGGAACCCCGAAACCGGAAGTCTTGCAATCTTAAAACTCGGTTTTACGCTCTTTTTATTTCTTCACATCAAAAAATAAAACTTAGTTTTGACAATTTGAGTGTCAAGTTTTTGATTTTAATAATAAAATATATTTGAAACAAATTCTTTGCTTTTATAATTTATTTTTTTAACTACGTTCTGTGTAAGCTGTGAAAATATTAAAAATTGACATTGCAAAACAAAAACTATCCCCACAATATCAAAAAACGCAAGTTTGTTGCCGATGGCTTGTTAAAGGCTGAATTGTACGAGTTCTTCACTCGAAAACTTACTGAAAATGGTTACTCCGAAGTTGAGGTGCGTGTCACAGTTCGCGAATGAGACGTCCTTTGGCAGAGAAGGGACGTCTCATTAGAGAGTTTTTAACTGCAATGGTACAGAAGCGTTTCAATTTTTAACCCGGCTATATTGACTTGAATGCCTAGAAAGTCGCGACCTGTGGTCTTTTCGCCATTGCTCAAGCCGAGTCGCTGCGCTACAAACTTGCCGGTGGATTGGCTGTGCGTCGTGCTTGCTATGGTGTGCTCCGTTTTATTATGGAGTCTGGAGTAAAGGGTTGAGAGGATGTAGTCTCTGACAAGTTGCGTGGTCAACGTGCAATATCTATAAAGTTCGTCGATGGTCTGATGATGGTCCAAGAAACCATTGCCAGGTAATGTTTCTGTTGTTGAGAACAAGGAGGAGAAAATCTACGAGACTCCAGAGACGGAATACAAAATTCCACCACCAAGCAAACCTTTGGATGATCTTGCTGCGGTACCAAAGTGTTGTAAAATTTGTTTATTTTAAAACAGAAACTTGAAATAAAGTTATTATTTTAGATAATTTTTTATTTTGTGTTTTTTTTCATATAATTACCGCGATTTAATAATTAATAGAGCAATCGGCCATAAAAAATAATTAAAACAAACTTTTTGCATTTAAAATGTTTCTATTTAAACGCCTAGGTCCAATGTGCATGGTCAATTAGTCTTAACCCTACCCGGCGAATTTAAGCCCTTCTAGAGGGCCGTTTAGTAAGAAATCCTTGGAAGAGTATTGCCAACTCGTGCCATCTCAATTATTTCAAGCAAATTGCGTGTCTACCAGTCACCAGTAGACATACATACTTATCCACTTCACTTGGCAGGCAGTGACAACAAAAATTTCACCATGTTTTAAGCGACTCTCGTGACAGACTTTAATTTTGGTTTTGTCCAGTTGATCATGGCAACTAACCACGAAGCACGGTCCATATGTAGTTTTGACAAAAACAGGAAATATATCACATATAAACTTCAATATTCTAGATTAAAACTTACTCCTTAGTTAGCTGCTTCAGTACCTTGCCGATAATTTATTTAAATTGTTATAAACTCATGTGTTTCCATGAGTATTCAACGAAAGGAAATGCTTCCTACATCCTATGGAATGTTTCTTGCTTAAATTTGGGAATGTTTCCACTTCCTAGAGGGTTGGTTTAAACTTGATTTGAGTATTAGTGCCCAGCACTCTCTTTTGAAAATGGTCCGAGTACCAAATAAGTGAAGAAATTACCGAGTACTTAATTTTTTTTGAACCGAGAATTAATTTGAAACTGAGTTCTAAGCAGAACTCGGACTAGCCCGATTTGATACTCGGTGAAGAAATCGCCCGTTATTTTTTTAACAAATTTTTCAAAATTCCAACTTATTCGATATGTTATTTTTCACAAGTTTTTTATATTTTCAAATGTTTCAGTACGTAAATTGTTTATTTTTTAGTAAAGTGTATAAAATGTAATGAAAGTATTAGTATTGACGTCCACTTCTTGTTTTCAGTCCGTCTCCGTCTGACTCCCTTCCCACATACCTTTAACCGGTCGTATTTTAAAAGAAAAATCCAATGATTTTGTTAAAATTTTAGGTAAAACAAATTTGTTTTTTCAGAAAGTTGGATTTACCGTTTCTGACAGCGGCACTGCACTATATCCCATGGTGACTAAAGAATGTGTTCCCAAAACTTCGAGATGGCTATCAGGACTCAGAAATTTATAATTTTAATGAAACAAGGCTCTTCTTTAAACTCATGTCCGATAGAGCTTTAAAATTGATAGGGAAGAAGTGTACAGGAGGAAAAGTTGTGAAAGATCGTGTTGCAGCTTGGGTTGCTGCAAACATGGATGGAAGTGTGTAAAGCAAAGTATTTATTATCGGAAAGTCAAAGAAACAAAAAACTTAATATATTTATTTACCCTAAGTTTTATGTTTTTATTTTTACTATTGAAAATTAATTTTTATTTTCTTTATAATAAATGAATTAAATTAATTAATAACAGGGATCGTAATTATTATAAGCGATATCCAAAAACTGAGTATGCATTTTATAAAAAAAATAATTCTTGTGACTTTTAAAATATTGAGCAAAAATAATAATTATTTCTGCTTTTTATTTTTTTAAGGCAAAAATAAAAATCAAAATTTGCCCGATATTTTTTTGGTCACAAAATAACTAGTATGTTTTGATTTTTGTTTTTTAAAGCAAAAATAAAAAGTAAAGTTTGCCCGAATATTTTTTTGGAAACAAAATAACTGGTATATTTTGATTTTTATTTTTTAAGCCAAAAATAAAAAGCAGAATTGCCCAACATATTTTGGAGCACGAAATAACTTGTAAATATTAATTTCTATTTTTTATTCAAAAATTAAAAGCGTACGTTTGACGATTTGACGCGTTGTAAATTAATGTTTGTTTTACTATTGATCCACTTTCGCTAAAGTTGAAGGGTTTTAAATGCCGTTTCAAATAGACAAATCAAAGTTACACCAAAAGTTATTCGAAAGTTTAAAAAAATCTCATACAAATAAAAAAGGTACAAAATGTACAAAGTCAGATAATGAGGACTGTTAATTTGAATTAATATACCAAAATTTTGAAATAAGTTTGTTTTGTTCGTTAATATATAATACATTATAAGGTAAGTTACCCAAATAAGGCTAACCTAACGGTTTTTACCAGACAGAAGAGAAACGGGTTTTTTTAAACTTATTTTTGCAATTTTGTATTTTTGTTTATTCAATTCTTTTTTCAAAAACATAAAAATAAAGCATGAAAAGTAAAAAATATATTCAGCTCAGAAGGTTTTCAAAAGGTCTGATTTTTGCCATATTAGGACCACCATGTCTAAATAAAGCCCGATGTATAACGGTTTTAGAAACATAACAAGACAGTCAGAAAATAATAAAATAAGAACACATATTGTTATTACAAATGTTGGTTTACATTTATACTAAACATAAATGCTATTCATAGCTTTTTTTATAAAACTTTTTCGAAAAAATACTTATATTGCCAAAAGTTCATTTTGAAAATTAAAATAAAGTTACTCTGGCTTTTTAAAGAAAATTTTGGTAATTTGCTGACCTTTATAGTTGAGGGCTTTCTTTTTCGTAGTTTTTTTCTGCCAGGTAGATTTAGGTGTGGACATGAGATCGGAAAAAGAAAGCCGGAAAGAAAAAAAAATGTTTGGGCCTTTTTAGGCGCTCTCAATATAATTTCATTAATCAAGTTTTTCTCAAAATACACCACAGTTAGATTTATTCAATTAACCTTTTTGTTTTCGTTAAAATACCTCTCTTGATTTTTAATTCAAAGCTGGACATAGGCAATAGTTAATTCGTAGAATAACGGACTGCGAGCACAATATTACATCAACCACGTTGTTGACGCTACCGCTGACTTCGTTCGACTGTCACTCGCTTCACAGATGCGCAATCGAAGTATTTTTTTTGCATCGTGATGCATATATGAACATTTTTAAACGTGCAAAAAATCATTTTGCAGGGAATGCAATAAATGTGCGTATTAGAAATTGGGCCTTATTAAGGCTTGGGCCTTATTAAGGCTTGGGCCTTATTTGGCGAAGGGACCTTAATACAGGGTGTTTCAGGAAGTTCTGGACAAATTTTTCCAGCGTATTCCTTGGCTCATTTCTTGAAGAAAAGTCCACTAGAACCATGTCCGAAAATGCACGGGTGCGAAATAGCAGCGGGTTCAAAATTTTCGGATTGGTGGTCGGAGGGTAGTAGGGTAAGGTTGCTAACTTCTGAGCCAGTGGTCGGATTTGTTTGTTTTTAGGCTTGTTGGAAGGGTCTTTACAAGACCTTTTAGTATAAAATAAAACAATAATTAGAAAAAGGTGAAATAGCTGAGATACAGAGCTTTCCGAAAAAAATGGAAAAAAATTAACATAACCTCAATTTGCTCAGCCAGATGGCAGGTAACTTATGTTTTTTTCTTTTAAAAGATAGTAATACCTCTTACCTTCCTAAAAATACCAAAACAAAGCCCGAAGGTTCTAAAGTTATGACCATTTGACTGAAATGTAAAAATTTTTTTTGGAAGCAAAATAACCCCACACATTTATTTGATTTTGTAAATTAACGTGTAAATAAATAAATAAATAAAATAATAAATTTAAACAAAAAACATGCGATGTTAAAGTAAGTTTTCAATGTGGCTCCCATTTTCTACTAGACACAATTGCAGCCGTTTGCGAACCACATCCAATCATATTTATAGGAGATCATTAATCGATTTTTGTCATTCAGCAAGTGTCGACGAACGCGAAAAGTACAAGTGATATTTCTCCGGATTTTTAAAGTGAATTATTAAAAATACCAATTTATTCAAACGAAGAATTAGCAGACATTCATTATATGTATGGATTTTGCGATGGTAATGCAAGAGCTGCTGCGAGTGAATATGCATTACGTTATCCTAATCGACAACCACCAAACCGAAGAACATTCAGTGAGACGCACCGCCGATTTCGTAAAGGTATGTTTCAGTCAAATGGTCATAACTTTAGAACGGTAAGACCTTCGGGCTTCGTTTTGGTATTTTGAGGAAGGTAAAAGGTATTACTATCTTTTAAAAAAAAAAACATAAGTTACCTGCCATCTGGCTGAGCAAATTGAGGTTATGTTAATTTTTTTAAAATTTTTTTTTTCGGAAAGCTCTGTATCTCTGCTATTTCACCTTTTTCTAGTTATTGTTTTGTTTGACACTGAAAGGTCTTTTAAAGACCTTTCCAACAAGCCCAAAAACAAACAAATCCGACCACTGGGTCAGAAGTTAGCAACTTTACCCTACTACCCTCCGACCACCAATCCGAAAATTTTGAACCCGCTGCCATTTCGCACCCGTGCATTTTCGGACATGGTCTTTTCTTCAAGAAATGAGCCAAGGAATACGCTGGAAAAATTTGTCCAGAACTTCCTGAAACACCCTGTATATATTATAATAACTAAATACCATGGCAATAAGATTTGCTTAAATATAGAGTGTCGGACATAACTAAAGCACGAACCCATGTAGTTAGCATTTTATTCCATAAGAGTTAAAATATTGTAGTATTTCCATGTTTTTTATGTTATTACTTATGTAAAAATATCCGATTGGTTCATAAAAACCGTCAAAAAGCAATTATTTATTGCAAATAAAATTTTTTTTACAAGAATGTTACAACACACGGAAATTTGGGGCGACAAAACTAAAGCACATGTTCTCAGTCACTCAGAGTTTGACTTCATTTCTAACAATAAGTAACAACAATAAGTAGTTAAAGTACCGTTTGAATAAAAACCAGTTATTTGTGAAGCTAAATAACATCTCTTGAACAAATTTTACTATTAATTCGGTCGTTGGTGATCATTTATCTGGGTTAGACTGTATATTAAACAAAAAATTAATGAAATAGCTAGCAATAAGTATTCTGCTACATTCAGAGAAAAGATTTTAAACGAATTCAAAAAAGGCGAATCAGTGACAAGCATTCCAAAAAATTTTGTGTTCACTTTTGTGTAATATCCCGAACTATAAGTCGTTTTCGTTCGACTGGTTCCTTAGTTCCATCACATGAAGGTGATGAAAGACAACCAAACGTGAGGACCAGGCAATTATTCGGACAATAAAAAAAGACCCATTCATACCAGCGAGATCTATTCAATATGAATTGCATTTGAATATTTCACTTAGATCCATCCAACGACGAGCTGTGGACGGCGGCTTGCAATCATACAGGATCGTGAAAAAGCCATTTATTTCTAAAAAAAAAATCGTCGAGCACGAATTGATTTTGCAAGAGCCCACGTAAACTGGAGTGTTACGAAATGGCGAACTATACTATTTTCAGATGAGTCAAAGTTTAACATCAAAGGTTCTGACGGATTGAAGCTAGTACGCAGGCCAAAAGGGCAGCGCCTAAATCCACGTTACTCTACAGGTTCTGTGAAACATGGCGGCGGTAACGTCATGGTCTGGGAATGCTTTTCCGGTCATGGGATCGGCCCAATTCATAAGATCAACGGCATAATGGATCGATTCATATACAAGAATATTCTCGAAAATGTTATGTTAACTCATGCGCAAGAATAAATGCCGTTGAAGTGGATTTTTCAGCATGATCCCAAACTCACTGCCAAATGTGTGAAGGAATGGTTTGCTGAAAGCAAATTTGATGTGTTGGATTGGCACACTCAATCGCCTGATCTCAATCCCAAAGAGCATCTATGGGAAATTGTAGATAGGAAAATTTAACGAGAAAACTGTAAGGGAAAGGACTCTCTCTTCACACAAACGGGATTGGCATGGAAAAGTATTTCAAAAGACGTTTTAAATACCTTAATAGAGTCGATGCCTCGCAGATGTCAAGCTGTGTTAAAAAACAATGGATAAATATTAATACCAAATGTTAAAATATACACCAAATACTAGCAAAAACTAAGTTTTTCATGTGTTTCCATGTAATGTGCTTTAGTTTTGTCGCAGAAGTTTTAGTAATAATCCTATATTTGTTTTAATATTTTTGTTTTAAATGAAATATTATGTTAATTTTTGTTTGATTTATTACCTTAAATGTATATTTGTTTAGGTTCAATAGAAGGCAATTAGTTCAAAGCTTATTTTAAAATTTTATTTCATGAAATGCTTAAAAGGTAAGTTTCGTGCTTTAGTTTTGTCTGACACTGTATATTATGTGCATTAAATATAATATTCCAAGCCTATTCCTTATTTCTTAAATTACATAACGTCTTCAGTTCATGCCATGAAATAGATGCCATGAAAAATACCATGAAATATCAAGGCATTTTTCATGGGCATAATATATGCCATGGAATAGGCGGTCTCCACTAGATTTTTCGATGCCGTGATGTATAAAATGTCATGTGCTATGCCTCATGGAGACGCTATGTTACAACTGCTGCTCATGAATCAATCAATAAAGAAACCAGAACACATTGAAAAATACATGTATTAATTTTTACGTAAGAATGGGAGGGGGATTCTCCCAACACACACTCAATGCGAGCATGCGCCAGCAACAACAAAGCTGTGTGGTGTTTTGAGTTTTATGTTTGAAGAAAAATTAATAAAACTCGACAAACGGTTTTTATTTTGAGCGAAAAAATTAAACTCAACAAATATTTCTTATTTATAAGCATAAAATAAAAATTGAAAAATAACTTTTATTTATGAGGAACAATTTTTATTCCTGAGCAAAGTAAGAAAACTCAAAAATTAGTATTATTCATGAACAGAAAAATAAAAATAAAAAAATAACTTTTATTTTTGATGAATAATATAAAAATCAGTACATATATATAATAAGTTGGGGATTTGCCGAAGCAGATCACAGTGGGTCCCTTTTCGTCCCACATTGGACAAAGGGTACTACTGCTCGGAGTACTCGTACGTGAGCATGCTCCTCGTGTAAGCATCCTTTGTCACCTCAAGCATATCCTTATAGGTTAGTTGACCAATCTCGGCTTCGCCAATAAATGGGCGTCCCAGAGTGGTCAATCTTATGCTTGCCAGCGCCGGACACTGGCACAGAATGTGTGCTGCTGTTTCCGGCTCCTCTAGGCATAACCTACACGCATCGTCCTCGGTCAGAGTCATCTTCCCGAGATGGTACATAAAGGGACCGTGTCCTGTGACCAGTGCAGTAAGCCAGCTTAAAGTCCTTCGATTGTATCGGATAACTTTTGCTGCCTTACTACGAGACCACTTCACGGCCGCCTTTGATTGCCTGCAGTTAACAGCTTCTTCCCACCTTTTACTGTGTTCCGAGTCCGTCCATTGTTTAATAAGGCCTGCCACCATATTGTCGCCTATGGCGATACGTGGTTCTGGTCCACAGAATTCTTGTGCTGATCCTGCTCTTGCTAAAGAATCAGCTTCTTCATTCTGTTCTATGCCAGAGTGTCCTCTCACCCACATAAGTGTGAGCTCATTCGTCTGGGCGCACCTATTGAGTTTTGTAAGACATTCTATGGCCAACCTGGAAGTTATGTCTGTCCGTTGCATACACCTAATCACAGACTGATTGTCGAGAGCGATGACAATTTTCTTGCCACTGATCCGGCCATCTATCAGGTGGTCCAGCGCATGCACTACGCCAAGCATTTCTGCCTGGTATACAGACACAAACCTCCCCAACCTCAGTACACAGGATAGGCTTAACTCTTTTGAGTACACGCCTGCCCCGGCCCGGCCATTCATCAGAGAGCCGTCTGTGAATATACTGATATCGCTACCAGCGATTTCTTCACAAACGGCTCCATCCGTTATAAGAGTTTTATAACATTTTTCTGTTATTTTTACTCTCTGCCTTCCATCCATAGGCATAAACGCCTCCCTGACATCTCTCTGTACAATATCAAGGATGCGAATATGACCATGCAGGGCCGTTGCCCCATGCCACGTAGCATTTCACAACATCCTGAGGGCTGACAGCGCCGCTGTTTTCTTTATTTCTAAATCCAACGGCAGCATACCTAACAAAACCTCCATTGCTCTTGTTGGAGTGGTGCGTATTGCACCTGTTATTCCAACACACGCCAGCCGTTGGACTCTGTCCAGTCTCTTCTTAATGGTTTTCTGGCTGACTTTTGTCCACCAAATCACCGAAGCGTACGTGATGACAGGTCTAACCATCATAGTGTAAACCCATTTCATCGTCTCTGGGTTTAGCCCCCATTTGAGACCACAAACGCGTCTGCACTGGAACAGAACCCTCTTGGCTCTTTGAATCCTATCTTCTACATGCTCGTTCCAGTTCAGTTTGCTATCAAGGGTTACCCCTAGATATTTAACTTTCGTGGACATGTTGATTTCAGCTCCAAAAAGTCTGAGTGGTTCTGTACTCAGGCCTACCCTCTTTCTAGTAAAGAGAATATTGTCTGACTTGCCTGCGTTTACGGTAAGGCCTTGTTCTCGACACCACTCCTCCACCATTCGGAGTGCTCCCTTCATGATGTCAGAGATGGTGTCAATGAAATTGCCGCGGACCACCAACGCAATGTCATCTGCATACCCTATCGTGTGTATGCCCGATTCATCCAGTCTAACCAGTAGTGAGTCCACAGTTATGTTCCACAGGGTTGGCGATAACACCCCGCCCTGGGGACATCCTCTACTTACTCTACCTCTAGTCTTTACTCTACCATTCTGCATGTTGACAGCCCTGTGTTTGAGCATATTGTCCACCCAATTTGTTATCATTGGGCTTACATTGCGTTCTGTCAGGGCTTTCCGCAGCCTTCCAAAGCATATTTTGTCGAAAGCACCTTCGATGTCCATAAATGTGGCCATCGCAATGCCTTCTGAAAATACCTCCTTTTCAGTCACTCTTACCAATTCGTGAAGAGCACTCTCCGTAGACCTACCTGCTCTATATGCATGTTGGCATCTACTCAGAGGATTTTGCATCAGCGAGGTGCTCTCAAGACAGTCAACCATCACTCTTTCCATCGTTTTCAAGAGAAAAGATGTTAGGCTGATCGGTCTGAATGACTTCGCCTCCGCATAATCTTTTTTTCCAGGCTTCGGAAGAAAGACAACTTTCGCCTCTCTCCAGACTCTCGGAACATACCCAGTCGCTAGGCAAGTAACGAATATACCCCACAGCCTAGGTGCAATGAGATCTTCCCCCACTGCATCATAGCATGGAATATACCGTCCATCCCTGATGTTTTGTACGGAGCAAATGAGCGTATAGCACTCCTCAACCCGTCCATAGTGATCATCCTTTCGGCTTCCAGCCTGTCAACCCTGTGCATTCCTTTCTTCAAGGGTGTCCACGGGTCATCAGACTTAAAACTTCCAGGAAAGTGCACCTCCATCAGAACTTCCATGGACTCCTCTAGGTTCTCTGCCATGGTTCCATCCTTCTTTCGGATCAGTCCCACTTTGGAGAATGGGTCTTTTGAAACCATTTTCTGAAGCCTACATGCTTCTGATATAGTTTCCATCCCAGAACAGAAGTCTCTCCACGACTGCCTTTTCCGTTGTCGTATGAGGTACTTCAGTTTCCTTTTCCGTGCCTTGTAATTTGACCATGTTTCTGGGGTTCCCCTCTCATGTGCAGGTTGAAGGCCTTCCTAACCTTCTTCAGAGATTCGATTTCCGTGCACCACCATGGCGTTGGATCACCATCGTCTACTGAAAGTATTGGGCATGCCACCTCGTAGGCTTCGACCATGGCCGAGCTAAGGTGTTTGACATGATTTTCTACTTCCACCGTATTCCCTGGTACTTTTATCGCTTTTTGGGTCAGTGTTTCTCTCAACTTCGCCTTATATTTCACAGGATCTGTATTCTTGGGAATCCTGACCTTCCTGCTATTCCGCTGGCGTCGGATTCCGTACTTGAATTCAAACTGTATGGATCTGTGGTCCGACATGGTTAGCCTATCCACGACCCTCCAATTTTTTATTCTGTTCAGAATCTTCCTGCAGATGAGAGTTACATCAATCACTTCCGCTCGCCTCGCATCAACGAAAGTCGGTTGTGCTCCTCTATTTGCTACCAACAGATTGTACCTCTCCACAAACTCAAGCAATTGCTCTCCTCTGTCGTTGTTGTTAGTACTACCCCACGCAGTATTGTGCGCGTAAGCCTCACATCCTATCATCACTCCAATGTTCCTTTCCTCACAGTACTTTACCAGATTCTCCACGTCTTTTGAAGGTGGTTGGTCTGGAGAGTCGTAGGGAAGATACGCTGAAGCTACCATACAAGCACCTGTACCATCCCCAATTCTCACAACGGTGAGATCCGGGGATCATAGGTGTGGCATATGTACCGCTAGTATACCATGTCTCACCAAGATACAAGTCCGTCGTCTGCCATCTGTTACTGGTTGGTACAGCGTGGCCTTTCGCTCTGAGAGACCTTTAATTCTATTGTGAAGAATCCAAGGTTCCTGAAGCATTGCTATGTCAATTCCATCCTCCTCCATGCAACGCATCATCATTGCTGATGCAGCCCTACTATGGTGTAGATTGAGTTGACACACAATGAGGTTTTCCTGGTACAGTAAAATCAGTACATAATAATTAAATGAAATTTTTATTGGTCAAACTCAAAAAATAAAAATAATTTCTTATTTCGTTAGAACATGCGTTAAGCAGTAGTAGATTTTTTTGATTTAGCGTTTGGAAATAGTCGTTATTGTCTGTCCCTCCTGATAAATAAACAAAAAAAAAAACAAAAGAAATTATGTGTGCATATAACGACATTCGGTTGTAACGACGAAATAATACGGTCCCTTCATAGTCGTTATAACCGAATTCAACTGTATTTAAAAAAATTATATCATTTGTCTGAAATTTACAACTTATTTTTTTCAGGCGAAGTACGACTTGATTATAGCATCTTTTGCACTTTTTGAACTTCCAAACGCACAAAATCGCAAAGAAGTTTTGTTTAAATTATGGCAAAAATGCGATGGATATCTAGTAATAGTTGAAGAGGGGTCTCGTAAAGGTAGCGAGATAATCAACGAAGCGCGAAAATACTTACTTAGCCAAAAGAGTGAAGATCTCAAGGGGTCCTTGGTGGCGCCGGTAAGATTTTAAAACAGTAGATGACAAACATCGTTATTAATGCATGTATTTTCAATATACAAATAGTGTCCTCATGATGATGAATGTCCACGCTTATCAGTAGCTGAAGACAAAACACCCTGTAACTTTGAAGTATCGTACATGCCACTAGCGTTGGGAGAATCACATTCAGACAGAACTGCACGATACTCCTATGTTGTTTTCAAAAAAGGAAACATTGAGGACAGCACTCGTCACTGGCCTCGATTAGTTCGTCCAACTCTTGTCCGATCTAAACATGTTATTTGCAGATTATGTACATCTAAAGGAAATTTGCAAGAAATAACATTTACTCAGTCCAAACATGGCAGGTAAGGCACATTAAAAGAACGTTAGTTGGTCCAAAAGTTAACAGTTTTTAAAATATTATAGACCTGCGTATAGATGTGCTAAGGCTAGTCGCTGGGGTGATAGATTACCGATTGAAGTTGGAGAGACCTACACATATAAATCAGTTCAACAAAAATTGGATGAATAAAATTTGTAAAAGAAATTTTTAAGAAGAAAAAGTCAAATTGTTGATTTTTTTTGTTGAGTCTTTTGTCATGGGCACCTGCATATAGGGAATAATACCTTTTATGAATACCCATGGTATTTTCACTAGCGCCCTCTAGCGTGGCAGTGCACACAATTTTTGTTCTCATTTAGATGTGGCATCTCGGTGAGGTTCGAGAACGTTCGGGCGAACAAAATGGCGATAAACATGCTTGAGGTGGGTAAACTCCAACAACAATGGCCAAATTAGTTTCAGCGCGAATAAACCGGTCTGAAGAATGGCGTGATCCAACACGCGCTTGAATCGGTAGCCAATGGGAATACCGAAACAAGCGTCGGTTAACGGCCATTTTTCGACGCGTCATCTAAAAGTCTAAACCAACCATTACCTACTCCCCTCGGTTATGGTCGATTCCACCGAAAAGGGAGCGAAGTTGGAAAAACATCGGTAGTTTGCCCGTCTGAATGCCTCGAAAAGGAATGCGTACTCACCTTAACCAATGACAGGTGGCAACACTGCCAAAGTACCAAAAATCATCAAACTGGAAAAAATTACAACCCTGGGTAGACGATGCGGTCGCAGAGGTTCGCCATTCTGAAATAGAGAGTACGAAGGATAGCAACGGTGGTGAAGTTATTTTTTTGCGAAGGAATTATTTTCAGGGCAGCAGGTCTATTCGACACCTCATCCAACAGCGACAAGCTGTTAAAGTTCGGTTTGTATTCGTTCGGTTTGGGCAACAATAGCAAGAGTTCAAGCGGTGGACTCGTTGTTAGTACACTGCACACGCTGTATCCAGCATTGCTGCAACCACCGCTAGTTTTACCAACCACAACACTGACGGGTCGCCTTAGTGCGGCAGCGCTTGTAGTGGGCAGTAAGCGAGCGATCAGCAGCGCAATTAGCCACAACTCGAAGTGGACACCAACAACAGCAAATAATTGCCATACAAGACTGGAGTAGTGGGAGTGAAGTAGTTAATCTAGCTACAGCTTCGTCAGCAACTAGAGCACAACCAACATTGCTTCCTACCACCGACAGGTATATCTCAAAATAGAGTGTCGGACGGTGCAGTTCATGAAGGAATTGGGGGGGGGGGCGATAGAGCCAGGTAAGCTGGGGTCCACACGGCCAAGTTTATAGAAAGAGTTTACGATATTTATGTTTCAGCCAGCCAGCAAATACATTACCAGACGCCGGAGGCAACATTTGGATGTGCCTACCACCCCACCAACAACTATTAAACTGCAGCAACTAACTACAGGAACTAGAGCTCCGCGGTGCTAGAAAGGCAGCATGGTCCATTGAAGCTGGCGCCAGGATGGATGCAAACAGCAACTGCAACCAGCACCAGCCAGATCATCACATCCAGCACCGACACCACCAACCGCACCAACAACAACTACATCTTCTACGTCAGCACCAGCATCTTCATCATCAACAACATCATAACCAGCAATAATACCCACCCACTACCTCATCATCATCGCCTTCAGATCCAGGAACTGCAGCGTACACGGCCATCATCGCCAGGTAGACAGGTTTACCTGGACTCGGTAAGCGTCTGTCATAGATTCTGTATATAAAGTTTGGCAAAAACACATACCTATCGATTATTTGAACTTCGTCAAAAACCTAAAGTCACAATTTATTAAAAAAAAAAAAATATTAAAGACGGCATTCTTTCCCTTTGTCGTGGTTTTGCAATATTTGAACTTATTTATTATCTATACTTATCAATATGTTTTATCGATTATATACGATATAATAAGTTAAAACGGTGTAAAGAAGCACCAAAGTCTGTTTCAACTGATGATTTGTTTTTGTTTAATCTAAACATTTGATGTAAAGATTTAAAGGAAAAAAAACTATAAATCTAAATCGCATTTATATTTTTTCCCCAGGCCAGACATACAAATTTAGTGCTAATCGTTAAACTTACTTCATTTTGAATTTAATCCTTACTTGCTCAGTTAAATCTTTTCTTAAAGCTAAGCTAAATAGTTCGTTGTTTTGGAATGCGATTTATTCTCGGGTTTTTTTTTGTTTGTACTTAAATTGAAAATGGCATCAACGCCAACAACACAATCAGTATCGAAGTTATCCAATTTTTAGTATATATCAGTATTCTAGTTTTTAGAAATATACCTAGGTAGATATTAAATCTAAGATAAAGTAAAACTTATATAAGTTAAAACTTATGCAAATGAAACCTAATATAAAACAAAACGAATACAAATTAAAACTAATATAATGTAAAACTTAAAAAAATAACTTTTAATTTATATAAATCAAACCTAATATAAAACAAAACGAATACAAATTAAAACTAATATAAATTTAAATTTATGGAAATCAAAACTAATATAAAACAAAACGAATACAAATTAAAACTAATATAAATGAAAACTTATATAAATCAAACCTAATATAAAACAAAACGAATACAAATTAAAACTAATATAAATGAAAATTTATATAAATCAAACCTAATATAAAACAAAACGAATACAAATTAAAACTAATATAAATTTAAATTTATATAAATCAAACCTAATATAAAACAAAACGTATACAAGTTAAAACTAATATAACACTAATATAAATTTAAATTTATATAGATCAAACCTAATATAAAACAAAACGAATAGAAATTAAAACTAATATAAATTTAAATTTATGGAAATCAAACCTAATATAAAACAAAACGAAAACAAATTAAAACTTATATTACGTAGAACTAATATAAATTTAAATTTATACCAATCAAACCTAATATAAATCAAAACTAATGCAAACTAAAACTAATACGAACTAAAACTAATATAAATTAAAACGTATATTACTTCGAAATTAACATAAATCTAATATAAAACCTAAAATAAAACCTAATTCAGAAATTAAAATTTAATTCTAAGTACAAAATAAAATTTACTTCGAAAATAAAGTAAATCTAATGCTAAAAACAAATTAAAATTTAAGTCTA
Organism: Dichetophora obliterata; assembly: GCA_963920525.1. Lineage (NCBI taxonomy): Eukaryota > Metazoa > Arthropoda > Insecta > Diptera > Sciomyzidae > Dichetophora > Dichetophora obliterata. The sequence goes on from OY986436.1 coordinate 96,209,547, forward strand.
AACTTAATATAGACCTAATTCGAAAACGAATTAGAATTTCAGTCTAAACTTGTTATAGATCTTTGGTTGGCCTAAATCAAATATACTTAGTGTTTTCTTATTCGCAAATGTTATTATATTAAGCTTACATTTTTTTCTTATAATAAAACATTAAAATCTGTACAATACAAAAAGCAAAATAATGAGTTGTAAGGGGGTTTTGTTCAAAGGCTGAGTTATGCTCAGCGGTTCCAGGGTCAAACAAAAGACCCTCAAACTTTTGTCCAAAATAAATAAGAAGATTTGGTGATTTTAGTGCTCAGATCATATTTTCTGCTTTATTGTTAAATCAAGTCTTTCTTACAATACACAATATTTTAGGAATACGAACGATAAATATACAGTCGTGGGTGAGTCTGCCGACGCTGGTTCGATGATATTCGGTATTCGGTGAAGTTCGGTGATGTTCGGTGTTCGCTGAAGTTCGGAGATGTTCGGTGAGGTTCGGTGTTCGGTGATGTTCGGTGTGACAATGACTTCGGCAAGACCCGACTATGCTGCGTTACTTAATAGTTCGTATTGTTGTATACAATTTGTATAATAATATATATATCTTTACAAAATGTCTGTATATGGCATGAAGCGCCTTGGTATCCGTTTTAACAATAGTGTAATAACCACAAAAATACTAGAATTCCTCGAGACTCCCGATATGCCGAAGCAAACGTGATGAGTCACTAACTACTTAATAAGTAAATAATAAAAAAAGACGAGACTCCCGATATGCCGAAGCAAACGTGATGAGTCGCTAAATAATTTAGAGAAAAAAATGAGACTCCCGATATGCCGAAGCAAACGTGATACGTCACTAACTACTTAATAAGTAAAAAAAAAACGATACTCCCGCTATGCCGAAGCAAACGTGATGAGTCGCTAAATAATTAAAAAAAACGAGACTCCCGATATGCCGAAGTAAACGTGATGCGTCGCTAAATACTTAATAAGTAATAAAAAAAAACGAGACTCCCGATATGCCGAAGCAAACGTGATGAGTCGCTAAATAAGTAAAAAAAGACGAGACTCCCGATATGCCGAAGCAAACGTGATGAGTCCCTAAATAATTAAAAAAAAAGACGAGACTCCCGATATGCCGAAGCAAACGTGATGAGTCACTAACTACTTAATAAGTAATAAAAAAAAGACGAGACTCCCGATATGCCGAAGCAAACGTGATGAGTCACTAACTACTTAATAAGTAATAAAAAAAAGACGAGTCTCCCGATATGCCGAAGCAAACGTGATGAGTCGCTAAATACTTAATAAGTAATAAAAAAAAGACGAGACTCCCGATATGCCGAAGCAAACGTGATGAGTCACTAACTACTTAGTATAATACTTAAAAAAAACTAAATTTATTAATACGAGCCACCTTGCGATAGCTCGTTTTGAAACAACGAACTTGTTCTCGTTTTCAACAAGTAAGCGACGGAACAACTACGCTCTCGAGCCGTGCCGAAGTCTGTCACAACGCGCTCTATTTATCCATATGCTGCCATTAACCTTCTGGGAATTATAGCGTTGCGTGTGGTTTATGTAGACTCGGCTGTTGGCTACGTTAAATGTGCTGGCTGTATGTGTGCGTGTGTGTGTAGGTATGGCTGTTGGTTGAGTTAAGCGCACAGTGGTGTAGTAAGGCAGTGGCGTAGTGTGCGGGGTGCAAACTTGTAACGGGAATCCCCGTTACAACTCCCCCCCACTTTGGAGAGTGATTTGTCACTAATAAAGAAAACGGAAACAAAAGGAAAAGAAAAGAGGAAAATAAATATGCATTAGTAAATAATAAAAACAAATTAAGATAATGCGTGGGCGACTTTAGGTCCTAAGACCCGCACTACCGAAATCGGTAAAATTCACCTGACCATGTATGGTTCGGCTCAGCCCAAAGTATATATATATTTTTTTTATTTTTTTTTTACATGTTTTAATTTTAATTTAGATTGAGAGAAGGAAAAAACTAGAGTAAGTGATAAAAATAATAAAATTGACTTCATGGTTTTAATGGATTTTTTTAATAATATTGTTAGTCCTCCATTGGTATAATTTTTGTAACCCCGGCAGCATAGTCGAGCCCTTCCGTCCGTCATCCTGGTTACCATTACTCTTGGTCTGCCTTTAGGGTGGACCGCCCAGCGCCGACAGTTTGAACCCGGTGTTGGTTTCTTAACCTTGATGCCCTGGAAGAGGCTGTCCTCGCATGAAGGTGTCGGTGTGTTGGTGCCTGTTACACTTATACTTAAGAGGGGTGCGAGTGGTTTGGGAGTACCCGATGTATTGATGATGGTGCTCTCCAGCTCTGGCATACTAGTTCCAGTCGAAGTTTTGGTTGCTGAGACTTTGGTTACGATGGCTTTGGTTGCAACGGTGGTCGTATTTTGTTGTGGGGTGGGTGCCTGCAGAGGTATTAATGGTGGTGGTGATGATGGCGTGACGTTCGTGCCGGCCCCAGGCCCTGGCGCATCAGAGCTTCCGGCTGGGCGACAGGGTGGTGGGAAGGCTGGAGCGCGAACATTCGAGCGCACTGTTCGAGGCCCAAAGGTTAATTTCGGCAGCAGGGTGACCGATTCAATAATGACCTTTTCGCGTACCTATCGCTTGGCCTCGGGTGGTGGTTGGCACGGTGCGACCCTTGTGGGCATCGATGTTCGGCGTAGGTGTTCAGCTACTTTCCCTGGGGGTATCGGCTTAGTATAGCTATATATAAGGTATAGCTTTCAAATCTTTTATGCGTACTCGGAGCGGTTTATCGGTGAGGTTGTATGGCTCTTCTAATTCAACGATGTTTTGGGCGGTAAAACGCTTGACCCAGTATGGACCTAGGTATTTTGGCGCCAGCTTTTGAGCGAAAGAGTCCAATTTTGATGACAAAGGGTGATCTCTTCTTAATACCAGGTCGTTGATTTTTGGTTTCCAGGGGCGCCTGCGTAAATTATAGTATCTTTGTTGGCGCCGGGTAGCCTGCGTTTGGTGCTCTTTGACTCTGGCCCAGAGTTCTTCCAGCGCTCTCTGAGCTTTTGGTACTTCAGTTGGGGTCGTCGCTTCCCTGCGCAGCTGATTTGGGATCGTCAGTGGTCGCCCGAAGTTGAGTTCTGCCGCTGAAATTTTTGTTGACTCATGGTGGGCGGTGTTGATGGCGAAGGCGATCTCGCAGTCGTGCTCGTCCCACTTTCGGTGATTACCTTCGGTTTGTTGTGCAATCATCGTTGTTACCACTCTATTCGTGCGCTCGGTAGGATTTTCCTGCGGTGAATAAGGCGCTGTGAATTGGTGTTGGATTCCGTGGTGGTGCAAGTACGTTTTTAACTCGTTGCTGACGAAGTGTCTTCCGTTGTCAGACAAAAAGGCTTTCGGGCAGCCGAATTGATAGATTATGCGTTCTTTTAGAGCTCGTATAACGCTGTGGGAGGTAGCGCGGTGGACCGGGACTAATTCTACCCATTTGCTGAACTTGTCTACTATTGGGGGTTGGAATTAATTTTAAAGGTTTTTTTTCGGTTTTTGAGCATTTATTTAGAAACAACGGTACAATGTATATTATTCAAAGTATTTTCCATCGTTAGCTACAACATTTTCCCATCTTTCTGGCAGCATATGGATTCCGCGCCGGAAGAACGATTCGTCTTTTGAGGCAATCCACGAATCGACCCATTTTTTGGTATCCTCGTAAGAAGTGAAGCGCTGCTCAGCCAAGCCATGCGTCATCGATCTGAATAGGTGGTAGTCGGAAGGGGCTATGTCTGGGCTATAAGGCGGGTGGGGTAGCACATCCCAATTCAGCGCCTCCAACGTTTCCTTGACGGTTCTTGCAACATGTGGCCGTGCGTTGTCATGTTGAAAAACCACTTTGTCGTGTCTTTTGGCATATTCCGGCCGTTTAACCTTTAATGCTCGGCTCAATTGCATCAATTGTTGTTGGTAGCGTTCCCCAGTGATGGTTTCGTTAGGTTTTAGCAGCTCATAGTACACGACACCCTTCTGATCCCACCAAATACACAGCATAAGCTTGACGCCATGAATATTCGGCTTGGACCTCGATGTTGATGCATGGCCGGGTGGTCCCCACGATTTTTTTCGCTTAGGATTATCGTAATGGATCCACTTTTCATCGCCAGTGACAATACGATGCAAAAAACTCTTCCTTTTATGCCGTTGAAGCAGTTGTTCGCACATGCAAAATCGCCGTTCAACGTCTCTCGGCTTCAACTGGTACGGCACCCAATTTCCTTGCTTTTGAATCATTCCCATGGCCTTCAAGCGTTTGCCGACCGTTGATAAGTCGACTCCCAATGATTCTAACAATTCTTGAAGGGTTTGACACGGGTCTTCATCGAGCAAAGCCTCCAATTCCTCATCTTCAAACTTTTTCGGCTGGCCCGGACGCTCTTTGTCTTCCGTATCAAAATCACCACTTTTAAACCGACGGAACCAGTACTCACAAGTAGAAATCGATGGAGCATAGTCCTCGTAAGCCTCAGTAAGCGTGCGTTGTGCTTCAACCGCTTTTTTCTTCAAATGGAAGCACAAAAGTAAACCTTCCCGCAAATTGCGTTTTGTTGGAACGAAAGTCGACATGTTCACAGAGAAAAAAATATATGTTGTTTACACTTCAGTGGAATGACACATACTGAAAAATGAAGCTTACACAATGTGTTTTGAAATGAATATAGTCACAGGTGTGCCCGATGCGATCTATTGATAGTTACGCCATCTCTTAGAAAACCTTTAAAACTAATTCCAACCCCCAATAGAACAAGCAGTGCAGTATGGCCTTGTGTTGATCTTGGTAGTGGTCCGATGAAATCGCCGCATACTATTTCCCATGGCTGTGTACATTGCATAGTGGCCATATAACCTGGCGGGCGATATCACGGTACATGCTAGGCCAATAGTAGTTAGCTTGGGCTCGGTGTAGTGTTTTCGTTCTTCCTAGATGGCCAGCGGCGATGGGGTGGTCGTGAGGGGGTTTCGGCGAGGAATATGTCGGTAGAGCCGGTCTTCAATTATCTGGTAATCTGGGTGCCGGGAAGCTTGTTGCTTGGTTTTGTTTAATTGTTGTTTGTACCAGTCGGTGGTCTTCGTTGAGCTTGAACAGAGCGGTTCGTTTTCATCGTGAGGGAGTGGGTTGCGTGATAGGGCATCTGCTACGACGTTCAAGCTGCCTCGTCGGTACTCAATAGTGAAGTTATACTGCTGTAATTCTAATGCCCAACGGGCAAGTCGGCCGGAGGGGTTTTTCAGCGAATGCAACCATTTCAGCGAGTGGTGGTCGGTAATTACCGTGAAGTGATAGCCTTCTAGATATAATCGTAATTTGCGAATTCCCCAGAGTATAGCAAGGCATTCTTGTTCGGTAGCGGAGTATTTTTTTTCGAGATTGGTTAGAGTTCGGCTCGCGTAAGCAATAACTCTTTCTTGATCGTCTTTTCGCCGAAAAAGCACTGCGCCTAACCCTTCTCCGCTGGCGTCGGTCTGTAGTATAAATGGCTGTTCGAAGTCTGGGCAGCATAACACGGGTGCTTGTGACAGCTGGTCTTTTAATTGTTTAAATGCAGTCTCTTGTTCCTGTTGCCATTCCCATTTAACGTTTTTCTTCAGCAAGAGTGTAAGGGGTGCCGCTAGTGTCGAAAAATTTGGCACAAACCCCCTTTACCATGACGCGATTCCTAATATTCTCCGTAATTCTTTAATATTACGTGGAGGGGCCATTTCCTGCAGGGCAGCAACCTTGGCCGGGTCGGTATGAATGCCTTCCGAGCTTACAATATGGCCGAGTTAGTGGATGCGGGTTCGGACGAAGTCACATTTCTCGAAGTTGATTTGCATATTTGCTTCAAATAATTTACTGAATACGAGGTTCAAGTTTTCCATGTGGTCGTCAAATGATGTGCCTAGGACGATGATATCATCGAGGTACGCGAATACCTTCGGGTGGAGTTCGGGTCCGATGATGCTGTCGAGTGCCCGCTGGAATGTGGTAGGCGCCGAATGTAAGCCAAAGGGCATGACTTTCCACTGAAAAAGGCCTCGGCCCGGGACGGTGAACGCGGTGCACGCTCGTGATTTCTGCTCTACTGGGATTTGCCAATATCCATTTTTCAAGTCTATTGAGGAAATATATTTTGCCTCTTTGAGTTGGTCTAGAATTGCGTTGATCTGGAGCAGCGGGTAAGCATCGGGCTCGGTTGCCGCATTCAACTGGCGATAGTCTATGCACATTCGCCACGAACCTTGCTTTTTCCGAACTTAAACGACAGGGGAGCTATATGGGCTTTTTGACGCTTCGATGCGATCCATCGCGAGTAGCTTATCGAGTTCTTGATTCAATATACTCTGCATAGCCGGGTTGCGGGGGTAGTACCGCTGCTTAATCGGTTGATTATGCCGAAGTATAATTGAATGTTGGGTGATGTTGCATGTTCCTGTGATAGTAGCGAATCGAATTGAATATTTTGTTCGATCAGGAACTGTTTGATACCATCGTCGACATATGATAATGTAGATCCGGTGTCAATCAAATCTTTTATGGATCGACCTTTGACTTTCACAGTGATATAGTAACGGCCGTCGATTGCACTTTCTGTGGGGCCGGGGGTGGACGAGAGTGGGTTAAAACAGTGACAATCGCGGGATAAGGTATCGCCTTGCCCTCACCGTGAACAAAATTTTCGTGCTCGACTTCGGTAATGATAGCGCCGGTGTCCCCGTTTTTTACACCTCCAGCAGTGGGTGTTTGTGTCGTATGGCGTTGTTTCTCGTAGGCAGTGAGTGGCTGTTCGACCCCCTCTCGCTTCGTCCCGCTTTAGTACCTCGTATTCTTCGGTGAGGTCCATTAGCTCGTCGAGCGTATTAAAATCACTTCGTCTGGCGTAGAGCTTGTATTCGACTCGTAGCCCGTCGTAAATCCGATCCGTGTGGTCTAGCATTTTAAGCCGAGGATGTTGGCGTATGAGGGTTTGCATACATAATATGTAGTCTTTTGCCTTTTCTCTTTGCATCTGTTTACGATGATAAATCGCTTCTTCCAGGTGACTCAAGAATCGCTTCGGCAGAAAAAACCTTTCGGCTTCTGCACGAAACGTGGCCCATGTGGTGATTGTTGGTCGTTTAACACGATACCACTGTAGAGCCCTACCCTGCAGTACCTCCAGTAATGTGGGTAACAATTTATCGCGGTCCAAGTGGTAGCATTCGGCTAGCTCCTCAATTCGCTCGATGAATTCAAACAGGTTTTCGCCACCCTCGTAGTGGATGTTCCATCGACGTACTGTGTTTATTACTTCGGTGTCCGAACTCTGGTGGTGACTAACTCGTTGGTACTCAGGTACCAAAAGTGTTGTTGACTGCATATGGGTGTTGTCGCTTCCGGTTGTTATTGTGGCTGTGTCGTTGCAGATCAGCACTTTTTCTTCTGCTTCAACTTCGGCTTCCAGTGCTCGAAATATATTTTCGGTTGATGCTCTACTTCGTTTGGTTTTAACGAAGTGGCTTAATTGCCTTCGTAAATCCTCTACAGTGCAGCCATCAATTGGTAACCCGATCTTATGGCACTCGTTAATGAGCCGCTCCTTCTTAAGTAAATATATCCAGCCGAGTGAGTCCGATGTTAAATGTTTGTCCATATTATTATTTTTATTGTGTATTGCACCTGCTTCGTCGTCGTTGGTGGGTGCGTTCGGTTTTCCACTGCCGTCTTTGGAAGCAGGTCCCTGCTCGGGCGCCATTTGTAAGGTTGCCCGCAGAGTAAGCGCCGAAGCAGACAGGCAGGCAGACAGGCACAGAAAAACTATGTGAACAAGAGAGAAAAAAGTTATTTCTATCCCGTTTCTTCGCAGGGCCTGCCTGCCTGCCTGCCTGCTTCGGCGTTTACTATGCGGGCAGCCTAAGGGGGTTTTGTTCAAAGGCTGAGGTATGCTCAGCGGTTCCAGGGTCAAACAAAAGACCCTCAAACTTTTGTCCAAAATAAATAAGAAGACTTGGTGATTTTAGTGCTCAGATGATATTTTCTGCTTTATTGTTAAATCAAGTCTTTCTTACAATACACAATATTTTAGGAATACGAACGATAAATATACAGTCGTGGGTGAGTCTGCCGACGCTGGTTCGATGATATTCGGTATTCGGTGAAGTTCGGTGATGTTCGGTGTTCGCTGAAGTTCGGAGATGTTCGGTGAGGTTCGGTGTTCGGTGATGTTCGGTGTGACAATGACTTCGGCAAGACCCGACTATGCTGCGTTACTTAATAGTTCGTATTATTGTATACAATTTGTATAATAATATATATATCTTTACAAAATGTCTGTATATGGCATGAAGCGCCTTGGTATCCGTTTTAACAATAGTGTAATAACCACAAAAATACTAGAATTCCTCGAGACTCCCGATATGCCGAAGCAAACGTGATGAGTCACTAACTACTTAATAAGTAAATAATAAAAAAAGACGAGACTCCCGATATGCCGAAGCAAACGTGATGAGTCGATAAATAATTTAGAGAAAAAAAATGAGACTCCCGATATGCCGAAGCAAACGTGATGCGTCACTAACTACTTAATAAGTAAAAAAAAAAACGAGACTCCCGATATGCCGAAGCACACGTGATGAATCGCTAAATAATTAAAAAAACGAGACTCCCGATATGCCGAAGCAAACGTGACGAGTCACTAACTACTTAATAAGTAAATAAAAAAAAGACGAGACTCTCGATATGCCGAAGCAAACGTGATGAGTCGCTAAATAAGTAAAAAAAAGACGAGACTCCCGATATGCCGAAGCAAACGTGATGAGTCGCTAAATAAGTAAAAAAGACGAGACTCCCGATATGCCGAAGCAAACGTGATGAGTCGCTAAATAAGTAAAAGAATAAAGACGAGACTCCCGATATGCCGAAGCAAACGTGATGAGTCACTAACTACTTAATAAGTAATAAAAAAAAAGACGAGACTCCCGATATGCCGAAGCAAACGTGATGAGTCACTAACTACTTAATAAGTAATAAAAAAAAGACGAGACTCCCGATATGCCGAAGCAAACGTGATGAGTCGCTAAATACTTAATAAGTAATAAAAAAAAACGAGACTCCCGATATGCCGAAGCAAACGTGATGAGTCGCTAAATAAGTAAAAAAGACGAGACTCCCGATATGCCGAAGCAAACGCGATGAGTCGCTAAATACTTAATAAGTAATAAAAAAAAAGACGAGACTCCCGATATGCCGAAGCAAACGTGATGAGTCACTAACTACTTAATAAGTAATAAAAAAAAGACGAGACTCCCGATATGCCGAAGCAAACGTGATGAGTCACTAACTACTTAATAAGTAATAAAAAAAAGACGAGACTCCCGATATGCCGAAGCAAACGTGATGAGTCACTAACTACTTAATAAGTAATAAAAAAAAGACGAGACTCCCGATATGCCGAAGCAAACGTGATGAGTCACTAACTACTTAATAAGTATTATAGCCCAAACAGAATAGGCATAGCCAACACGTAGCGAGCTGTCGAAAAAGTAGCCAACGAAATGTTGTGCACAGAATAGAATTTGTGTTGATAACGCAGATAGAGCTTTATGCTTACAATATTTTGTTAAATTTTAAAAAATTAATAGATACAGCCTTTTGCATATCATAATTTGTTTGCTTTTTTACTAATTTGGACTAAAATGTTTTAGTTTATTTTAAGTTTTGTAATTTGAACTATGTGTTATTACATTACGCTACCGTTGGCTGCGGAAAAAGTTAAAAGTTCGTCAACATTTTTGTGTCGGCTGCGTTCGCTACGTGTTGGCTATTTTTATTATGTTCATTTCATAGGGTTGCAAGGCAACCAACTTCTATGTTGACATTTCTTCTGTTGGCTGCGTGTTGGCTATGCTTATTCTGTTTGGGCTATTAAAAAAAAAGAGGATCCTCCCGATATGCCAAAGCAAACGTGATGAGTCACTAACTACTTAATAAGTAATAAAAAAAGACGAGACTCCCGATATGCCGAAGCAAACGTGATGAGTCGCTAAATACTTAATAAGTAATAAAAAAAAGACGAGACTCCCGATATGCCGAAGCAAACGTGATGAGTCACTAACTACTTAGTATAATACTTAAAAAAAACTAAATTTATTAATACGAGCCACCTTGCGATAGCTCGTTTTGAAACAACGAACTTGTTCTCGTTTTCAACAAGTAAGCGACGGAACAAAGCACTACGCTCTCGAGCAGTGCCGAAGTCTGTCACAACGCGCTCTATTAATCCATATGCTGCCATTAACCTTCTGGGAATTATAGCGTTGCGTGTGGTTTATGTAGACTCGGCTGTTGGCTACGTTGAATGTGCTGGCTGTATGTGTGCGTGTGTGTGTAGATATGGCTGTTGGTTGAGTTAAGCACACAGTGGTGTAGTAAGGCAGTGGTGTAGTGTGCGGGGTGCAAACATGTAACGGGGATCCCCGTTACAGAGTTATTAGGTAGACCAGGATAGGTGGTGAGGGTAAGACAGAGATGGCGTAAGTATAAGGGTATTGGGGTGACCTGAGAATCGGCGCAGGGTCACCATGGCTGGTCTTTGTTTTTGAGGCCAGAAGGGGTGGGCTAGCCAAGGGCGATCGGATTACATCCAAGATCGACCCACGAGACGTGCCAACGTGGCAACAGCGAGCAACCGGCTCAGATTCCTTGTTCGTTTTCAGCACATTCGCGTAAAATAATCGGGTTTTTTTTTATCTTCTTTTGAGATTTTTATTTGTTTATGGTTTTTTTCGTGTTTTTACCAGGCGGTGATTTTTAAAGTAAACTGGTACGAGTTTATTCTTGCGTAGTTTCCGTGTGGACCAGGCTGGCAAGAACACCACCCTATCCGGCGAGCCTTAGCCGCGCAATACGCCAGCGTACCAGTGCTGCCAGAGGGACGACAGGGGTGCGTAACAAAGGCTACCTTGCCGCATAACGCACCAGCCATACACCATAAACGATGAGGCCGGAAACATGACAGAATTGGCGCCCATTGTGGGGCCCGACGAAATTTAGGTCTTTTTTGGTTTTGAGTTTGGCCTACTGGAGTCTAGCCACGTAAGTCCTGCAGCGTTTGGGTCTTTGAACCTTGACTGCAGTTGTGACGTGGCCTAAGGCAAAAGGAGCCAATCAGGAATTCAATAAAATCTCGTTTCGGGCCGTAGAGTAAGTTTTTTGGTATAGTTTTTGTTAGACCCAAAGCAGGTCCTCTTAGTTAAGAACACGTAAGTCCTGCAGCGTTTAGGCCGCAGCGCCTCGACTGCAGTTGCGACGTGGTTCTTAACAGTAGGATTTTCGATGCTAGGGCTAACAGTTAGAAATAATTTAAGGATTTGTTTTTTGTAGTTCACATTGCGTTTCGGTTTTCCGTAAGTCCTGCAGCGTTAAGGTCGTTGAACCGCGACTGCAGTTGCGACGGTTGGCTGGAGACGGATGAACGAAAATTTTAAATTTTTTTTTCTCATTTTTTTATAATTTTTTTATTTTAGATATTCAAACCCGCAGGGACATCATGCGTGGAATATGTAGGATGACGGGAGTAACGCACCCGCGTACCCCAGCGAGCCCAACACGCGACTGTTCCCAGATTGGGCGGCGTGTTGGCCAGCGTCTGTTCCCAGATTGGGCGGCTGTTTTTAACACCGTATGGTGAAAAATCCCTATCATGCAGGGGATTTTATGCATGTAAACCGTAAAATAAAAAAATAAAAAAAAATCTCGTTTTGTAAAAAAAAACTCCTGGCCGAGAAAAGCAGCCTGACCAGAGGGGTCATAAACTGGACAGGCTAGCTTAGTTCAAAAATACCTCGACTCGGAGGGTGCACCTAGTGTACAAAAAAGGGGGTAGCGGCACTATTAGGCAGCGCACACAGTGAAGCATATGGGCTGGACTGTGAGCAAGGCGTTTTACTTATGAGTGCAGCAGCGAACAGTGAGCTCATCTCGTTTCTTCGCAAGCGTTTATTTTGTGCGGCTCATGTGCTTCACTGCGTGCGGGCTTAGAGGAAGGTTAAATTAAAATTAAATTGCTTTTGTTTTTTTGAAAATCGCTCCTTATCGGGAAGAGCAGCCAGGGGCCTTGCACTGTAGTACGATTCGGGGTGCGGGTGCGGTACGGGAGCAGGATCGCGCCATGGATTTACATGTTTTTTGACAAATTTTTGATGGGTTCAAATTCAATGCCGACAAAAACGGAATGTTAGAGCAGAGGTAGAATTTACTGCCGTTTAGAAATCTTAAGCCATGTATTTACATGGTGTGATTTTGTTTTCGAATCGCATTTGCTTTTCGAGTCGCGTGGCAGAGTAGGACCTCAGGTCAGTGGGGTCATCAATGTGACAAGCTAGCTAAGTTAAAAAAAAATATACCTCGATTTGTAGTTAGGCGCTGCTGAATTTAGGGGGTATAGAGTTGCACAGCACTCTTGAGTAGGGATAAATATAAATAAAAAAAATTTTCGTTTTGAATAAATACTCCAACTCGGGATGAACTACCACAACACAATTAGGTGAAGCGAATATGCCCGAGCGACCTCAGCATAGGAAATTATTGTGGGAAGTTTCGGTTAAGAACCTCGATTTGGAGGGTGCAATTATAGCACGATAAAGAAAGTTGCTTTCGCTGGTCTCGTCGAAGTTAATTTTTACGCCACTCTTGTTTGTTTTACGCCACCATCCAAATTTAATGCCTATATATTTTTTAATTTTTTTGATTTATTATTATCAGCTATTTTAGTATTTTGATTATTTGGTTTCGGAATTATAATTTTTTTTTTGTTTAGACTATTCAACTTCACCGAAGTTTGGTGAGAAGTCTCCTTTTTTATTTTTACGTATACGTTTTTTTTGAAGCGATAGCCAAGTTCGTCGGATTATCCAAATCATTCCCTCTTTATATATATTATCTTTATAAACAAAATACCTTAAAAAAAAAGTTTAAGTTTACTTCCATCTACGAGCTTTAATAAGCCAATTTTGTATATACATATATACTCTAAAATAGTTACAAAATTTTTTCTTTTGATATCAAGTTCCTACATTTCTATATTACTACATACTACGATAAAATTTCTTTGACCTCTATGGAGTTCAGTTATTATTATGCTTACCTTTAATTAATATCCTTATATTTTATCAACTTTTCGCATATTATATTATTTTCCTTTACATATCATTACTATATATATTATTATCATTTCTTATAATACTGTTAATATTATTATTTAAAAATTTTTTTGCTAAGTTTTGCAACCACCATCCTTACAGAACATGTATTTTGATCTTATTTTTTTGTAATTTTGTCCTTTCGTTTTGGGCATTTGGCAAACAACAGTTAAGTAAACTGTGGCGCATTGAAACCATCGGTTCGAACATAATAATTAAAGTTTCTCGTTTTTGAATAAATTGGCTTCTCAGGTCCTAACGGACGCTACTTTTGATTAAGCGAATTCTCATTTGTCGATTTGAACAACCTAGGTGTTTGAAGCATTTTCAATTTTCTTGGTACTTTTTTGATTCTTTTTAATAACGATTCCTTGGGGCATGGTTTACACTAGGCAACAAAGCAAAATGGATAATAGTGAAATCAATCCTAACCAAACGGGCACTGGAAGTCTAGTACCGAAAACATCAACTGGTACTGGGGCAATTCCAAAAACAGGCCCGATGAGAACCACCATACCGATTTTTACCACAGCAACGACGACTAGGTATAGTCAACTTGATCATCAATATAAGGGATTACGTCATGTCAGCAGTGGGTTTAGCCCAAGTGGATCTGATGTCGGGAATGGAGGAGCGTTTGCGGGTGTTAGTCCCACAATTAATAGCCGAAAGCTTAGGGTCAATGACGCCTCAGTATTCAGAGAGCCGACCAGCGGTTACGAAGTTAGTGACTTTACAACCACCACCTCCACCACCCCCGTCTATCAATTCACAGGCTTGGCCAGATCGAAATATGGAGCAGCATCAACAAATTGGATCACAGGACACCAGGAGCATCTCGCAATCCTTCCCATATTTTTCGCAACCACCACCGCATAGGCCGTAACAGACAAATGTGCCGCAGCCACAAGTTTTTGCTCATTCGCAGACTTACCAAGTTGAGAATAGGAATCGACACCAAGAGCAACGAGCTGGACCATCAGTACGTCAGCCCAGTGCCTTTGCCTATACAGGGCCAGCACAAGCGCCTTTTGCGCCTTACCAACAAACAGAACAGCCGCGTCGTGTGGAGATGGACAAATGGGGATTTAAGTTCGATGGTACAACTAAATCGATCAGTAATGATGAATTCGTTTTTCGAGTAGAGACCTTGTGTAATGACTACAGATATCCACGGCCGGAAGTAATTAGGAATTTTCACAGTTTGCTAACAGGAAACGCAGCTCAATGGTTCTGGGGATTTCGCCGCTTAAACCGAATACCAAGTTGATACGCACTTCGAGAAGCGCTTGTAACTCAGTTCAAGCGACACGAAAGCGACTTCGAAATCAAAAGACAAATTATGGATCGAAGACAACAACGGGATGAAACTTTCGACGACTTTTATCAATCTGTTTTGACACTAAGGAACCAACAGCGGAATCCACTGGCAGAACAGGATTTAGTCGACATAATGAGGAGCAACCTGCGAAAAGAGATGTCACAGCTACTATTTGCCATGCGCATAGAGGGTTTGACTGAGTTCTGTAAAGCCTGCAAAAAGGCTGAGACTCATATAAACTATCAACGCAAGGCTTATCAACCGCCACAGCGTCAGTACATACCTCGAAATGCGCAAGTGCATGAACTAAATATAGAGCCAGACCTTTCCACTCAAGCTTTTGATTTAGACGCCATAAATTCCTCTCGAATATTTCCATGTTGGAATTGCAAACAGCCAGGGCACAACTTTGTTGAGTGTACTGCAGCCGTAATGCGAATATTTTGCTATGGGTGCGGAACGGAGGGCGTAGTTACCCCAAAGTGTCCGAAATGCCAGGGAACCGCTAGGCCAAATAGAAATGTTCAGGTGGAGTCTAGATCAGCTCAAACTCAGACTCAAACTCAAGAAACGACAGAATGACTAACGTCTGCCACACAGACCGAAATAGAAAAGAGAGTTGTAGTTTTAACATCTAGTAACCATAGTAATAAAAGTAGTTACGATCAAGCCGTAAATACCGTTGAAGCAAAATTAAAAGAAATTAAGCCATTTCATGTGAGACTCAAGAACTACGAGGAAGTCAGAAAAAGAATATTTTCAGAGCAGCCAACTAAAATTGAAAAAGCAAGGGTTAGATATCGTTTGAGGAAAAATAATTATAAAGAAATTTCAGCATCAGAACTTTATGAGGGCGAAGACAGTAGATTTTATACGAACATCGAAATCAATGGACAGCGAATTGAGGGATTATTAGACAGTGGAGCAACAGTGTCGTGTTTAGGGAATAACTGCTTAAGTTTTGTAGAAAAGTGCAAGTTGCCAATTTTTAAGTTTAAATCTTTCGTCAAAACTGCCGATGGGCGAATGCATTCAATCGTAGGTCGCGTTAAAGCTAAAACTAAATTCGATAACAAAGAGCAGGAGATTGTTTTTTATTTAACACCTTCTCTCAAACGAGAATTGTTTCTAGGTGTAGATTTCATTAAGAAATTCAATCTCATGCAGCTCAAAGTTGATAGCATAACGACCAACAAAATTGCTTTGGAGGAAGAGGTCCAAAGTCAGGCAACACCTAGAATGCAAGTTTTGACAGCGCAGCAATAACACAAGCTTAACGCAGTCATAGCAAAATTTCCCTGCTTCACGAAGAAAGGTCTCGGCAAAACGTCATTAGAAGAGCTCTATATTGATACCGGCGACGCAGTGCCTGTGAAAGATAAGCACTACCCAGTCTCACCGGCTGTTCAAGGGCGCATGTTTGCGGAGCTGGATAGGATGCTTTCACTGGGAGTAATTGAGCCGAGCAAAAGTCCGTGGAACAATCGAGTGGCCTTCGTGCGAAAAGGCGAGAAATGTCGACTGTGCCTGGACGCTCGCAAGCTCAATGCACTCAGTGAAGGACGCCTACCCACTTCCACACATAGAGGGATTGCTCAGTCGTCTTGGCAACACACACTTTATCTCAAGTGTGGATCTTAAAGATGCCTTCTGGCAAAATCTGCTTGCCGTCAGTAGTAGGGAGAAAACCGCGTTTACAGTGCCAGGTCGTCCGCTTTGTCAATTTACAGTCATGCCGTTTGGGCTATGTAACGCAGCCGAAAGGTTATGTCGGTTGATGGACAAAGTCGTGCCAGCCAATCTTCGTGAAAGCGTTTTCATCTATTTGTTTCCTCAGATTTCGATAGCCACCTCCAAAAGTTAGAGCAGGTAGCGTAGTTGTTAAGTTCGGCCAATCTAACCATTAATGTGGCCAAATCAAAGTTTTGTTGTAGCGAGCTAAGGTACCTAGGTTATATTGTAGGCGAGGGTAAATTAAGACCAGTGTAGTGCGCACCAAGTAAGCAACCAAACGTACACAAACTATTTGGTTGCACTGTATTTATGTTTGTTATTATTCACCACGCACAATGACCCGTGGTTATATATTAGATTTACATGACGCACTTTCGCACTAAGCTAATGTTCTATTTATTTCACTCGCGCACTTTTAATGTTTATATATTTTGTTATATTTATTTTGCATTACGCATTAAGTTTATATTTATTATTCACTCACGCACTTTTTATGTTAAAATTATGCACTTTTTCAAAATACCGTTGTTTGGCTTTATAAGCACCGAAAATTGAAAAATAAAGATCATTAATTCTACGAGCTTTAAATCAGCTTGTCTTTTTATTAAAAGCCTAAGTGCATTTTTATGCCGGCTGATAAAATAAAAATAATAAACACTTAGAGCCAGTGGCGTTTTTAAGCGCCGGCAAAAATTCGAGGCAGGTCCTTTATTTTTGAAAACAAAACTAAATAAAAACTTTACATGGCGATCCTGCCAACTCATGGCAATAAGAGTTTGCCGATGGCAAAACAGAATGTGCCTGAGCACGTACCTGATTGTTACGATCGACGCGTAACCATATACCGTACCGTGGATATGCAGATTTAAGCAGCCAGGACTATGGAAAACATCGATGAACTGGAGTTCCAAGTAAAGAGCCACTACGAGGGCAACAGAGACTAAAGAAAAATACTTGTCTCCAATAAATTGTTTAAACTAAAAACAACAAAAATGAGAATTTTTAATTTAACTTTATTGATATGAATTATTATATTTATTACTATTATTAAGAAATTTTTCCCAATACATAAATGAAGAAAATAATAAAAAGTAAAATGCCGACGGCAAAACACTGGGAATCTAATAACACTTTCTGAAATTTTTTCGATTTATTGTTCTGAATATTATTAATGTTAATTAACAAAAACTCAATGAATTAAATCCATATTTTTATCTATATTATTGAATTTTGTATACAAAACAGCAAACACGAAACTTTTTTTTCTTTTCAATAACAACTTGTTGCACTTTTTTTCACGCATACACAAGCACTTGGCAAAATTTTAGTAAACAAAATGTTTGCCAACAACGACAACATTTCTTTCTTTTTACATTTATTTTTTTTTTCTTTGTTGCCTTAAAACACTACACTTAACTTAAATTAAATGCATATATTTAGCCGAATATATGCTAAACGAAAACTACGCGCACGGATTATAATATGTTTGCTATACTTTATTAAAATTACCTTTTCTTTGAATATTAAGTCGCGACCGACACTTGCATAAAAATAAACTTTTTTTTTCACTACGCGAAAAGCTAAAATATTTACGACCGCCATTATATTCTTCATTCATAAAACTGAAACGTCAGTTTTACTTTTTCTTTATACTCATATTCGCAATTAATCATTGCAGACACATGTTTAAATGTTGGCATGCATGATTTATTGGCACTATGAATCACAGGGTGATTCAAGTGAAATAAAAAATTTAATATTTTAATGTTTTGATGTCATGACATAAATTTATGGACATAATTAAAGAAAACATAATATTTCTTGAAAAATTAAGGAAAAATTTAAGAAAAAGTAAAAATCGAACTTATACTGAAGAATATAAAAAGGCTAAATTGCAAAAAATTGAAATTTTGAAAAACGAAATAGTCAAATATGAAACTTTAGAAGATTGCAAACATTTTATTTTAGAATTTAATAAATTTTATTATGAATTACAAGAATTCATAAAAAATTTAAAAACACGAAAAGAAGATAAAATAAATTTAGATTTATCATCGGTTTGGGAAGAAGAAACTAATTTGCCAAAAATGTCAAACTTTGACATAAATGTAGTAGGTAAAAACCTACCAGTTTTTAAAGGAATTTATGAAGAATTAGATGATTTTATAGTGAAAGCAGAATTGCTTCATGATTTAATAAAAGATGAAGAAAAGGCCATTTTTATTAAGTACGTATACAATTTTAAATTAACAACCCAAGTTTGAAGTATACTTGGACGTTTGAACAGACCTTCGACATTGATTGAATTAAAATCTTTATTGGTGAAATCTTATCCCAATCCAAAAACAGTACAGCAAATGCTAAATGAAATTAGTTCTATATCACAGAATAATCTAACAATTTCCGAATATAGAAAAAAAAAACAGAATTATCAGAGCAATTAAGCAATTTAGAGCTACAAAGCTTAGAGAAACCCAGTCAAGAGACAAAAGATGCAATATATAAGGTCAACGAAAGTATGGCACTTAATATCTTTTCAAAAGGTGTCAGGACAGAATATAAAACTATTTTACAGGCGAATCCGCCAAAAACTTTTAATGAAGCAACTGAAAGATGCTTGAATATTGAGCAAAATCTTTCAACAGATAGAAACAATATTTTACATATACAGAACAGAAATAATTCAAGATTTAATCAAAATAATAGATTTAATCAAAATTTCAGAAATTACAATAATCAACATTTTTCCAACAGAGATAATAACAATTATAGAAATAATACATTTCAAAACAGAAATCAAAATTTTTCAAATAATAATTACAGAAACAATAATAATTTTCAAAACAACAATCAAAATAACAATTACAGAAATAATAACAATTACAGAAGCAACAATTTTCAAAATAACAATAATTTTCACCGTGAAAACGGAAATAATAATCATAATTTTATAAACAATAACAACAGAAATAATAATTTCAATAGAAATACAAATTTTAGAAACAGCAACAATGCGCAGGGAAACGGATATGGCCGGGTAGCAGGAATTGTTACCCACAGAGGCCAAAACTGATCCTACAACTTACTAAAAATTTAACCAATTTTATTATATTAAAGTGCAAAAATACTAATGAGAATCTGAAATTCCTAATAGACACGGGAGCAGATATTTCTATCTGCAAGAAAAGAAGCGTGAATAGAATAGAAACAAGAAATATTTCAACAATAACTGGTATAACAAATGAAAGTATAGAGTGCATAGGCACATCATATTTAAATTTTTTAATTGAAACGGAGGAAATAACACACAATTTCCACATAGTAGGAAATGAATTTCCAATATTAACAGATGGCATAATAGGGCGTGACATGTTGAGAAATTATATGTCTAAAATAGATTTTGAAACGTACACGGGAACATTTTTAATAAATGAAAAAGAACTAACATTACCAATAATTTTGAATTATAAAAATTTTACAGTACCTGCTCGATCAGAAGCAGTGGTCCCCATAAATATTAGGGTTAATGAAGATAGTTTAATCCTTAACAAAGAAATAAATAATGGAGTCTTCATTGCAAATAGCATAATACCTGCAAATGGCGTAGCACACGTGAAAGTTTTAAACACGACAGAACAAGAAATAAATTTAGAGGATATAAAAAACTACAACATATTTACAAGCAAAGAAACTAATAAATTTAATGCACATAGATTACAAGAACTTCTAAAAACATTAGACATTGGATGCAACGAACCGGAGGCAGAAAAATCAATAATTGACATTTTAAAACAATTCCAAGATATATTCCACCTCCCCGGAGAACCATTGACAGTGAACAATTTTTACACGCAAGAAATTCATACTACTGATTCATCAGCGGTATACATAAAGAACTACAGACTCCCACATACACAAATGACAGAGATCAACGAACAAGTAGACAAGCTTTTAAAAGACAACATTATTGAACACTCGGTTAGTCCTTACAATTCGCCACTGTTAGTTGTTCCAAAAAAATCAAATAATGATGAGAAAAAATGGAGATTAGTGGTCGATTTCAGGAAACTAAACGAAAAAATAGTTAACGACAAGTTTCCCCTTACAAAAATAGAAGACGTACTAGACAAATTAGGAAGAGCTAAATACTTTTCGACGTTGGACATGACTAGCTCCTTCCACCAAATACGATTACACGAAGACTCACGACCACTAACTGCCTTTTCAACAAATAACGGATATTACCAATTTAAACGTCTACCTTTTGGATTAAAAATATCGTCCAACAGCTTTCAGCGCATGCTAACAATAGCATTGAGTGGTTTAGATGCTGAAGCATTTTTATACGTAGACGATATTATTGTGTTTGGATGCAGTTTAGGGCATCACAATGAAAATTTAGCTAGAGTTTTTGAAAGGATGAGGAAATTTAATTTAAAACTAAATGCACACAAGTGCTCATTTTTGAAACCAGAGGTTGTATATCTAGGACACCTCATAACTGCAAAGGGCATTAAAACTGACCCAGCAAAAAATAAAATCATTAAAAATTACCCTGTGCCAAAAGACACAGATGAAGTCAGAAGATTTGTTGCTTTCTGCAATTATTATAGGAGGTTCATACCCAAATTTGCAGAAATAGCTAAAGTTTTGAACTCACTACTAAAAAAAGATGTTAAATTTAATTGGACTGAAGATTGTCAAAATGCTTTCGAAACGTTAAAAACAAAATTACAAAACCCACCGATATTACAATACCCAAATTTTGAAAAACAATTTGTACTGACAACAGACGCCTCAAATTATGCGTTAGGTGCTGTTTTGTCACAAGGTGATATTGGTTTAGGTCTACCAATATCATACGCGAGCAAGTCTCTCAACAAACACGATTTAAACAAACCGATAATAGAAAAAGAGTTATTGGCCATACATTGGGCCATAAATTTTTTCAGACCATACCTCTACGGTCGCAAATTTTTAGTAGTAACAGATCACAGACCTTTGGTGTCTCTGTTTTCCCATAGAAACCCGTCATCAAAGATGACACGTATTAGATTAGACTTATGCGATTACAATTTTGAAATTATATACAAGAAAGGCAGCATGAATACTAATGCTGACGCATTATCTCGTATAGTACTAAACAGCGATTCATTGCAGGCTATGATTCCGACAGGAACGGATGATAGCAAAATACTGGCTATAACAAGAAGTATGGTTACAAATAAACATACACAAAACACTAATTCAGACAAAACAAGTGACATTACTAACAAAAAGTCTGATCAACTTTTTGCTTGGGAATGCACATCCAAATCAGATATAAACAAAATGATAAAATTAAGGTTCGTAATAGATAGAAATTACAAGGGTACCCAAATAAATATAAATAATAGAGAAGTTATTGCAAGATGCAGCGATAATCCATCGATCACACAGCTGACTTTGGAGAAACTGTCTTCAAAAATGCAAAGGTTAAATATAAACGAGCTCGCGTTAAGTAAAAATGATAAAATATTTGAAACCATAAGAATGGATAAATTTAAAGAGATATTTAATAATTTACAAAGAAAAAATAATGAAAATTTAAAAATTTTAATACACAATGAACCTACAAGAATAATTGATAAAGATATACAAAATAAATTAATTGAAGAATATCATAATTCGGCTCATGGAGGACACATGGGCATTAGAAAAACCAATTTAAAAATTAAACAAAAATACATTTGGAAAAACATGAACAAAATGATAAAGAAATATATATTAAATTGTGAACAATGTAAAATCAACAAACAAACCAGACATA
The DNA here is from genome assembly GCA_963920525.1 of Dichetophora obliterata. NCBI lineage: Eukaryota > Metazoa > Arthropoda > Insecta > Diptera > Sciomyzidae > Dichetophora > Dichetophora obliterata. The sequence continues at coordinate 96,231,611 of OY986436.1, forward strand.
CAAAAGAGGAATTAACTTTGACAGACACACCAGGAACTAGTTTTGAAACAATTTCAATAGATACTGTAGGGCCTTTGCGATTATCAAATAATTTACGTTATATTTTAACTATGCAATGTGAGTTAACGAAATATGTCATTGCTTGTCCAATGGAGACCAAAGACGCAAAAACCGTTGCCAAATCCTTAATAGAAAATGTTATTTTAATCTATGGTCATTTTAAAGTTCTTAAATCAGATAGGGGTACTGAATTTACCAATGAATTGATGTCGGAAATCTGCAAACAGCTTAACATTAAACAAATATTTAGCACGCCTTATCATCATGAGACCCTCGGTTCAATAGAAAGAAACCACAGAGTATTGAACGAATTTTTATTAAATTTTTGCAAAGATGATGAATGGGACCATTGGATCCCATAATTCACATTTGCTTACAATACAACACCTCATGTTGACACTAATTACACTCCTTTTGAACTTATATTTGGCAAATTAGCAAACCTACCAAATGATAATCTAGATAATTCAAAATGTTACAACACAGATAATTATGCGCAAGAATTGAGAGTAAGATTAAAATACTCATTAGAAAAAACGAAAGAATTGATAAATATAGCAAAGATTAAACGAATTCAAAATAATGTCACTTCTGCACCATTAAATATAAAAATTGGTGAAAAAGTAATGATAAAGAAAATAAATAGAAAGAAAAACCAACCACCATATCATGGTCCATATATTATAGTTGATAAAAATGGAGTAAATTCTAAAGTTGATGTAGATGGTAAAATCAAAGAATACCATAATAATTTACTAAAAAGATGGATTTAATTCAAATTTTTCAATTAAAGTAAAAATTTATTAATTAAAACAATTGCATTGTATAAATTTCATAAACAAATTGAATTTGTATAATTTTTAATAACATATATCATACATCTATTTTGAAACCATTTTTGTAATAAAATATAAAATATAATCTGTTATAGTTAATAAGAATATTTGAAATGGATAAAACAAATACTATATTTTAAGATTAAATAATTTATTAGATTATAATAAGAAAGTTTGAATTGTATAATTTTAAAAATTATTTTTCTTTTTTCAAATAATTTTTATCTTAAGGATGGGGGTGTAGTGCGCACCAAGTAAGCAACCAAACGTACACAAACTATTTGGTTGCACTGTATTTATGTTTGTTATTATTCACCACGCACAATGACCCGTGGTTATATATTAGATTTACATGACGCACTTTCGCACTAAGCTAATGTTCTATTTATTTCACTCGCGCACTTTTAATGTTTATATATTTTGTTATATTTATTTTGCATTACGCATTAAGTTTATATTTATTATTCACTCACGCACTTTTTATGTTAAAATTATGCACTTTTTCAAAATACCGTTGTTTGGCTTTATAAGCACCGAAAATTGAAAAATAAAGATCATTAATTCTACGAGCTTTAAATCAGCTTGTCTTTTTATTAAAAGCCTAAGTGCATTTTTATGCCGGCTGATAAAATAAAAATAATAAACACTTAGAGCCAGTGGCGTTTTTAAGCGCCGGCAAAAATTCGAGGCAGGTCCTTTATTTTTGAAAACAAAACTAAATAAAAACTTTACACCAGACCCCGACAAGGTTCATGCCATTGACCGATATACCTATCCAAAAACTCCAAAGCAGGTACGAAGTTTTATGGGAGCCACGGGATGGTACCGTCGCTTTATTCGCGATTATGCTACTATAGCAGCACCTATTTTCGACACGCTGAAGAAAGCGAAAACTTTTGAGTTCGGTGATGAGGCAAAGAGCGCCTCCGACAAATTAAAAACAGCTCTTATTTCTAGTCCAGTCCTGGTACATCCAGATTTTTCGAGACACTTTTATGTTCAAACTGACGCGTCTAACATCGGAATTGGCGGCGTTTTGTTTCAAAAAGACGATGAAGGTGGTGAACATCCTATCGCCTACTATTCAAAGAAACTCACACCGGCCCAGAAAAATTATTCGGTAACCGAGCGCGAATGTATAGCTGTGGTAATGGGGATAACGAAGTTCAGAGCCTATATCGAGCTAATGCCTTTCACGGTGATAACAGATCACTCCAGCCTAAAATGGCTAACGTCGCATAAAGACTTAACCAGTCGATTGGCGAGGTGGAGTTTGTATTTGCAAAGTTTTAGCTTCGAGATAGCTCATCGGAAAGGGGCTCAGAACGTCGTTCCCGACACATTATCACGCTACGACATGGACGAAATAAGTTGTGAGGTAAAGGCATTGATTGACCTTGAGTCACCAGAGTTTCAAAGCGAAGAGCATAGGGATTTGTTAAGTACCCTAACCAAAAATCACTCACAATTACCCGACCTTAAGGTTATCGATGGTTTGGCTTATAAGCGTACGGTTCCATATGATGGTTCACCTGATGGTGAAGATTTTGCATGGAAACTGTGGATTCCAGCGCCTTTGACAAATTCGATCATTGCTAAGGCACACCAACCTCCTCAAGTCGCTCCTGGTGGTGTCACCAAAACTCTTAAGCGCATAGAAGAATATTTCTACTGGCCAAATATGAACCAACAGCTCCTCAATTTCGTTAATGATTGTCAAGTCTGCAAGGAATGCAAACCAGCTCAAATGGTTCTAAGACCACCTATGGGGCAAGAGTTGCAAATAGTACGGCCTTTTCAAAAAATTAACGTAGACTTCCTCGGTCCCTACGTTCGTTCTAAAAAGAAAAATACTTATATCTTCATAGTCTTAGACTATTTCACCAAATTCACCCTGTTAAAAGCAATGACGAAAGCGACCACGCGAAATGTAATCCAGTTTCTAATTTCAGAAGTTTTTCATAAATTCGGTACCCCTGAAATACTCATGTCTGACAATGGCGTGCAATTTTTAAGTAAAGAATTTGCCAAAAGATAACTTCGGTATAAGACATGTCCGTACAGCAAATTACGCTCCTCAAGCCAACGCTTCGGAGAGGGTCAACCAGTCCATTCTCGTGGCGATTCGGTCATATCTCGACCAAGATCAAACCAACTGGGACCAACATTTATCAGACATTGAATGTGCCTTGCGTTCTTCGGTACACGCCTCTATAGGAATGACTCCTTATTTTGCTCTCTTCGGTCACAACATGATCACCCATGCAAGCGCCTATAAAATAGCAAAAAAACTATGTTTGCTTAGCGATTCTGAGGCGTTAGTGATACCGAAGCCAGTTCGGCAAGACTTGATTCGCAATAACATCCGCGAACAGCTCCATAAGAGTCACGAACAGAATGTTAAAAGGTATGACTTGAAAAGTCGAAAGATTAAGTTTCAGCCTAGACAGGAGGTCTAACGACGAAACTTTCAGCTTAGTGATTTTTCCAAGCAAATCAGCGCGAAACTTTCAAAGCGTTTTCTAAAGTGTCGAATAGTGAGGGCAGTAGGTAATAGTCTGTATGAGTTAGAAGATTTAAGTGGTAAGACGTTAGGAATTTTCCACGCGAAAAACTTAAAACAATAAATCGAGTTCGAATGTAGGTTGAGAGAGCGAATGGTGCCATCTTTTCCCATTTATCTCTTAAGCTGAGAAGCTTGTCGAGAGTCCTTGGGTTTGTCATGGGCACCTGCATATAGGGAATTATACCTTTTATGAATACCCATGGTATTTTCACTAGCGCCCTCTAGCGTGGCAGTGCACAAAATTTTTGTTCTCATTTAGATGTGGCATCTCGGTGAGGTTCGAGAACGTTCGGGCGAACAAAATGGCGATAAACATGCTTGAGGTGGGTAAACACCAACAACAATGGCCAAATTAGTTTCAGCGCGAATAAACCGGTCTGAAAAATGGCGTGATCCAACACGCGCTTGAATCGGTAGCCAATGGGAATACCGAAACAAGCGTCGGTTAACGGCCATTTTTCGACGCGTCATCTAAAAGTCTAAACCAACCATTACCTACTCCCCTCGGTTATGGTCGATTCCACCGAAAAGGGAGCGAAGTTGGAAAAACATCGGTAGTTTGCCCGTCTGAATGCCTCGAAAAGGAATGCGTACTCACCTTAACCAATGACAGGTGGCAACACTGCCAAAGTACCAAAAATCATCAAACTGGAAAAAATTACAACCCTGGGTAGACGATGCGGTCGCAGAGGTTCGCCATTCTGAAATAGAGAGTACGAAGGATAGCAACGGTGGTGAAGTTATTTTTTTGCGAAGGAATTATTTTCAGGGCAGCAGGTCTATTCGACACCTCATCCAACAGCGACAAGCTGTTAAAGTTCGGTTTGTATTCGTTCGGTTTGGGCAACAATAGCAAGAGTTCAAGCGGTGGACTCGTTGTTAGTACACTGCACACGCTGTATCCAGCATTGCTGCAACCACCGCTAGTTTTACCAACCACAACACTGACGGGTCGCCTTAGTGCGGCAGCGCTTGTAGTGGGCAGTAAGCGAGCGATCAGCAGCGCAATTAGCCACAACTCGAAGTGGACACCAACAACAGCAAATAATTGCCATACAAGACTGGAGTAGTGGGAGTGAAGTAGTTAATCTAGCTACAGCTTCGTCAGCAACTAGAGCACAACCAACATTGCTTCCTACCACCGACAGGTATATCTCAAAATAGAGTGTCGGACGGTGCAGTTCATGAAGAAATTGGGGGGGGGGGGCGATAGAGCCAGGTAAGCTGGGGTCCACACGGCCAAGTTTATAGAAAGAGTTTACGATATTTATGTTTCAGCCAGCCAGCAAATACATTACCAGACGCCGGAGGCAACATTTGGATGTGCCTACCACCCCACCAACAACTATTAAACTGCAGCAACTAACTACAGGAACTAGAGCTCCGCGGTGCTAGAAAGGCAGCATGGTCCATTGAAGCTGGCGCCAGGCTGGATGCAAACAGCAACTGCAACCAGCACCAGCCAGATCATCACATCAAGCACCGACACCACCAACCGCACCAACAACAACTACATCTTCTACGTCAGCACCAGCATCTTCATCATCAACAACATCATAACCAGCAATAATACCCACCCACTACCTCATCATCATCGCCTTCAGATCCAGGAACTGCAGCGTACACGGCCATCATCGCCAGGTAGACAGGTTTACCTGGACTCGGTAAGCGTCTGTCATAGATTCTGTATATAAAGTTTGGCAAAAACACATACCTATCGATTATTTGAACTTCGTCAAAAACCTCAAAGTCACAATTTATTAAAAAAAAAAAATATTAAAGACGGCATTCTTTCCCTTTGTCGTGGTTTTGCAACATTTGAACTAATTTATTATCTATACTTATCAATATGTTTTATCTATTACACTATGCGACAATTGAAGGGTCATGGAATCTAACGAAAAAGCGACCAACACAGATCGATGGTACTGATCTAGACCAACAAGACCATAAAAGGGTTTTGCAAAGTTAGCTCGCTTTTAAAAGATATAAGCATTGAAAGTTTGCTTCTTGCAGAGTATTTTTTACAAATGAAGTGCTCATAAGGGCGTATCGAATTAAATTTTTTTTTCTAATTTCTCATTCTAAGAGGTCTCCAAAGTTCATAGGGTGGTCTCCAAAAAAAAAGGATGTCTCCCTTTCCCGCAAGGGCAAAGTTATTTTTTGAGAAAACAGTAAAAATTAACGATCTATAAATGCTTTGATTTTTGTAAGAAAAACTACATATGTCTTAAGGCAAAAGTAAATAAAGACTTTAACTAACAATACTCGCCAAACAAGATGCCACTTTTTATTTTTACTCACAGTGTCCTGTGCGAAATAGCACAGAACTTTTGATTGTTATCTGATTGTGATAATTTTAGTGGTATTTATTGAACTTTTTACGTTTTCTATGCATTTACTGTTTTTTGAGAAAAGCATACTTGAACGCAATTTTTCAATTTTCTAAAAAAAAATTAATATAAGACTTTATATCTCAGACATCAGAAGTGGTAAAATAATTTTCGCTTTTTGAATTCTTCAGATATTTCCTTTAAAATTATTATTTTTTTTTAAAACACATCTTAAAAGCAATTGTTAAATCAATTGAGACTCATCGAGTGGCAGGTTAAGAGACTCAAATTTTAGTTTAACATTTTGGTAAATGATGAGGTGAGGTGTTTTGACGAAATAATCAATTTCATGCTAGGTAGAAACATTTTATAAAAAATCGAAACACAAAAAAGAATCGTGACCTTAACCTGGTATTATTTATTTAATAAAAAAATACTTTCAGACAGTGTTTCGTTCAGAAATATTTTAAAAATCCAAATTCACAAAATTATCACCACTTCTGATGCCAAAAATGTATAAAACCTTATCTTATTTTTTTTAAAACTTATAAAATTGCATTCAAAATACATTTCTCGAAAACAAGAAAATGCATTTGCGAAAAATATGCAAATATTTATTTCGCCAAATTTAAAGAAAACGTAAACACTTCAACCAATAACACCAAACTTTAGACAATCAGATAAAAATCAAAAGTTCTGAGCTATTTTGAGTGTACCTTTGGATTCGAGTATCTCTCACACAGGACAATGAGGGTAGAAATCGAGAGTTGCATCTTGTTTGGCGAGATATTTTTAGTTAAAATCTATATTTAATTTTGCTTTAAGACATGTGTAGTTTTTCTTAAAAAAACCAAAGCATTTATAGATCATTATTTTGTATCATTTTTTTCAAAAAAACAACTTTGTCCTTGTGTAAGAGGAAGACATCTTTTTTCTCTTTATTTTTTTTTCTGTAGATCTTGACCACCATGCAACTTTTAGGACCTCTTAGAATGTGAAATTCGAAAAAATTGTAATTCGATACGCCTTAATGAGCACTTTATTTTTAAAAAATACTCTACTAGAGGCAAACTTTTAATGCCTATATCTTTTAAAAGCGAGCTAACTTTGCAAATTCCTTTTAGGCTTTTCTTACTATACACTAGTACTATCATCCTGTGTTATCCGCTTGTCCGTTAGAAAAATGTGTTGCACAGTGTTATATACGATATAATAAGTTAAAACGGTGTAAAGAAGCACCAAAGTCTGTTTCAACTGATGATTTGTTTTTGTTTAATCTAAACATTTCATGTAAAGATTTAAAGGAAAAAAAACTAAATTTAAATCGCATTTATATTTTTTCCCCAGGCCAGACATACAAACTAACTTCATTTTGAATTTAATCCTAACTTGCTCACTTAAATCTTTTCTTAAAGCTAAGCTAAGTAGTTTTTTGCTTTGGAATGCGATTTATTCTCGGGTTGTTTTTTTTGTTTGTACTTAAATTGAAAATGGCATCAACGCCAACAACACAATCAGTATCGAAGTTATCCAATTTTAAGTATATATCAGTATTCTAGTTTTTAGAAATATACCTAGGTAGATATTAAATCTAAGATAAAGTAAAACTTATATAAGTTAAAACTTATGCAAATCAAACCTAATATAAAACAAAACGAATACAAATTAAAACTAATATAACGTAAAACTAATATAAATTTAAATTTATATAGATCAAATCTAATATAAAACAAAACGAATACAAATTAAAACTAATATAAATTTAAATTTATGGAAATCAAACCTAATATAAAACAAAACGAATACAAATTAAAACTAATATAAATGAAAACTTATATAAATCAAACCTAATATAAAACAAAACAAATACAAATTAAAACTAATATAAATGAAAATTTATATAAATCAAACCTAATATAAAACAAAACGAATACAAATTAAAACTAATATAACGTAAAACTAATATAAATTTAAATTTATATAAATCAAACCTAATATAAAACAAAACGAATACAAATTAAAACTAATATAAATTTAAATTTATGGAAATCAAACCTAATATAAAACAAAACGAATACAAATTAAAACTAATATAAATGAAAACTTATATGAATCAAACCTAATATAAAACAAAACGAATACAAATTAAAAATAATATAACGTAAAACTAATATAAATTTAAATTTATATAAATCAAACCTAATATAAAACAAAACGAATACAAATTAAAACTAATATAAATGAAAATTTATATAAATCAAACCTAATATAAAACAAAACGAATACAAATTAAAACTAATATAAATGAAAACTTATATAAATCAAACCTAATATAAAACAAAACGAATACAAATTAAAACTTATGTAACGTAAAACTAATATAAATTTAAATTTGTATAAATCAAACCTAATATAAAACAAAACGAATACAAATTAAAAATAATATAAATTTAAATTTATGGAAATCAAACCTAATATAAATTAAAACGAATACAAATTAAAACTAATATTACGTAGAACTAATATAAATTTAAATTTATACCAATCAAACCTAATATAAATCAAAACTAATGCAAACTAAAACTAATACGAACTAAAACTAATATAAATTAAAACGTATATAACTTCAAAATTAACATAAATCTAATATAAAACCTAAAATAAAACCTAATTCAGAAATTAAAATTTAATTCTAAGTACAAAATAAAATTTACTTCGAAAGTAAAGTAAATCTAATACTAAAAACAAATTAAAATCTAAGTCTAAACTTAATATAAACCTAATTCGAAAACGAATTAGAATTTAAGTCTAAACTTATTATAGATCTTTGGTTGGTCTAAATCAAAAATACTTAGTGTTTTCTTATTCGCAAATGTTATTATATTAAGCTTACATTTTTTTCTTATAATAAAACATAAAAATCTGTACAATACAAAAACTAAAATAATGAGTTATTAGGTAGACCAGGATAGGTGGTGGGGGTAAGACAGAGATGGCGTAAGTATAAGGGTATTGGGGTGACCTGAGAATCGGCGCAGGGTCACCATGGCTGGTCTTTGTTTTTGTGGCCAGAAGGGGTGGGCTAGCCAAGGGCGATCGGATTCCATCCAAGATCGACCCACGAGACGTGCCAACGTGGCAACAGCGAGCAACCGGCTCAGATTCCTTGTTCGTTTTCAGCACTTTCGCGTAAAATAATCGGGTTTTTTTTTATCTTCTTTTGAGATTTTTATTTGTTTATGGTTTTTTTCGGGTTTTTACCAGGCGGTGATTTTTAAAGTAAACTGGTTTATTCTTGTGTAGTTTCCGTGTGGACCAGGCTGGCAAGAACACCACCCTATCCGGCGAGCCTTAGCCGCGCAATACGCCAGCGTACCAGTGCTGCCAGAGGGACGACAGGGGTGCGTAACAAAGGCTACCTTGCCGCATAACGCACCAGCCATACACCATAAACGTTGAGGCCGGAAACATGACACTTTTCATTCAAGTTTATGAATGTTATGTTTGTAACATATATTTCAAATTAGTAAAAGAAAATTTGGAACTGATTTTGTATTATTCTAACATACATTTCAGAGTCAAACGCAACAAACGTAAGTAACGAGGTGAAGATGAAAGTGTATCTTCATGTAAAAAAAATTTGTAAGAAAAAAAAGATATGTATGTAGAGATTTTTGATTCCTTTTTATTTTATATTGCTTTGTAAATTTTTTTAATTATTTTGTAAATTAAAGTTAAGTGTATTTTATAATGTGTGTGTGATTTGTGTGTTATTTATGTGGTGGTAAGGCATCACATTATTCCCCCCTACGAAAAAAAGTGTTTTGTTAGCCAAAAGGTCTAACGAAGCTGGTTTAAGTTGTCTATGTTAATTGTTATGTTGGTGCTGTTTCTACAAATTGTGAAATATTTTGTTGTTCTTTCTATGACTCTAAATCAGAGGTGTCGTTCAGTGCTAAGTTACATAGTGAAAAAAATAAATACAAAATTAAAGCTTCGATGGCGACGAAAAAAATTACAAACAAAAACAACAACATGAGCACACTGAGCTAATATAGTCTCTTTTAAAAAAAATGCCAAAAAAATGTTTTAATCATCTGACAAGGCCCAAATGTTACACGCAGCCAGTAAAAAAAATATCAAAATTATTCCAGACGATTGATATTGAAGATCAATACGAGATCATACCAACAAAAAAAAAAACACAGCAGCAATAACATTGAAAGCTAGCTTTCGACACGAGCAAACAACAACAATGACATGTACATAATTTCTCGAATTGAAACACACACGGAAATATTGAATTTGTTGTAAGTGAGCTAAAGGAGCTAAAGGAGCTAAAAGAGCTATGGGATTTACAAGTCTGCTCTAAATGGTCCCTCAAATGGTTCTTGGAGTGATTTGCGAATTTTGTCATTGCGGATGAAAACGAAGTTGCAAGTCTTGAATGCATGAGGTATATATATTGTTGAAACCTAGTGTTGTGATGTGAAATATTTAAATGATTGGTATTGACGACATCTTTAAGTTTGGAAAAGGTGTCCGACGAATTGAAAATCTGATTATTCTGAATTGCTAATTGTTGTTGAAATCTGAGTGTTTGCCCTAGAAGAATTGTTGGTATCTCTGAGTACCAGTTTGTTTGGTTATTACTAGCTATTATGGAAGTTTTTAATTGACGATGGAAACGTTCTACGATTCCGTTCGCTTGTGGCTGATAAGCGGTAGTTGTTTGCTTCCTAAACTTTTAACAAAATTTCTGAATGTTGTCGATGTGAATTGAGGTCCTCGATCAAATGTAATTTCCAGAGGAACTCCAAAACATGAAGTGTGTCTACGATAGTGTTGGCGTTAGTATCTTTTAGTGGATACGCTTCGGGCCAACGTGCGTTTCGGTCGATTAAAGTAAGTAAATATCTATAATTGTTTGATATCGGTAGTGGACCAACTAGATCGACATGTACATGCTGAAAGCGGCCATGTGGAATGTTTTTTTGTGTGGTGTTGTTTTCGTATGTCTATTTATTTTCGATTTTTGGTATCTAACGCATTCCTGTGACCATTTGTTAATTTGTATGGTAATTTTAGGCCAAAAGTGTCGCTGTGTTATTAGTCGTCGGGTAGCTCGTGTACCTGGGTGTAAGATGTTGTGTAATTGTTAAAATATTTGTTTGCGTAATGTTTGTGGGAAATATGGACGTTTTTAGTGTCTGTTCGCACCACATCTTGGTGTTGAGTAGTGGAATGTGTATTTGTTGGAATTTGTAAGTATGTCTGGATAGTATTTCTTGTAATTCTGAATCTGTTGCTTGTTCTTTCTGTAATGTTCCGAGATTGATTCAGCTCGTGAGAGAGCGTCTGCTACGACGTTGACTGAACCTTTGATGTGTTTGATGTCATTAGAAAACTGTGCAATGAATTCTAGGTGTCGTGTTTGTCTTGGGCTTCTTTCTGTTTTTGAATGTAATGATGTAGTAAGTGGCTTCTGGTCTCTGTATATTGTGAAAGTTCGTCCTTCTAAGTAGTGTGCAAAATGTTTTATAGTGAGGTAAATTGCCAGAATTCGCGATCGAACGTGCTGTATTTCTTTTCAGATGGCGCTAATTTCTTTGAAAAGAAAGAAAGCGATAGAAAGTTTTGCTTTGCTATTAAAATGATTAAGTAGCACTTTCTTAGTTAAACTTTCTTTTATCGTTGTGAATGCTTCTGTGGTGTCATCTGTTCCATTAAAATGTTTATCTTTTGTTTTTGTTGCTGTTGCTACCATGTCGTAAATGTGTGTAAGTGTGTGCCATTTTTGGTAAGCACCTATGTGTTGCGTCCTCTCGTGAGGATGCACGTAGGTCCTAACCGTGGCCCTAAAATATCTGCTGTCTACCCGTTTAAACTTTAGCCGTATAGCCTAACAGACACATGAATCTGTTGAGTTAGTTAGGTCCTTTTGTTCCTTTTTATCGCGATGTTGCAACAAGTACTTGGACTTGTTACAACCCTGCTACACTAGGCACTTGAACCTATTATAGCCGCAGTTGTTTTCACTGTTGGCGTGTTGCAACAAGCACTTTTACTTGTTGCAGAATTGCTGGAATAGGCACTTGAACCTATTATAGCTGCTGGAAATTATGAAAAACTGAAAAAGGTTGGTTTCTCACTTAATCCTTTGGATTTCCAGCTGGTTCAAACCACTTGAAGTCTTGGCCTTGAGCTCGTTTAAGGTATAAGTCCACTTTAGAAGGCGAAAATAATACACGTTTATAATACTTGTTTTCTGAGGTACCTTAATAATTATCTTTATTTATTAATTTTTAGAACATTAATCTAACTTTTTTATTATAGAAAACATTTTTTTTTTATTTAATAATTTCGTTTGTTGCCGTTAGAGGGCATTGAAAAAGACTCTAAGAAAAGGATCGCTTTACTGTGCAGAGATCATCTTGGAAACGAAAATTCCGAGATAGGAAAATGCTATAGTAGTTTAAGCTACATATATTTAGCCGAGACAATTTACTTCACTTAGTTAAAAAAACTAAATTGGTAAGTAAAAAAAATCAAATTAAAAAAAACTTAAAAAATTAGGCTTTTTTTTTATTTTTTACCCTAAATTTTGCTCTAAATCAGGTAAATTGTCCTACAAAACAGTCAGACGAACAAAATGCAAAACAATTTATCGCAATCAGATGAATGGTTCCGGAGATAATCTCATCACCGTTTTAAAAAACTTCATTTAGAGAAAAACACATTTAAAGTTTGATTTTAGTTTTTTTCGAATTTGTATTAATATTACTGACTATTCATTACATTTCATTACATTAATGCATAAAGCATAACACCGGCATCTTCGTAAGCCTGCTCCTCCTGCTGTTGGGCTTTTTTTTTGCTGACCGCCTATCTTTTGTCGAATTAGCGTAACTTTTTTCAGCCAAGGAAATGTGCTTACCGTCTTTATTCTGAATGTAAAAGTAAGAATTATAGCCAATCGTTATTCCCATCAGTTCCATCATTTTCAATAATGTATTGCGTCCTTCGTTAAAAATTGAAAAAGATATGCGAGCTGCTATTTGTGTGACGTTACTGCCAGCAAAAATATGCTTTGGAACGATTGCCCATAAAGTTCCATTATAGCACTCATTAGAAATTTGAGTATTCTTCCCTAAGCATCGACGAAGCAGCTCATCATTAGTTAACTTTCCAAAGTTCAAATAAATTTAAGAAACAAGTCGAAAAAGAGAGTATAGCCGTTAGTCCGATTTTTTGCTAGAGCATCGCAAATGCATATATGTATGTTTATATATTGCTTTAACTTTTTTGTTAATGAATATCTTTTCATAAAATATAATATACATATTTCTGACATATTATAGATCAGAATAATGTAAAAAAAAATTCAATTTTACATTTTTTCTAAAGTGGTCTAATACCTTAAACAGCAGACTGCAAAAACCGCAATCCAAAACAAATTGAAAGACACTGTGTACTGTTACCTTTTCGACAGAAAACTCACTGACTGAATCTCTCTTTATTTTAGCGGGGACCAGATATTTATAACATATATGGCCTCGCTTCTTCTTCTTAATTGTACATGCATACTTAAATCTAATTATTGATAAATTCTCTTTACTTAGCGTTTATGCAAGATTGCCTTCCGCATCTTGCACAATAATTTGGCTTAGTTTAACTTCATTATTAAGTTCTTAATCTAGTTTTGTATTAGTAGCTTACAATTAGTTATTTTAAAACATACTCATACATATACATACTTATTTAATAATGCCAACTTGAGCCGAACAGACGTACACACATGTATAACATGTGTAATAAGGTCATATTGCCCAACGATAAATTATAATTTATAATAAATTGTCTCTGGTTTTTGCTTCATCAGCATTTGGCGCTGGCCGCACAGAAGTAAATTGTTGACTTTTTTTATTATCTTTAAATAAAATTAAAACTGATCGTCCAGTTGTTGTTGCGGTAGATCAGTGTTTATTGTATTGTCTTATTTTTGTTTTACTTTACTCCATTTGTTTACTTTACTTGCCTTGGCATTGAATTCATATAAAAGTGCCGCAATGCAATGAATGTTGATCGCTCGCTTTGTTGTTGCGGTGGATGAACTTTCATTGTCAGCACTTGGCCACTAGTAGAAAGACAATATTCTGTAGAATACCTCGTTGTGAGTCACAACATTTCTCTTCCCTTACACAAAGAAAATTTTTACCTTGAAGAGGTTAAAATTTTCGTTAATTAAATACTTCTTCTATGTTTACACGCTTATTTATTGCCCATTACTGAATATATTTCCTCATTGGAAAACAAATTTACTAATTCTTACTCAATTTTAATTTTCTATTTCTACACTTTAGTGGCAGTCCACCCCAAACAAGTGCGCATGCACATACATTTTGTATGAAGCCTACCGAAACACGCACCGGACTACAGCAACATGAATCGAATTTCCAATTTTGACAGTGCGTGCGGATGTGAAGTTGGCTGCAAAAAACCAAAGTATTAGAACGAAGTGCAATCAGCTGCTATTGATTAATGAATCTGAATTGCAAATGGAAGTATTTGCGATATTACGACTTTTACACAATACCAAAAGTTTCTTTAAGATCTTTAAACCATCAAACTGAGCTGGTTCGAGAGCAGCAGTTCTTTCCGCAGCGCACTTGTTTAGGTTAAGCGTAAAATAATATTGCGTGGCGCTTGGGTACGCAGCGCAACGCGCACTTGTTTAGGGTACACTGTTAGGTTTTTGGCTATGATTTGTGAGTGCCTAACTCTTTTGATATATGTGGTGGGGTGGAATTTTTCTCTCAGTTTTGTCACGTTGTCCATCGGTGCGCCGGAAAACTGTCACGGCGTTGAATTTCTCTTTGGTTATTCTTTTGCGGATACTGTTGAAGTGTGTGTCATATATGGCGCTTCGGTATTAATATTACCGAAAAAAACCAGAAAAGATTTTTAAATTTGATCACTTAGAAAAAATCTTATGTTATTTTAAAATCTTCTAAAAAATGTTTTATACAGAAAGTCTTAACCAATTCAGAGAGTTTTGCAAATTTTGTAATCCAAGTCAGAAATCACTTCCGTTTTTTGTAACGCAACACCAGCATATATTTTTGCTTATATCTTTAGGGTTAATTATTGTCATTGTTTTTACTTAATATAGTGATACTTAATTGCTACGCAAGTATAAAAAATTTTTTTTAAAAATTAGACTTTTTCATTCTATTTTTTTATTATTTATTCGTACAAATCGTCCGTAACGCCAGTTTTGAAATGCCCATATGTTTTTTATCTTTTCTTTTTATTTTTCTTTTTGTTTCTGCCGTGACTTGTATTTATTTTTGTCAATTTATTTGATTATTTATTGTTATGAAGATAATTTGCTACTCTTTTCGTTTTTCTTTTATAAAGAGTTATTGTTTTCTGTTATTTTACAATGCTTTTGTTGAATTATTAGGAAAAAAAATTGTTTTCTAAAAAGTAATTTATTAAATGCTTTATTGCTTCATTCAATTTTTCAATAAGTTTTTTGACCTCTTTATGTGTCATTAGTAAAATTTTTGGTTTCATGTGTTTTTGGAAGGATTTTTTATACCTTTTGTGTTATGTAGTTTTCAATTTCCCTTTGCTTTTTTATTAGGAAGGTTTTTGTACCTTATGTTGTATTATTAAATTTAAGTTTCCTCTTATATTAAGGAAGGCTTTTTATATTTTTTGTTGTATTAGTTTTAAATATTTTCTGCTTTATTAAGGTTTTTCATTCCTTTTGTCGTTTTAAGTTCTTAATTATTTTTCATTACTATAAAAAAGGTTTTTATGCCTTTTGCTGTATTAAATTAATGTTTCTTGTTACTTTCAAAACAAGGTTTTCAAACAATTTGTTGGTCTTGTTGTTTTTAAAAATGTTCTTTATTTACCGTTTGTTGTATAATTTTTGTTGTATCAAATCATATATTTTCTTTCCCTTGCTATCGTCTTCGCCACACACACTTCTCGTGATTAAGGTGTGTTGCATATCGTGTTTTTCTCCTTTTCAATGGTGTCTCTGCTTCATCTCGGATAATGCCTTCATCTGTTCCAACGGTGTCATTTTTCGTTTCACCCCACATAACTACAATATTTCCTGATCTGACTTAAATCTTAAAGTCTTAAAAAACAATTTTTATTTCATTTTACTTAAAGGGATTCAGCCCTATAATAAATAATTTTTCACGCGGAATCGAAAAAGGGAATTTTAATTTTTAAGATAAAGCTCAACAACATTTTGGAAATTTTTAATGTAAATTTGATTATCAACCGTTTATCAACAAATTTGCATTTAAAATTTCTAAAATGCTCTTGAGCTTTACCTTAAAAATGAAAACTCCCTTTTCCGATTCCGCGTGAAAAATTATTCATGATAGGGCTGATTATGTCAGCATTTCTTATTATGAACAATTTTTTTTAGAACATAATTCATATTTCGTCTCGTTGATATACAAATAATCTGGTATGGAAATTATTCACCACATTCGTTTGTTTTTACTTTGTATATATTTTAATCTTTCATACTGTTTATGGTTCACTTAGTCATTTATATTAAATTTACTGTAATATTCTTTAATAATTACAAATTTTATTTTGTATACTTTTCCCTTTCCATATAATTATTTTTATCTTTATTTTATTACTTCTATATTCGAGTACAATTTCCTTTACTTTCTGTATCATTTTACTTATTATGTTTTACTGCGTCTTCTGTGGACGTTTTCAAATTTCTTTATTTTCAATTAATTTTTTTTAAATAACATTTAAGTACTTCAACGACTTATTTAAATTCAAAAACAAAATTTACAGAATTGTTTTAAATAAAGTGGCACTTTTTTTGGGATCTACAAGTAGAATGCGTTGTACTAGAATTTAAACCTTGCGAGGCCAGGAAAATTGGCTTTTAATTTTGGTTTTCTTCGTTTCTTATTTTTCCTCCTGCCCTATGTTGGCTTTCTAATTGTTTCATATATAAGCCCAATTTTTTCTCTTTTTATTTTATTCTAATAATTCTCCTATTATGTTTTTAATACTACTTACTTCTTCGCTTTTCTTTCAGATTTATTTAAAATTCTAACACCGAAACTATCTTTTTCTATTTCTTTTTTCTATGAAACAATTTTAGTAAATTGTTATGAATTTTCTTTGCTTTCCCCTTTATCGAAATCGCGGTAGTTACTGGGGTTTTAACCGTCAAAACTTCATACGGTCCTATCCATATTGGGTAAAATTTATTCTTCCTTGCTTGATTCTTCATTAGGACCCTGTCCCCACTTTTAAATTCTACTGCATTTAGAGTATTGTCATAAAATTTTTTAGATACTTCTTTTGCACGCTCCTGGTTCTATCTTACCAGTTCGTGCGCTCTCTGAATTTGGTATTTCATTACTTTTGAGGTATCTTCGGCGTTATACACCGGACTACACTTTCGCTTTAAATTAGTTGGCATTTCTGAGTCAAACCCATATAATGCTTTGAAAGGTGTTTGCTTTGTTGTCGTATGCGGTGTGTTATTGTGAACGTGCATCGCGGACGATAACCATTAATCCCAATTTGATCCGTCTTCTTTTGCAAAACCTCTCAAATATTCTGCCAAAGGCCTATGACTTCTCTCTAGGGAACCATTCGCTTGCGAATTATACGGTGTAATCTGTAATTTCTTAATACCTAACATTTTACATACATCTGAAAACACGCGTGAAATAAAATTTGAGCCGTTGTCTGTTATTAACACCCTCGGTTTATTGTGGCGAGTTATAATTTCGTTGAAAAACGCTTTCGATATCGTGCTTGCATCGGCATCTGGTATCGCAACACATACTATATACTTCAAAAAAATCATCTTAAAACGTTAAAATGTATTTATTACCAGACATAGTCTCTGGCAATATGCCGACTATATCCATATAAACTTTGTCAAACGGTCGTGTTGGTGTGTCTGTCAATACCATAGGCATTTTAGTGAGTCTAGAACTCTTATTTGCTTGACATTAACTTGACATTTATGGCATCCTCTTACATATTCCTTAATTTCCTTCTGCAATCCCTTCCATTTGTATTATTGTCTTATTCTAAAGAACGTTCTTAGTGCTCCTTGATGACCTCCTAATGGCAAATCACGAAAATCCTTTAATATTCTTTCTATATCCTTTCTGTCTTTAAGAACCACTATGTTTTTATCGTTTTGGTGAGCTATGTCGTCATCTACTTTCGCTACTGACTCTGAGTTCTCTTCACTCCCCTTGGTTATTTCTATTTCTCTTCCCTTTGATCTTGTTTTAACCATATTAATCCCTTTGCTTTTTAACTCTGCCTTCCCCACGTATAACTCCTGAGAATAATTCTTCTGTTCCCAACTTGAAATCCTTCTATCCGACTTTAACAAGTATTCTGATATCTGTTCCCTAATGAAATGTGTGTTCAAGGTATATTCAACATGGTAGTGTAGTCCCAGAGAGGTGAGTACCGTAGCTGTCAAACATAAGAAGAGCGTAAAAGACAATTAATAAGAACTTGAACCAGGGATGGAACTATAGCCACAATTGTGCTATTTTTAATACTTTCGAGATCAGACGAGAGTTAAGGCACGTGCGTTTGCATTTCGTACTATTTAAATTTTTCAAAGTTAAAAAAATCAAGTTGCATGTAAATGTAATTAATGTAATTTCCAATTTTTGATGCACCTTGTTGCTTACTTTGACATTTCGTTATTCTTATAATTGCTAGTTACTTGAACATAATTACACTACGCCAACAATTTTTGAAAACTTTTACTATAACAAACAGCGATAACATTTTTAATAGTGACATTTTTCGTCGAATCCAAATGTCCCAAAAGTGTCAGAAGTGATCGAATGTAGTTAAAAACCCGTTTTTTAAAGAAGTTTTAAGTTTCAAGCCCAATATCTGAAAATAATTTTATGAGTGATAGAAAGTAAGCCCTTCAATCAGATTTCATTAAAAAATTTAAAGCATATTGTATGTATATGTCTTTAAAAAGTAGTAATTTACAAAATTGTAGCATTTGAAGGTACACATTGCAAAAATCTTTATTTTTTTATATATTGGGGGTTGGAATTAATTTTAAAGGTTTTTTTCGGTTTTTGAGCATTTATTTAGAAACAACGGTACAATGTATATTATTCAAAGTATTGTCCATCGTTAGCTACAACATTTTCCCATCTTTCTGGCAGCATATGGATTCCGCGCCGGAAGAACGATTCGTCTTTTGAGGCAATCCACGAATCGACCCATTTTTTGGTATCGTAAGAAGTGAAGCGCTGCTCAGCCAAGCCATGCGTCATCGATCTGAATAGGTGGTAGTCGGAAGGGGCTATGTCTGGGCTATAAGGCGGGTGGGGTAGCACATCCCAATTCAGCGCCTCCAACGTTTCCTTGACGGTTCTTGCAACATGTGGCCGTGCGTTGTCATGTTGAAAAACCACTTTGTCGTGTCTTTTGGCATATTCCGGCCGTTTAACCTTTAATGCTCGGCTCAATTGCATCAATTGTTGTTGGTAGCGTTCCCCAGTGATGGTTTCGTTAGGTTTTAGCAGCTCATAGTACACGACACCCTTCTGATCCCACCAAATACACAGCATAAGCTTGGCGCCATGAATATTCGGCTTGGCCCTCGATGTTGATGCATGGCCGGGTGGTCCCCACGATTTTTTTCGCTTAGGATTATCGTAATGGATCCACTTTTCATCGCCAGTGACAATACGATGCAAAAAACTCTTCCTTTTATGCCGTTGAAGCAGTTGTTCGCACATGCAAAATCGCCGTTCAACGTCTCTCGGCTTCAACTGGTACGGCACCCAATTTCCTTGCTTTTGAATCATTCCCATGGCCTTCAAGCGTTTGCCGACCGTTGATAAGTCGACTCCCAATGATTCTGACAATTCTTGAAGGGTTTGACACGGGTATTCATCGAGCAAAGCCTCCAATTCCTCATCTTCAAACTTTTCGGCTGGCCCGGACGCTCTTTGTCTTCCGTATCAAAATCACCACTTTTAAACCGACGGAACCAGTACTCACAAGTAGAAATCGATGGAGCATAGTCCCCGTAAGCCTCAGTAAGCGTGCGTTGTGCTTCAACCGCTTTTTTCTTCAAATGGAAGCACAAAAGTAAACCTTCCCGCAAATTGCGTTTTGTTGGAACGAAAGTCGACATGTTCACAGAGAAAAAAATATATGTTGTTTACACTTCAGTGGAATGACACATACTAAAAAATGAAGCTTAGACAATATGCTTTGAAATGAATATAGTCACAGGTGTGCCCGATGCGATCTATTGATAGTTACGCCATCTCTTAGAAAACCTTTAAAACTAATTCCAACCCCCAATATTAAGTTAATATTATATATTAATTTGCTAATTCGCTTGTTTTAAAAAAACGCGTTTTTAAAAATGTATTAAAACTAATTCAAAAAGTTTACCCTAAAGGGATACAAATACACATATTATGTGTAGATGAGTTCTTTTGCAATTTTATTTCTGATTCGTGCATTTTTTCAGAAACAAGACAAAAGACACTCTTAAAATTCTATCTTAAGAATAATTCTTAAATTATTTCAAATTAGTGATACAAAATATATAAATAAATAAAATTTTTTAAAATGTGCGTCTAATTTTTTCAAACCTTTTTTATAATTAAATAAAAAGAAATTTTATTGTACTTACAAAACCAGCTACTTTTATATTAAACTATTTTTAAACGAAGTTAATACCTTTCTTAGAAGTAAAGATATAAGGAAAATCGTGTGTACCTAAAACATGTTTATTTTGGGCGACCCTGAATCGTTTCGATTAGAACCACGGTCTAACGTAAAAAGAAAAAATTAAAAAAGTATACACGTATATTTTCACATATATTCATTCACAAAACAAAAATGTATTCAAACAAGAATGATAGAATGATGGATTGCGCAGATCGTAAAAATAATTGTCTACGATCTGCGCATTTCGTCATGATAGCCTTACGATATGAACTTACGATATGAGATTGTTGTCAATTAATGTAAACAAATGTGAAACTAGTCTGTAAGCAGTGCAATAAAATTGTTAATATAATTGACTAAACAATTTTTCCACCGTTTTATATAAAAATATGAATAAAGAATTATGAAAGACTGCTGCGCATAAAATTTTCGTGCTAGTTTATTTAGTTTTTTTTTGTTTGTTTTAAAGCAAGTTGGAATGGAACCAACTTGCACTGGCAAAAGATTCAAGAAACAAAGTCAAAATGAAAAGTAAACAACATGTCGGACCTGCGCAATACGTAATCCTATTACCTATCATTCTTGGTATTCACATATATTTTTTGCTATTTTTTTCTAGATGGCGAGGCGACAACCGGTTTCTAGCGAAATTATGCCCTGGATCAGTTTGTGGATCATATAAGCAATTAGTAAGTTTTTAACGAATCATAATGTTTTTTAAACGCGTTATTAAATTGTCCATAGACCATAATCTTACCAATAATCTTCCAAATTCTTACCAATACATTGCATATTGGATTATTTGTTGGAAATGACAAACAATTTTTCAATCGCCACCATTTTGTTGTTTTTTAATCAATTTCAATAAAAGTGAAATTTTCCATAATAACACTCTTACTAAACAGGAAAATTTTTAATTTTTGTTTTCATATGATTTAGAATATTTTTTGTTTATTTTGATTATTGTTTTGAATATTGATTAAATAATCTGAAAATTTTATACAATCTTCTTCAAGGTACTATTAATATACTTGAAAAGTTTTAAGTACCTATATTTTTTACTTTTTTCAAAAAACATTCATGAAATTTGCCTATTTTTTGGCCTGTCTAACCAGACTGGACCCTTAAAACAAATAAAATTTCATTAACTCTTTTCAAATTGACTGCTGAAATCAATAAAGAAATTGGAAAAATCTTAGGCCTTCAGAAATCCCTATGGAAATGAAAAATATGTTTTTTGCTTCAGCTTCAGTAAGCACAATTGTTTTAAAAAGGTACTATTTTTTTGCAATTAGGCACAATCTGAAAAATTCCACTTCCATCCCTGGCTTGAACACATTGAAGACAGATGATAAACAACTGATTATGAAAATATTGTGAAACAAGCAACGTTCCAGCAATTGCTTATTTCTTCACGCGGCACACAAAAATATGAGCCATTTTTTTTTTAAAAGGCTTTCGACAAATTGCACAATTTCTTGGCATTTAATTCTAGCAATTAAATCACAAAAATTCACAACACGATTCCAATTGACAAGTTTTATTATTTGCTTTGTTTTTGTTCGTAAACAACTGAATTTGCCAGTTAAGGTACCCACCACAAGAGAGAATTTTATCTACTAACACTACCTCCTTATAAATACCTTGTGTGTGCTACTGTGTTCCAATGCACTTTCTGATAGTGTTCGGTCCCTTATCATCTGGAAATCTCTGATTCCCATTCTTTTACAAACATTCAAAAATAATTTTAATGTGAAACTGGAATTGTTATCAGTTATTATTGTTTCAAGAATATTATTATTCAATATGGCGTTACCAATCGTGGTTGCTTCCGAATTAGGTACGGCAATACCCTTCAAATATTTCGATAATTCATCTTGGAGTATCAAGATATATTTATTCCCTAAACACGTTTCTGGTAGTATACCAATCAGATGAATATATAACTTTGTAAGTGGCCGCTCAACTTCTTTTGCTCTTTCCTGAGTTTGCACTAGTACGACTTCTTCGCTTACATGTGGTACTTTACTCAGAGCGTCGGCGTTAAGATTCCTTTTTCCCGGTTTATAATCTTAAAGTCGTATTCTGATAATTTATGTCTAAATCTCGCTAGTCTAGATTACTGATCTTTTAAATTTGCTATTCACCCTTATCTCCCCAGAGATGGTCTGTGTATATTTTTAAATGTTTACCTAATAAATATGCCCTAAATTTCTTTGTTGCCTACACTATTGCTAAAAATTCTTTCTCTATTGTTGAATATCTTTTTTCTGTATCGTTAAGTGCTCTACTTGTAAATGAAATTGGTCTATTTTTTCCTACATCTCCTTGTGATAAAACTGCCCGAGCGCTTCATTACTAGCGTCTGTCGTCAGTATGAATGGCTTTGTAAAATCTGGAAATGCTAATACTGGAGGAGATATAACTGCCTCTTTTAATATTTCAAATGCTTTCTGACAACCGTCCGTCCATTTAAACTTTTCGTCTTTCCTAAGTAATTTGTTTATAGGTAATATTATTTTCGCGAGGTCTGAAATAAATTTCCTATAATAGTTAATTAAACCCAAAAATGCTTGTACTTCTTTAGTATTTCGGGGTATCGGAACTATTTTTAGGCATTCTACTTTCCCTGAATCAGGTAAGGCTCCTAGTTCTGAACAGTTATGTCCTAAATATACTACTTTTCTGCGCAAAAATTGGAATTTTTTGTATTTAATTTTAATGTGTTTTCCCTTAACACGTTGAAAACCTTTGTAAGCCTCTCTTCGTGCTTTCTTAAATTTTTCCCGTAGACTACTATATCATCTAAATACACAAAACAGTCCAAACCCTGTAATACTGTCAGAATATCATTCATGATTCTCTGAAACGTTGCCGGGGCACCCGTCATACCAAACGGCATTCTATCAAATTCGTAATGGCCCATCCCTGTACTAAAAGCTGTTTTCTCTTTGTCTTTTTTGTCTACTAAAACTTGATGGTACCCACTCGCGAGATCTAGTGTTGAAAAATACCTGCTATGACTCAACTGGTCCTCATCTATTCGCGGAATTGGAAATACCTGCCTTATAGTAGCCTCATATAATTTTCTAAAATCTATTAATAATCTCTATTTCTTTTGCCCGTCTTTACCACTTTTCTTCGGTACTAGTAGCTTGTCGAAATTATCCCGTTTTCTAAAAGTTTATTTACTTATTAATTTTTTACCTATGGGTTTGCGGTAATCTATACTGTTTTTGATTAATTAATGGCTGACCAGTCTTTGTCGGTATCTCATGCTTTAAAACCGGTGTGAAGGACAAGTCATCACCCTCTAACAAACATTTATCATGAAATGATATGCACAATTTCTCTATCGATGATCTCTCTTCTTCATTCAAACTTTAATTCAAATCAACGGTTTTCAATTAATTATCTATTCTTTTCTTTATGTCTGTTGTTTGGTAAGTATTAATTTTTCCACTACTTAGTTCTTTGTATTTATTAAAATTAGAAAATTTTTGCTCAACATTGGCCTTTAAATTAAAATCATTTTCCGTCGCATTTAAAAAGGAAACGAGAACTCTGTTTCCCGTTACCTCTACCAATGCATCCTCTAAATATATTCCTGGTTCTAACTCCTGTTTGTGAATAACTTTTTCTGGTATCCTAGTCTTTATTTGCATTGGTACCAACGCTATAGTCCTTGCTCTTATAGTCTAATTTCCATTGTACAATACGTTACCACACTCGTTTATGGTTTTCAATGGCAACTTTATACTTACTTACTTAGTTTTTGCTACAACCGTATGTCGGTCTTGGCCTCATCTAATAATTTGCGCCAGCCATTTCTGTCTTTCGCTTGCTGGCGCCAGTTGGAAATTCCAAGCTTCGTCAGGTTGTCTTCTACTTGGTCTTTCCAACGAAAATGCGGTCGTCCTCTTCTGCATTGACCACCGCTGGGTACCGAATCGAATGTTTTGTTCACTGGAGAATCGTCTTTCATGCGCTGAACATGACCTAGCCAGCGAAGCCGCTCGATTTTAATGCGCTTGACTATGTCGATGTCAGCGTACAGCTCATACAGTTCACCATTTCACCGTATTCGGTACTCGCCATTGACGCAGATTGGTCCGTAGATCTTACGAAGAATCTTCTCTCGAATGCTCCTAAAGTCTTTTCATCTGAACTGCTTATCGTCCAGGTTTGCGATGCATAAAGTAGGACGGGCATGATAAGCGATTTATGGAGCGTGATTTTCCTTCGTCGAGAGAGGGCTCTGCTTCTCAATTGCCTACTGAGCCCAAAGTAACACCTGTTGGCAAGAGTTATTCTTCGTTTGATCTCAATGCTGATGTCGTTGGTTGAGTTTATGCTGGATCCCAGATAAACGAAGTCCTTCACAACCTCGAAGGAGGTATTGTCAACTGTAACGTGGGTTCCAAGACGCTGGGACTGTTTGTTTGTTGACACCAAGTATTTCGTTTTATCTGCATTCACTGCCAGACCCATTCGACTTGACTCTCTAATCTGAAAAATGCTGCACTGACTTCGTGCGTATTATGGCCAATGATATCGATGTCATCAGCATACGCAAGCAGCATAACACTCTTGTAGAATATTGTGCCACTACGTCTCAGATCAGCAACTCGGATGATCCATTCCATCATTAGGTTGAAAAAGTCGCACGATAAGGTATCACCTTGTTTCGTTCGTTTACAATGGGCTTCAATCTTTTACATAAAACGCTCGACAGGACCTTATATGCGATATTAAGAAGGCTTATTATCGGTAATTGGCACACATAGTGGGATCGCCTTTCTTGTGGATTGGGCAGAGCACACTGAGATTCCAATCGTTCGGAATGCATTCTTCCGACCATATTCTGCATAGAAGCTCGTGAATGCATTTAAGTAGAGCTTCGCCTTCGTTCTTAAACAGCTCAGCAGGTAAGCCATCAGCTCCCGCGGCTTTGTTATTTTTAAGCCGAGCTATAGCTGTCAGAACTTCATCATAGTCGGGCAGCGGAACCTCGACGCTGTCATCCGAAATTGAGGTTTCCGGAATATCATCTCTATTTGCGGGAGTGTTGTCAGCGTCGCCATTTAGAAGCTTAGAGCAGTGTTCCCTCCATAACGACAGTGTACTCTGGACATCTGTCACTAGATTCCCGTTTTCATCCTTGCAGGAAGAGGCCCCGGTTTTTAAACCATCGGCAAGGCCCTCAAAATTTTTCGGCCCTCATTCCTGTCACCATACATCTCAATCTTCTCCTACTCGCACTTTTCTGCCTCTCTTTTTTTCCGCCTTAAAATACGTCTCTCTTCCTTCCTCTTTTCTTTGTATCGCTCCTTAGCGGCGCGCTTTACAACCGACTGCAGGGTGCCTTGTAGGCTGCGTCTTTCTCTGCAGTGGCGTCGCGACACTCCTGGTCGTACCACTGGTTTCGGCGAGGGCGGTGGTAGCCAATCACCTCTTCAGCAGCCGCACGCATGGAGTTTGAAATGTGTGTCTACTGCGCGCATATATCATCGATTGGAGGAGTGCTTTGAAGCAGGAGTGAGAGTCGAGTGGCGAAAGCATCGGCTGTCTGTTTCGATTGCAGCTTTTCGACGTCTGGCTTTCTCTGTGTAGGGTTGCGTGTATTCTAAGCCGCGCACAGACGTGTACGGATCTTGGCTGCAACAAGATTGTGATCAGAGACCTGCAGCGATGAACTGCAACTGCTTTTACACTCAGTACATACTTGGTTTTTGTATGACTTCAATATCATTAATACCATGCAACATATTCTACGCCATCGAGCTCACTTACAACATCAAGCATGTTGCATTAGCCAATTGTACCAAAGTCAAACACTATGTGATGTGTGCTTCGACTTCAGTGGAAAGTATAGATGTTTGCATAAAATAATTATGTGTATAAACCACAGCGCACGAACGGCAATCGTTATAATTATGCATTATTTTGAGCTACTGCCTCGTGTACCATTGCAAGTTGATTTCAACTTCGGTTAAGCAGTGATACAAAAGTAAGCTTACGAACGATGAAATCAGCGCGTACACTGCATTTTTACTCAAGTGTTTGTAGATTACTTCATTATGAATAGAGTAAATAGTTTTAGGAAGTTTTAGGGGTAACTTATTTCGAAGATGATGTCAAACTTTAAAATTTAAGATGGCGGATAGAGTTGCCACCTAGATTTTTTTCATTTTTGCGAATTCTTGTAATTTTGAAATTCTGACAACGGATTTGATTTCGAATATAATGTCACAGTTTTAAAATTTAAGATGGAGGTTAGGGTTGCCACCTAAATTTTTACCACAGTATTGCCACCTAATAATATGTATTTTTAAGAGTTTTAAACATCATTTATCACTGTTAAGGGGTCGCTGATTTTGAATCTAAAGTTAGAATTTTAAAATCCAAGATGGTGGATAGGGTTGCCACCTTAATTTTTTGTAGTTTTATGAATTTGGGGCTGGCAAAAAAAATCGTACACCAAAAATGGGTCGCTGAATCCGAATCCATTATCAGAATTTCAAAATTATAAAATTTTGAATTAATAGGGTTGCCACCTAATAAAATGTCTTTTCAAGAGTTTTAAACGTCATTTATCAGTTTTAAACTCTTGAAAAGACATATTATTAGGTGGCGACCCTATTATTTCAAAATTTTGAACAATTGAACAAAAGTTGTAGCTTTATTAAAGATCTGCATGCATACAAAATCTTATCAAAATCCGTGATTAAAGGTGTTTTATAGTAAAATGGCGTCTGATATAATTTCTTAAAAAACTAAATTTAATAAATATCTTTAAAAATTTACTAAACTAATTTTATTGCTCACTCAATTAAACTTTAGAATTTATTTTAAAAAAGAAATCAGCTCAATTGAACCATTAGCTTATGAGCTACAAGCTCTCAAAAGTCACGCAAAGTAACTGCAATGTTACTGCAAATACTTTGTGTTCGGAGAACAAAATAAGCGCTGGTTTTTCTATGCAGGAGTTACGCTTTATGTCTTTGTTTTGTTGCTTGTAAATGACCATACTTACCATTGCATACCAGAAGTTGAAAAGACCCTGCGCTGGTTATCAAACCAACAACTCGAACATGCATTATTGTGGTCTTACGGCACGCTCATACACAGTTGGCTTCAATGTTTCAAGTATGTTCGACACAACAATCGCAGCGCTTGCGTAGTGCGGTCAGACTGTCACTGTATTTGTTGAGGGTAGATTGCAAGTAGCGAAAATGCCATCGCTTGCAGATCACTGATAGTGATCCGAGTCAATGATTGCACCACGGATCGTGCGTACATCCAATACACTGGAAGAGTGCCTTCCGTCGATCAAGACGTAGAGCTGAAATGAAATAAATTTGCGAGATGTGCTGTTTCTTCAATTTCCCAAATATGAAACAAGTGAATGTCGTTTTGGCTAAACAAATTATTTCAATAAGCGAAATCGCAAATATATATTGTATTTATCGATATAAAATATATTTTATCTAATAGGTATATAGATTCTACATACATTTTATTAATACTACATATTAAAATTGATAACATCTTAAACTGGAAATTTTTTTTAGTAAAATTTAATTTAATTAATCTTATAAATTAAATATTTTATATTAGTAGTTTTGTGCTTATGTATATATATATTTGGGCATTTAAATTGTTTTTTATTTATTTATTTGTAGCGTTTTACAATATGATATCCACATATATGTATATATAATATACATATTGAAAAATATTGAGTTTTCTGACATCCAACTTTTCATATCTTCCATTTTATTTTGTTGTTTTTTTAAAAATAACATTTATAATTGAAATATGTATTATAATTGAATATATTGAATAATTGAATATATGTAAAAAAAACCCAATTCTGAAGCGAAAGTTGCAGATGTTTAAACTTGATTTCTTTTAAATCCTTCAAAGTGCATTTTTCTGGCTTTTCAAGTACAAAAAATTCTTAAAAAATGGGAAAACATATTTAGTTGTAATTTTTTTTCCTCTTTGAATTTTTGGATGTTTGGGATTTTTTTTATAAATACCATAAAATAAAATTTTAGAAAAATTCACTTTTTGCTTAAATTGCATAGCGGCTCGCTCCATTTTTTTCAGTGTATTTATGTTTTAGTTTTAGGATAAATATATACTAGATATAATTGCAATACTTTCATATTTGGATTTTTGAGACTTTTTTAAAATATAAAGAAAAAAATTAAAAAAGTCAAAATAAAGCTCAACTTGGCACAAAAAAGTTTATTCCGATCGCTCTGAAATTTTAACCTGTTTTGTTTGGGACATGAAATCATAATGATTTTTATGTCGCTGCCACCATGAAATATAAAATCATGTAAAATGAAATCAACTATGCATCACAATGATTTTACTATGCAAAATTTTTCTGTGTGTGCTAGCCTTAAGTTTGGTTTCTGACAACTTTTCGAAACAATGTTTGTGTATTGAAAATTGTAAAAGTGCACAAATTTTAAAAATTCATCTTACGATTTTCTGAATAGGAGCCGACATACAATATAGTTTTTGATGCATTATATTTTATAAACAAACTTCGACCTTAGTCCATACATAATGATAAACTGACTCACTGTAGTTTCTAATAGACTTAAGGAATTTATTTGCATAGTAGATTTCTCAGATTTTCCTACTATAATTTCTCATATTGTTCAAACGGACACTTTGATAAATAAGAATGTAGACCATTTACAAATAGTTTTAAAATTTATTCGAACATAACATCATTCTCGTTTTATTGCGAAAAAATTATATGCCAGGAACTAAATTGAAAAAATTATTGCGGATAGTTACATAACTAATTTCTCTCTTGGATCGGTGTTGTTACAGAGTTGCAATCAGTTTGGTTCAATCTTCTAAGCAAAGCAAATTTTATATGAAGCTCCTGGAAGATATCATTAACAAAGGATATCTTTGAGAGCAGGGTTAAAATTAAACTGATACAACTGTTATTCTTATACATAATTTTAAAGCTTAATAATGTCTAAATAAGTAATATGTTCTTTAAGTTTTTGATTTTATTGCAATCTCTAGCTACAGGACGCCTTACTAAATTGTTATCACATAAATTTTTCCTATCAGAATAATATAAGCAGTTAGTCGACCATTCAGAACTGTATAACTTTCCATTGCATTGTCCCGATGATGCTGAAGCAATGAACTCCTCAAGCTTTTCCTCAAAACAACAATAATCCTTAAAAAACCATTTGTATATAAAATTTTTATAAATTTTGGTTAAGTCAGCAAAATTCAATATATTTCATTAGGAACAATAATACATATATGTGGATTAGGGTGGGGCGATTTGAACATCTTAATGGGCGCTTCGCGTTTCTGAAGCAAAAGAGCAAAAGAGTCCACTAGACCATACGTCTACGGTGAAAATCGAGCTTCCAGATTTTGACTTGCAGTTTTTTCTCAGACTTTTGTCACTTTGTTTTTGGATATTTTGGCCTATAACAGCCAAACCATCGAGATTTTCGATCCAATACTAAGACAAAAATCTCAATGGTTTGGCTGTTATAGGCCAAAATATCCAAAAAAAAAGTGACAAAATTCTGAGAAAAAACTGCAAGTCAAAATCTGGAAGCTCGATTTTCACCGTAGACGTATGGTCTAGTGGACTCTTTTGCTCAGTACAATCCCAAGAATCAGAAACGCAAAGCGCCCATTAACACTTTTTTCCTTCCATACTAATCGCCCCACTCTAATGTGGATATCATATTAAGAAATGCCCACAAACGAATAAATAAAAAATTAATTCAAATGCCAAAATTTATACATGCATTCACAAAAAAAAAAAGATTGTAAAATGTTTAATTAATAAGATTGATTAAATTAAAGTTTTCTAAAAAAGTTTTACTGTTGAAGATGTTATCAATTTTAATATACATAACTATGCAATACATATTTCAATTGTAAATGTTTTTTTAAAAAAAAACAACAAGATAAAATGGAAGATATGAAAAGTTAGATGTCAGAAATTTCAATATTTTTCAATATGTATATTATATATACATATATGTGGATATGATATTGTAAAAGGCTACAAACAAATAAATAAAAAACAATTAAAATGCCCAAATATATATATACATAAGCACAAAACTACCAATATAAAATATTTAATTTATAAAATTAATTAAATTACATTTTACTAAAAACATTTCCAGTTTAAGATGTTATCAATTTTGATACATACATAATATTTTGCAGTATTAATAAAATGTATGTTTATGAAATGTACAAACAACCAAAGAAATGAAATTTGTAATTGAAAACAAAATGCATACAAAAAGGTTTTAAGATAATTTTAATGTGTAAATAAATAACAATAATATAAATAAAGTTAATATATAACAACAAATATGCAGTGGGTTTTTTGTGAAGTGGCCTCTTTTGCTTAAAATTGAACTTTGAATTAGAAAAATATAGATATACTAGCTGAAACCCGGCGCGTTGCTGCCACTCTCCCATGTCAAACGCCCATAAAATGTTATCAGTTAAACAGCATGTCTAAATTGAGGTCAAATACTGAATTCCGAGACTGTGCGACCTATATCCATAAAGCTATTCGATATAACAAATTTGGGTTGTATAGGAAGTGCCACGCCCTTTCGATCACCGCTCATAGAATGTAATCAATTAAGCTGCATGTGTACATGTAGGTCGAATACCAAATTCCAAAACTGTGCGACATATAACTCCAAAACTATTCGATAACACAAATTTGGGTTGTATGGGAGGTGCCACTCCCCTTTTCCCTACGCCCATAAGATCTTACCAATGAAACTGCATGTGTAAATTGAGGTCGACTACTGAATTCCGAGGCTGAGTTACCTATAACTCCAAAGCTATTCGATATCGCAGATTTGGGTTAAGTTGTTGGTGTCACGCCCCCCCGACAAACTCTAAAAAATTTTATCAGTAAATCTGCATGCGTAAATTTTGGTCGAATACTGAATTCGACGCTGTGCGACTTTGAAGTCCAAAGCTTTTCGATATCACAAATTTTCGTTGTATGGGAGGTGGCACTCCCCCTTGATCAAGGCTTATAATATGCAATCAATGAAACTGCATGTGTACATTGAGGCCCAATACTGAATTCAAAAACTGTGCGACCTATAACCCCAAAGCTATTTGATATCTCTCATTTGGGTTAAATAGGAGGTTTCACGCCCCTTGTCGTACGCCCATAAAATGTGATTTATGAAACTACATGCATAAATTGAGGTCGAATACTGAATTCTGACGCTGTGCGACCCTGAACTTCAATGATATTCGATATCGCAAATTTACGTTAAATGAGAGGTGCCACGCCCATCTTACCAATGAACATAAAATTAAATCAATGAAACTGCATGTGTACATTGAGGTCGAATACTGAATTAAGGCGTTGTGCGACCTATAACTCCAAAGCTATTTGATAGCACAAAGTTGGGTAGTATGGGAAGTGCCACTCTCCTTTGCCCTACGCCCATAAAATGTAAGTAATGAAAGTGCATGTATAAATTTAGGTCGAATACCGAATTTTTACGCTGTCAACCTATGACTTCAAAGCAATTTGGGTTGTAAGGGAGATGTCACGCCTTCCTGCCCAACGCCAATAAAATAAAATCATTGAAACTGGATGTGTAACTGAATTCCAAAGCTGAATTCCTATAACTTCAAAGCTATTGTATGGGTGGTGCCCCTCCCCCTTGTCCAACTCCCATAAAATTTCATCACTGAAACGGTACGTCTAAATTGTGGTCGAATACCGAATTTTTAGCTGTGCGACCCATAACTCTAAAGCTATTCGAGAACACAAATTTTTTATATATTTCTGGAAGGTAAAAAGGGTGTGGCATTTCTTTTTAAACCATCTCGTACTCAAAGCAAAGCCACTTACAAAATTTGAGCTAAATCGGACCAATAGTTTCGAAGTACTTTGATATTTTCTGAAAAGTAGGCGTAGATGAAGTGTGACCACGCCCGTTTTTATTAAAGTTGATGACAGTTATCATACGAAATTATTAACCAAATTTTAATTTAATACGACCAAAACCGTCTTAAATATAGCATTTTTATTGATTTGTGGGCGATAAAAAGGGTGTGGCATTATTTTTTCCCTAAACTTTTGCGTAGCCGTTACAAACAAACCCGTTGAAGGAAGTATCCAATTTGGTCCAGTTGTTTTCAAGTTTTAAGCATCCGTTTAAACGAACATTTATGTATCGTGACTGCCTCTTGGAGCACCTACACAGCAAGTTTCACTATAAAAATGTGTAGAACTCAGGAATTGACATGATTTCGAAAAAGATTGCATTCAATTAATTTAGAAAAAACAACTATATTTTTACTGTATATGAAAAGGAGGGGAACTGCTTAATTTTTTTGATTTGCTTTCTTAACAAAATTCTTTCCTACATTATTTAATAATTTCTTCGAAAGAAAAAAAAAGAAGGAAACTCAACAAAGCAGATGCTGGCGCCATCATCTTCACGTTTTGGGAATTCGGTGAGATTGTTTTCATTATATTGATCTCATACATATATTAATACATATTTAGCTAGCTGCAACTTAAAAAAAATAAACAGTCTAATTTCTTTTAAATATAAAAATAAACATTAAGGAGTTTAAATTAGACAATATAAATTAAATATTTAAAATAAAAGATTGCAGCAAAACCAAATCTGAAGTATTAGTTAATAACATCCATACATATATTTATTTACAAACACTTGTATATTTAATTAGGATTAATTAAAAATTTGCTTTAATAAATATAAATAATAGCTTAAATAATTACTTAAAAAAAATTGATAATTTTTGTGCTTGCGAATACGTTTGCTTTTCCTCTGCGAGTATAGCTGAAAAATAATGAAGTGCTAAACTGTTGGATGGCTGGTGTGGAACCTGCGTAGGTCCTAAGCAAGTGCATGTAGCTATGTAGTCCAGACGGGGCATTGGGTACGGACGGACTTAGTACGGACTTTTGACGGAGTCAGTGTTAGGGAACTACATACAAAAATACTTGGAGTCCTTTTGTGGTTCACGGCTGGTAATCATACAGGGCAGATACTGGGTGGGATGACTCCAGCTGACGGACTGAGACTTAGGGTTGTAATTGTATAGTAATTTCGGTTTTTTTGTCTTATACTTACTTCTTTTGATCTATCTCTTCAATTCTAGTCTATATTTTCTTAATTTTCCTCTCCTATTTTCTAAATTTTGACACGAAAATTAGTATGTTTTGAGCCAGCGGTGTGCACATGATGGCAAGAACCACCCCAAAAGGCGTCGAGCAGCCTGGAATGCCACCGTGTCAACCGCCTGAAGTGCTGCACACCAAACATGGCTTGGCTCATTACATTGGCGCCCAACGAAATCTTTATTTCAGTTTTATTTAAAACTTGTATTGAAGTTTAATTCAACAATATTTAAATTTTAAATTTAATATCTTTTCTTCAACTTATTGCTTATGTTTTTTTCTTTTCTAATTTTTCTTCCTTTTAGTTTTATGTCGGATGTTTGGGTTAGTATCGATATACACTGTCCCGAGATGTATATGATGAGTTTGTACAACTTTGCGACAGATGCATAATGGTACTATTGTTAGGTTTTGTTGACCATGTCGGTGAAGGTTACTCGTTGTTAGTGTTAATACGCTCAAAAGTGGTACTTTACAGATATGGGATGCATATAAGGGAAGTGATGCAGCATGTTTACTTTGCGTGGTGTTCATTTTCATTGCTACAGAGGTCTGGCATAGTTGAACGCTTGAGGCATGATCTGAAAAAAATAGCACTAGGGTATGAAGGGGCAAGATATTCTTCAGCCGTGTTCGTAGCCAAAGGCTTAAGCATGTTGTGTTGAGTAGTCGGTACTTTCTTTGTTAAATAAAAACTTTTTCTCTCTTCCTTGGTTTTTTTTTTGTTTTTAGAGGACAGTGACCTATAAGTGACTTTCATAGCAACAGTACGAATGCGACAGGTTAAAACTACTACATATGGTCTCACCAGCCACATCTCTCATATCGTTTTATTCGAACTTTTATTCAAGTTTAATTTAGTTTTTTTAGTTGGTTTTTCATTATTAATCCCTTACTTTTAATATTTTTATTCCTTTCTCTTAATATTTTCTTTATTTTTTTTTTAATTTTTTTGCATTTGGCATACTTTTTATATTGTCATATTGATATTTTGCTGTATCAAGTTTGATATCTTATTTTCAGTATTAAGATTCGGGCTTAACAGTTAGTTGGATTTTTTTTGTTACTTATAATTCTATACTTTCTTGGTGATATCAAGGAGGCGTTATAATTTTCGTTAATAATTTCTTTTTTTTTCTTTGAACTATTTTTAATTTCTTATTTTAATTTTCTTAATATAGTTGCTTAGTTCCTAAAGGAAATTAATTTTATTTTTGTATAGTTATTAAGTGGTCAACCGATCTTACCGTCGTTTTTTTTATCATTTTAGGAGGTACTTTGGTAAAGTGAATGATATATTGAATTGTGGAGTTTGCACCTTTCTGGCATTTTTTCATTATAATTTTCTTAGTGTATGTCTTTTATTTGAAATTTTGTAAATTTTTGGATAATTTAAAATATCTAAAATTTGTTACATTTTTCTTAACTTTTTTGTTTATAGGTTTTGTGAGTTTGGATTTTTGAATTATTTTTGGATAATTTAGGATATTTAAATAGTTACATTTTGCTTAATTTTTTTAGTTTCTAGCTTTTTGTATTGGAATTTCTGAATTATTTTTCGCGGATTGCTCTTATTTTTTATTTTAGGTTTTTCTTAATTTTTTTTTCTACTAATTAACTTGTTTTTATTTTGGTTGGTTACTGTAGGTTTGAATTTTTCAATAATTTGGAATATTAAAATAGATAAATTCCTCTGAATTTTTTGTAGCTTATAGTGTTTTGAATTTGCATTTTGAATGATTATTGCTGAGTGATGTCATTTTAGCCATCGGGTTTTTCATTGTATTCTTTTACTAGTAATTTTTTTTTTATTTTTGGTTATTCATTTTATAGTTGAATTTTTTAATTTTTAAGTTCTACTGGTGGTAGCATATACGGCACAGAGGATTTTTTTTGTTTTAACCATGCAAGCCAGCAAGGGCTTTAGGTTCTTAATTTGTTTTGGGTTTTTGTGTATGGAGGAAGCACAAGGACCATCAGAATCGAACAGAGTCGAGCGGTTATTGTGGGAAGGACGGCAGTTGCTTGCAAGCGGAAGACGGGTAACACATAGTGTAACTCGTGCGTTAGGTGTCCAAGAGAGTAGTGGTACCCATACTTTGGAGAGTGACACTAGTTACGTCGAAGGTAGCAATCAGCACGCAAACCGGCTTGTTGAATTTGTTAGCAAGAGGGTAGGAACGTCGGAAAGTCTTAGGGTAACACCTTTTTAGTAAAAGCGTTGAAGATACCCTTAGTTTTTCAAGGAAACTTGAGTGGGTGTTCGAAATGTCGGAGGAAGAAGGGGCAGGAGGAGTTGAAAAGGAAGTAGCTGAGATTGTTAATGAAGGTGGCACGGCTGTTACAAACCTTCAGATGAGTAAGGTAATGGCTATGTTAATGCAGCAAAACCAATTGATGGTCAACTATATAGAAGAGGTGCGTAATGTACGAGGTGAGGTGGAGGTGTTAAATAATCGTATTGCAGAGACCGAAGGATCCATGCACTCAAACACAGCGCTTCATCCTCCGTCTACCACCTGAACGCCAACCATTGATAAGGCTGTTAGAAGTGCTGTCATAGCTTTAGGTGCTAAAGCGGCAGTGAAAAAGAGGGTCAGCACCGAAAACAGAGAGCGAGAAGATCTACCGAGGCAAGATCAGACGGCGAAGACATATAACCAGAGCGAGGTAGAAAGACGAAAGAATGTGGACCTGGATAGGTGGCACATAAAGTTTGGAGGGTCTGCCAAGGACATGACGGTGGAGAGTTTTGTTTTTAGGATTGAGAGGATGCAAGAGCAGTATGAAATCTCCTTTAACCAACTTTATTCGGACTTCCACCGTCTACTAACTGGTAGCGCTGCCAAATGGTATTGGCAAGTCTTAGAAGATCTTGCAGAAGATGATCTGTTTGATTATTTCGAGCTCAAGAAAGAGCTATTAACTCACTTCAAGTCCGCCGAATCGGACTATGAAATAATCAAGGAAATTATGGATAGGAAGCAGCTGGTAGGAGAAAGTTTTGAGGATTTCTACGCAGAGATCCACAATTTAACTTTCAAGCTTAGGAAAAAGATTCCTGAACAGGATTTAGTAGGCATAATAAAGGGGAATCTGAAGACCAGCTTAGCTACGTTGACTTTTGCCTCACAATTTAAGACAGTAGCTGACTTGAAGCGCGAATGTCAGAAAGCCGAAACATTAGTGCGAGAAGGTAGAGCTAAGGCAAGGCAAGTCAACGAAATTGAAGCAGGAATTGTGAGGATTTGGAAGACGATTTTGGACGGGTAGGCATTAGAATCGATGCAATTGGGCAGGGTAGTGCCCGGAGCAATGGTGGGAATGGGAACCGAAATGGCAAGCCATTTGGGCCAACGCCAACAAATTTTAATAATAGTAGGCCAGGGCGAAACATGCCAGTGGCTCCGTCAATGGCAACGCCAGGCTTAGCGCCTTTTGCCACACAACATCCGACTCAACTTCTTAATGTGTCTAGTACCGTGTTTTGTCCTTCGCCTTTCCACTTAAATTTATGTTTTAGTTGTGGAATGCCAGGCGATTTCTTTAAGAAGAATCCACAGGAAGCTCTTAAAGAATTTCGTTGTAAATGTGCGTTTCACGATATGTTGTGTTTTGTTTGTGCTCGGGGTGATTCGTATTGTCAGTATAATTCTAGTGGTTCGTTAAACTCTCAACTGGCGGAGATAACCGCGAATTCTGACCAGACAGGCAAATAGCTGGAAGCTCCGGGTCAGTAAAATTTTAGGCAGTTTTAAGTCTGAGCAGCTCTCGAAAGAAGTGCAGAAACCAAAACCTCAGGTAAAAAGTCTGCATCAACGACTTATAGAGTATGAGGAGGCGAGGACTAGAATTTTTAGTGAGGAAGTAAACATCGAAAAAAGGAGAAAAATTATAAAAAAATGTTGCTGATGAGAGAGAAGAAAAAGCAAATGCAGAGATTCCGGAGAAAAATCGTGGCAACTATAGTGCAGTTGAAAGGCGATAATAGGTTTTTTGCACGTACAAAAGTTGATGGGGAGGAGGTTGTAGCACTGCTAGATTCAGGTGCTTGTGCTAATTGCATTGGATGAGATACTTATAGTTTTTGGAAAGTAGACAAGGTAAAATTATTAAAATAAAAGGCCAGAACAAATAAAAGGCCGGTGGAAAGGGTGATTTCCTTACCTGTGTTGTAGGAAGGTGAGACCAAAGAAATGGAATTTCTGATCGTGCCAGCTTTGCAACAACAATTTTACTTCGGGGTCGAGTTTTGGCAAACGTTTGGAATGGCGGTTGTCAGCAAGGGTGTTGCAAATACACAAGTTGCCTGCTCCGACTGATTAATTACTTCTGAATTGACGCAATCTTCAACAGATTTCATGTTCAACACAACGCAGCATGTGTTGACAAAAGAAGAAGCTGAAAAATTAGAAAAAGTAAAAGCTAAGTTCCCGTCATTTGGAGTTCTTGGTTTGGGTAAAACAGATCTAGAGCAGCTTGTCATTGAGGTAGTCGATGAGAATTTGCCAATCAAGCAGATGTTTTATCCCATTTCATCTGCAATTCAAAAACTGGTGCATGCAGAGTTGGACCGTATGCTGATCATGGGAGTGATTTAGGTTAGCAATAGTAGCTGGAATTCTCCGGTGTCACTTGTAAGGAAAGAGACTAAAAATAGGTTATGTCTAGACGCGAGGAAGGTTAACGAGCGCACTATCAAAGATGCATACCCTTTGCCTCACATTAATGGTATCCTTAGCCGGTTGCAAGAAACTCGGTATATTTCAGCAATCGACCTTAAGGACGCTTTTTGGCAGATCCCGCTCGAAGAGAAGTCAAGGGGCAAGACAGCATTCACGGTACCCGGGAGGCCACTGTACCAGTTTACAGTACTGCCGTTCGGTCTGTGTAATGCTGCCCAGTGAATGTGTAGGTTGATGGACAAGGTCATTCAATCTACGTTACGAGAGAATGTTTTTATCTACCTTGACGTTCTTCTTGTGTGCTCAGCCAACCTTGAGTCTCATTTAGTGCTCCTTGAGGAAGTTGCAAAATGCCTGAGAAATGCGAAGCTTACCATCAATGTCGAGAACAGCAAGTTTTGCTATCGAGAAGTACGATACTTCGGAGATGGGTGCATTAGGACTGATGTAAAAAAAGTAGCTGCAATGGAAGAATTTCCAGAGCCTGCGTCTCCTAGGCAGCATAGACGCTTTTTAGGCATGACAGGGTGGTACCGTAGGTTTATAAAGGACTTCGCGATGATCGCCGGACCCCTTCATGACTGTCTGACAAAAGACAAAATAAAATAGTTCATTAAGTCAAAAGAAGCTAAAATAGCAGTGCTTTTCCACGTCCGAACGAACGAACGGTAACGAACGTCCGATAGCATACATGTATTCAAAGCTAAAAAAAGCTCAGAGGAATTACAGTGTAACTGAGCTTGAGTGCTATGCAGCAATATTAAGCGTGAAAAGATTTCGTCCTTATGTGGCAGGGTTACCTTTCACCATAATTACGGATCAGGCAAGCTTGAAGTGGCTTATGGGTCAGAAAGACTTATCTGGAAGATTATCCAGATGGAGTTTAAAGCTTCAAGCTTACAATTTTAAAATCGAACTTCGTAAAGGCGCTCAAAATGTTGTACCGGACGATTTGTCTCGCATGCATATGGAAGAGTGCATTCAAGTTGGTAGAGTATTAGACGTTGACCTTAAGTCCCATTATTTTTTGACAGAAGAGTGTTAGGAGTTAAAAAGACAGGTAGAGGTCCCAGACATTTGTGTGTCTGATGGATTCGTTTATAAACGTGCTGAACTTAGCACAGGAGATGTGGTTCAAGAAGACCGCTCGTGAAAACTTTGGGTTCCGTCTGATTTGCGTAAGGACCTGTTAGAAGCTGCACATTTTTCGCCATCGGCTGGTCATGGCGGTATACACAAAACGTTATCTAAAGTGCGCGAA
The DNA here is from genome assembly GCA_963920525.1 of Dichetophora obliterata. Classification (NCBI taxonomy): domain Eukaryota; kingdom Metazoa; phylum Arthropoda; class Insecta; order Diptera; family Sciomyzidae; genus Dichetophora; species Dichetophora obliterata. The sequence goes on from OY986436.1 coordinate 96,271,331, forward strand.
AGGTATTTTTGGCCAGGGATGGTGACCGAAGTGCAACAAGTAGTAAAGAATTGTGATGTAAGTAAGGCAACCAAGAACTCCAACATGATTCGTCGTCCACCGATGGGCGAGCAACAAGTTACAGAGCGTCCCTTTCAACGTCTGTATATTGATTTTATGGGGCCTTATCCTAGATAAAACCTTTGCGTAAAGCAACATCCGGAGATGTAGTGAAGTTTCTTGAACGTGATGTGTTTTATGTCTTTGGTGTCCCCGAATTTGTACATTCTAATAACGGCAAACAATTTGTGTCGGAAATGTTTAAGTCTTTTATGTTAGAGTATGGGGCTAAGCATATTAGAGCTGCGTTTTATTCGCCACAGGCAAATGCGTCAGAACGCGTAAATAAGTCGGTGCTGCAAATGATACGAGCATTTCTTAATGACAATCAGAAAAACTGGGACGCACACATAAGTGATGCAGCATTTGCAACTATAAGCGTTGTGCATAGCTCGATTGGCGTGGTACCATACTACGCAGCTTTTGGTAGCTATAAGGTGCAGCACGGAGCTTCGTATGAGGTAATGTGGCGCTTGAATTCCGTTAAGGATGCAGATGTTTTAGTTAAAACCGTGGCTGATAAGCAATCTCTTTTAAGAAACAACATTTTTAACCAACTTAGAATGGCTCATGACAAAAACGCAAAAGTTTATAACACGCGAAGCAAAGATGTTAGGTTTAAGGTAGGGCAAGTGGTATACCGCCGAAATTTCAAGCAGAGCAATAAGGTCAATGCCTATAATGCCAAATTAGCACCACCATTTTAAAGTGCATAGTGCTCAAAACTGTTGGCAACTCATTGTATGAGGTTGGTAATATGGCTGGCAAGAAATTAGGGGTAAGGATATGTAAGGGTAAGGATATGTAAGGGTAAGGGATATGTAAGGGTAAGGATACGCTAAGGATATGTTTGTAGCATAGGTTGTTAAGAGTGCAATATAAGTTTAAGTAACCTTGACTTTATGACCTTTAGCTTAATAATTTGTTGTTAAATGTGACCGAGCCAGACTTAAAGATATCTGTGTGACGATTTGTTTTACTTTGTTTATTAAGGGTTCATTAAAGGTTGATTGTGTTAGATGTGCAATGTAATCCTTAGTGATTTCTGTTTCATGTAGTTTTTTTTACGAGTTTTGTGTGCCTGTAGGTAATAAGTTACGTGTTAAGTGACGTAAGTGACACGGATTTAGTGCTATGGTATAGAGCCCGGTTAGCAGATAGCCCGGTGTGCTAGAAAAAAAAAGGGAAAAGAAGTATTAATGCTGTAGCAGAATTATACCTACCAATTGCACCGAGTATACATCCGAATTTGTACTTTGAGTATTTTTGTTCTATTTTTGTTTAATTTTATATGTTTTAGTTATTTATTGCATTTAATTTGTCTCAGCTCGTGTGCTAGCTAAGATTTAATATAAAATGAAAGGCAATGACAGATGGAAAGTGTCCACTGTGATTGAAATTGTTGAAGAAAGCGTGAGAGTGAGCGGCTGGTTAGAATGAGTGGATGACTCGTTCACAATAGGTGTTTAGTCTAGTTTAATGTTGAGTTTTTCTTATAAGTTAGTCTGGAGTAAAATCATTGTTGTAGTTTGTGGCTAGATATCGTTATTGTACGTTGGTTTTGAGTGGTCAATTGTGCATATTTTTTTGTATAAGAGGTTGTTTTCTATAATAAATGAAGGTTCTATGTTTACTTTGACTCAAATCGGTTGAGTAAAGCAAGCAGTAAAAAACGACGTACTAAGCTCAATTTACTGTGTGTTGGTATACGAAGGACCGACTAGCTTAAAATTAGACTTAGAGGAAAACTAAATACAAAATCAGAAGACATAAATAAATAGTTTTTGGTGAAGCAAGAAGTGCTTAGATAAAGTGGTCGACGGCCAAGTAATTTTAACCAGTGTTCTTCAGGTTTTTATTCACATCAAATTTTTGATTATATGCTGAAAAAATAACAAAATTTTAATGTACCGAGCTCCCGTTTCGGTACATTTATATAGACACATATATATTTGTATTTGTATATATATATTTGTAAGGTTGATGACGCCATTGTTTAGTACAGTTGCCGAGAGTAACCATACAAGCTTAGGTATCACATGTTCGTCTCATACGGCAAAAACTGCTTGAAATATAGCATTTTCACTGATTTGTGGGCGCAAGAACGGAGCGTGAAAACCAATTTTTCGTACAGTTACTATCAGTAACTACACAAACCAAAGTACCAAATTCAAGTCTTCTAAGACCAAAACCGTCCTAAATAAACCATTTTCATTTATTTGTGGGCAGTAAAAAGGGGCGTGGAAACCCTTTTTTAGTACAGTTGTCGACAGTAACCGTACATACTAAATTACAAAATTTTAGCCTTATAGGACCCAAACCGACTGAAATATAAAATTTTTATTGATTTGGGGGCGGTAAAAGGGGGGTGTGGCAAATATTTTTCCTCAACCATATAGTACCTGAAACAAATCGACTGCCAACATTTCAGGTCAATGGGTTCAGTAGTTATGGAGTCTATAGACAGCACACAGCCAGACACACATCATTTTGCTTTTTATATACATATTTAAAATCAAGTATGATTTAAACTTTCGAACATTTAGAATTTGTATTTAATTCATATAAAATCAACATAATTAGTAACAAGGTCATTTAGAAAAAACTTTAGTTATTTTAAATTATTACATATTATATAACTTCATTCATCCGCTTTTAATTAAAATGAATTTTTATCAAATTGTTTTAAATCATTTTAATGTTGTTCAGACTTCGCATCTTTTGTTACCTTTTACTAAAATGTTTCTTTGTTTACGGGTGAAATATGCCTATAGGGGAACCATACACCCAAAAAAAATGGTAATGCACCAAATTGTATACCTCAAGGGTGGAGTGGAAATACAATAAAAATATAATAATAAAGATACACTTGAGAATAACAGTTTACACCTTTCTTTACAATAAACCCGAATGCGGCCCTGTTTGAATGTGTCTGTGTTTGTGTGAACTTACACTAATAAAAAAAGTACTTCGTTTCTGTTCAACTACAGCGCTTCTTTATATCTTACTTCTATGGTGAGAAATGTATTAATTAAAGATTAATGCATTAAAGATGTTAATAGTAAAGTAGCATTGCGATGTAACAATGTAACATGTCTGACTGTCTCAACCTGGCGAGGCCAGCATAATCTTTGTGAAATCGCCTCAAGTCGACTCAAACCTCCACGTGGTGTTTCCTGGGCAACGTCAAAACTGACAACCGTTAGTTTGGCGGCTAATCTGAGCGGCGGGCCTCCCTAGGCTTAAAGTAGGTTGTGCGTCGGGTTTGAAGCCCACCCGTAAAACAATTTTCAATGAAAAGGAAAATATTTTTGGTCCAACAGTCGCAAAGTTCAGCCTCCACGACAACACCTCCGATAACGGAATGAGGCTGATTGACTTCGCCGCAGCACGAAACATGGTCGTAAGTAGCACTAGATTCAAGCATCTCAATATTCATAAAGCCACTTGGATGTCCCCTGATCAAAAAACCAAGAATCAAATTGATCACGTTTTGATCGGCGGAAGGCACTCTTCCTGTGTATTGGATGTACGCATGATCCGCGGTGCAAACATTAACTCGGATCACTATCTTGTTGCAGCCAAGATCCGGACACGTCTGTGCGCAGCTAAGAATACATGCAACCCTACACAGAGAAAGCTAGACGTCGACAAGCTGCAATCGAAACAGACAGCCGATGCTTTCGCCACTCGACTCTCACTCCTGCTTCAAAGCACTCCTCCAATTGATGATATATGCGCGCAGTGGACACACATTTCCAACTCCATGCGTGCGGCTGCTGAAGAGGTGATTGGCTACCAACGCTCTCGCCACTGCAGAGAAAGACGCCGCCTACAAAGCCACTCTGCAGTCCTGTACTCCACCATGTCTGAATTTGGTATTCCTGCAAAACTAATACGACTTTGCAGGATGACACTGAGCAACACCAGCAGTGCAGTTAAAATCGGGAAGGACCTCTCCCCACCATTTATTACCAAACGAGGTTTCAGACAAGGTGATTCCTTATCGTGCGACTTTTTCAACCTAATGATGGAAAAGATCATCCGAGCTGCTGATCTGAGACGTAGTGGCACCAGATTCTGCAAGAGTGTTATGCTACTTGCGTATGCTGATGACATCGATATCATTGGCCATAATACGCGCGAAGTCAGTGCAGCATTTTCCAGATTAGAAAGAGAGTCAAGTCGAATGGGTCTGGCAGTGAATGCGGATAAGACGAAATACTTGGTGTCAACAAACAAACAGTCCCAGCGTCTTGGAACCCACGTTACAGTTGACAATACCTCCTTCGAGGTTGTGAAGAACTTCGTTTATCTGGGATCCAGCATTAACTCAACCAACGACATCAGCATTGAGATCAAACGAAGAATAACTCTTACCAAAAGGTGTTACTTTGGGTTCAGTAGGCAATTGAGAAGCAGAACCCCCTCTCGACGAACGACGTTCACGAATAACGCTCTATAAATCGCTCATCATGCCCGTCCTTCTATATGTATTACAAACCTGTACGCTGAGCAGTTCAGATGAGAGAAGAAAGATTATTCGAGAAAGAGATTCGAGAGAAAGATTATTCGTAAGATCTACGGATCAATCTGCGTCAATGGCGAGTACCGAATACGGTGGAATGATGAACTGTATGAGCTGTACGCTGACATCGACATAGTCAAGCGCAATAAAATCGAGCGGCTTCGCTGGCTTGGTCATGTTCAGCGCATGAAAGACGATGCTCCAGTGAAGAAAACGTTCGATTCGGTACCCAGCGGCGGTCAACGCAGAAGAGGACGACCGCATCTTCCTTGGAAAGACCAAGTAGAGGACAACCTGACGAAGTTTGGAATTTCCAACTGGCGCCAGCAAGCGAAAGACAGAAATGGCTGGCGCAAATTCTTAGATGAGGCCAAGACCGACATACAGTTGTAGCGCCAACTAAGTAAGTAAGTAAGCATTGCCAGATTAAAAGTCCCATTCAGTGGTAGGTAAAACTGAAAGTTTACTTTGGAATGATTCATTCAGAAAAGTGTTCACTCAAATACCTACTGAAGAAACATGAGCGCTTAGTATGACAATTTTCATTTCTTTAACCCAGGTACGGGATAATGACATAAAGAGGAGTATAAAAATAAAAAAAAGGAAAAAGGTCAAGGAAAATAAAAAGGACAAAAAGGCGGGATTATAAAATATACTAGAATATTTTTTGTTGTGTTTTTTTTATAAAAGTATGGGAACTATATGAAAGAATATGAATTTTTAGTATATATGTACAGAAAGTTCGAGAAGGGGAGAAAATTAAAACGGTCATTGCACCAAAAATACAAAAAAGATCAAGAATAAATAGGTGATGGAAAAGTTCCGTTTGACAAGATGAAGTGTAGTTCTGGAGGAATTTTTTCTAGCTCAGAATTTATTCTGCAAGTAATCGTGAAGAGTGCATGTTCATTTAAATTTGTCTCGTTAAAAGTGAGAATTAGTTTAATTAAAGAAAAAAAAAAGTGAAAAAAAGAATATTGGCAACCCTGTGTATAGATATTGATTTGTGGGCGTGAAAACATTTATATATAGTGATCAATTCTTGGAGCACCTACACAGCAAGTTTCACTGTAAAAATGTATAGAACTCCGGAATTGCCATGATTTTGAAAAAGTGGGCGTATTTGTATTACGATTTGTATTAATGGGCGTATTTTTGTACAGTTATCGACAGTTACCATCTGAACAAAATTACCAAATCTTTTTTACAATTGAAACCGTCTGATATATATCCTTTTTTTTGGTTGTGATCGATAGCGCAAATTTTGCTTGTATGGGAGGTACCACGCCCCCTCGTCTAATCGTTACCAACACTCACAGGAACGCTCTCAAGAGGTGGCTTCAGTTTCCCTGAAAATTTCATAAAGATCAGTTCAGCGGTTTTGGAGTCTATACGTGATATAGCCACATACCCACATTCCCACATACATACATCCATTTTAATATATATAGACTAGTATTTCCCGGCAGACGTTGTTCTGCCACAGACCGTCTTACTGCCATATACGAAAATGTCAAGAAATGACAAATATATTCACCATTTTCAGTATACCCGAGTAAAAATAAAAACTTTTTTAGCTAAGGCTCGCTAAGCTAAGGTCGTTTGCAGGACTTTTTGTCCAAACAGCGGCCTTACAACGGGCGATCAGTGGCCATACTGAGGCCTTTTTTAAATAATCTGGGCTGTACAGCGACCGTACAAAGGCCGTTTTTAAATAAACACGGTTGTACAACAGCCGTACATCGGCTGACCAGTGCTTATTCAACAATGAAAAGCAGATTTTCAATTGTAACTTCATGCGGAAATAAATTAATGTAAAGATAATTTAAAAACTTTTTGAATTAATTTTTTGTATTTAATCTTTTTTTATTACCATTAATTGTAATCAGTTAAAAAAATTATACTGTTTTAATAGAAAATTAAAAGGGGCATTGCATTCAAACAAATAACTTCATACACAAAAAATGTTTTGCGCCACACAAGTGGCGATAATATTAACATCACTCAGTGAGGCTTGCTTCTGTTGTTGCGCATACGTTTGTTGAATAACAGCTTTGACAAATTTGGTGGCGTTCAACGGGCGTACAGCGGCCGTTTTGCGGCCGTTAAGTGGCCATACTGCGGCCATACAACTTAATTTAGGCCTTCTTTGGCCGTTGTTTGACCCAACTTTCGACCGCTAGGCTTTTTGGACTATTTTTGGCATCTTTGGCCTTTGTACGGCCGTGCGGCTTATGATTGACCACTGATCGGCCGCTGTTCACCCGCTCATATTTTTACTCGGGTAGCTGCCGAAAGTAACCATATGAACTAAATTACCAAATTTTAGTCTTATACTATCAAAACCGTGTGAAATATATCACTTTTGTTGTTTTGTAAGCGGGTAAAAAGGGTTTGGCAAAATTATTTCACTTAAACCATCTCGTAATCGAAACAAATCGATTGCCAAAATTTAAGCTTAATTTAGCTTAAGCCTGGCGCACTTTGTTTCACTCCACGCTGACTCCCCCGAAAAGTGAGTTTAATTGAAATGGGACAGGCCTATTTTTAGTGCACTTGCCGAGAGAAACCAAATGAACAAAATTAAAAAAATTTTAGTCTTATACGACCCAAACCGTTGAAATAAAACATTTTCATTGGTTTGTGGGCGGTAGAAGGGGGCGTGGAAACCAATTTTTAGTGCAGTTGCTGACAGTAACCATACAAACAAAGCCAGAATTTTATCTCAATCGACACAGTAGTAAATTTTAATGATTTCTCAAAAAGTGGGTGTGGATATATAGCGATAATACCCATTTTTAGTTCAGTTGCCGAAAGTAACCATACAAACTTAAGTATCAAGTGTTAGTCTTATACGACCAAAACAGCTTGAAATATAGCATCACTGATTTGTGGGCGGAAAAGGGGGCGTGGAAACCAATTTTTCGTACAGTTTCTGACAGTAACCCCACAAACCAAATTACCAAATTAAAGTCTTATACGACCAAAACCGTATTAAATAAAGAATTTTCATTGGTTTGTGGGCGGTAAAAGGGGGCGTGGGGACACACCTTTAAAACAGTTACCGACAGTAACCATATAAACTAAATTACCAAATTTAAGTCTTATGCGGCCAAAACCGTCTGAAATAAAGCATTTAAATTGGTTTGTGGGCGGTGAAAGGGGCGTGGACACACTTTTAATACAGTCGACAGTAGCCGTACAAACTCAATTATTGCTTATAAGCCTTATACCACCCAAACCGACTGGAGTTTTATTGATTTGGGGCGGTAAAATAGGGGTGTGGCATTTTTTCCTCAACCATCTCCTACCTGAAACAAATCGACTGCCAAAATTTCATGTCAATCGGTCCAGTAGTTTTGGAATATATAGGCATCAGACACACATCGTTTTGCTTTTTATCTATATAGATATTAATTTGTGGGCGGTAAAAGTGGGCGTGAAAACATTTATGTATAGTGACCGCCTCTCGGGGCACCTACACAGCAAGTTTCACTATAAAAACTTGTAGAACTCCGGAACTGCCATGATAAAAGTGGGCGTATATATATTGAGACCACGCCTATTTTTTGTACAGTTACCGACAGTAACCATCTGTACAAAATTCCTAAATATTAGTTTTTTACTATCAAAACCGCCTGATATATATCCTTTTTTTGGTTTTTGCTCGATAGCGCAAATTTGGCTTGTATGGGAAGTACCACGCCCCTTGTCCAATCGTTACCAAATCTCACAGGAAAACTCTCAAGAAGTGGCTTCAGTTTCTCTGAAAATTTCATAAAGATCGATTCAGCGGTTTTGGAGTATATACGTGATATAGCCACATACCCACATATCCACATACATGGAAAGCGGTGTCGCCTAAGGATTCATTTCTGAAGCAAAACTTGTCCTTCCGGGAAGATAAGTCATCGTAGTCGCCAGACCGAAGGCGTTCCGTCAAGGGATCAATTCCCCTAGTGAGCCTTTTCTTTCCGGAAGGAGAAGTTATTGCGGCCGGCAGACCAAATGCGTCGTCGTCTAGGGACCAATTCCCGAAGCGGACCCTTTTCTTCCGAGGTTTAAAGTGATCGCATTCGGTAGATCTAGGGATCATTTCCCGAAACGAGCCTTTTCTTTTCGTGAAAATTAGTGGTCGCAGTCGACAGATTAAATGCGTCGCCGCCTAGGGACTAAGCCCAGAAGCGAACCCTTTTCCTTTCAGCCTGATGACAACCCGGAAAGAACATTTATTTTGATTTGGACACGTTATTGACTATCTGTTAAAAAACATACATACATACACACAAACATGCATACATAAATACATACATATGTGGTGAGCACAATAAAAGTTGTGGTTGGGGCACAATAAAAGTTGTGGTTGGGGCACAATTAAAACGTTGTGGTAGACACGATTATTTTTATTTTATTTAAATTCTATTTCTTTAACAATTTTTTTATGTCTTTATACATTGAATATATTTTTTATACTGAAAATAATTTACAAAATTTTTGATTAAAAATATTTGACAATATTTGAAATCTTAAATAATAATTTTTTATATAAAATGTGTGAGTGATTATTTTGTAAAGTGTGTGTTTTGTATGTTGTAGTTTATATATGGTGGTATTGAGTCACCACACATACATACATACAAACATACATACATACAAGCGACGGACTTTGCACTCTTTCACTAGAGCAGGAGGGCTTACAAGCCGCTGACACTGCTAAAAAAAATAGTAGAAGTAGGTGGGCCTACAAGCCTACGACACTACTTTGATGCTTTTCTGCAGGTAGGTTTACAAGCCACCGACTCTGCTGATGCGGATATAAACAGGTGGGCCTACAAGCCACCGACTCTGTTTGCTGATTTTATGCAGGTTGGCCTATAAGTCAACGACTCTGCTGATGCTTGTTTAAAACAGGTGGGCCTACAAGCCAATGACTCTGTTTTGGTGATTTTCTAGTTGACTTGCTTACCGTATCCACTTCTTCATTGTCACTGAGTTTTCTTGTTGACTGGGTTCACTGTTCACTGAGTTCACTGTTCACTGTGTTAATGTTTTTTCCGAGTTTACTTGCGTGAGTGTCACGATTGACTGTCCAGATCTCTGCGCTGGCTGCCTTTTATAGTCTCCCTCTGACTGCTGATCTTCGCCTTGTTGGGTTTAGCTCGTCAACAACATCCCGTAACTTTGTATCGTTGTTGACCGCTGCTTGCATTTTTGTTCGTCAACAAGCATTTTGCTCGTCAACAACGTACCGCAATGTGTGCAGTTTGTTGTTGCCCTTGTTGCTTAGTTCGTCAACAAGTTGTGCTATCTGCCTTTTCATGCTATCGATATTGCGGTATTCCTGTTCTTAAGAAAATTAAAAGAGAGAGAGAGTGAGAGAGAGAGCCTATTATTTAAGTTCATGTTGTTTTTTTTTAATTGTTTATTTTTTTATGTGAATATAAGTGTGTGTGTGTGTATATAAAAAGTATTTAACAAATTTCGTAGTGGCGGTGTTCATCAAGCCACCATTTCGGCGCTGTGAAGATACATTTCAACGCCGTTGAAATTGGGTGTCACACTCCCCCTCTACTTTGGTGAGACAGCAAATCCTCACCTCACCTCGTCTGCCGATTTTTATTCGGTAACGCAACCCGTTGACGGTGCGTATCGAGTTGCGCACCTCATCGACGTCGTCCTACCAACATGGCCTGCACCGCGTTGGTGATGGCCACCGGATATTGCTCCTCCTCAACGTCGCTACTATCGATATGTAGCGCCTCACTCCTATACGAGCTACTTCCGTTGCTTTTGTTGTTGTTGTGGTAGTAACTGTTGGCGTAACTTTCATTGTTGTTGTAGTTGTTGTGACTGTTATTCGAGTTGTTGGTGATGTCGTTGTAGTTGTTACTGTAGTTGTTGTTGATGTGGTTACCGTTGTTACTATTGTTGATGTTGTTACCATTGTTACTATGGTTGTTGTTGAGGTTGTTGTAGTAGTTACTATAGTTGCTGTTGATGTTGTTGTAGTTGTTATTGTTGATGATGTCGTTTTGGTTGTTGCTATTGTTGTTGTTAATGTTGTTATAATTTATGTTGTAGTCGTTGTGACAGCTTACGTCACTGTCCGTCTACTGTATGGCTGGTGGTGGTGATGGTGGTAGCTCCACGATTGGTCCCTTTTCACCTTCTTCGTCACCCACGACCTCCTGTAGAAAGGTCGCAGTGATACGGACCACCTTCATACGGTAGCCCGGCCACCTCTCTACCTTCTATTCGACGCGCAAGTAGAATCGGCCCTCAGGTCGGTGCCACTCTTCTTCTTCTTCCTCTTCTTCTCCTTCGGATGCCCAGGAGGTTGCCGGTGGCGCTTCCTACTCGCCCTCCTCGTTTGGTAGCGTGTCGACCTCGTCGTCTGACACCGCCATGCCTGCCTCTGAGAGCAGTTGTCCGATGGACTCCTCCTCGGTCTCGCTGTCGCTGATCTCGATGATCGGTATATCCATGTTCATTATTTCTTTCTTTTTACGTTTGTTACTTTTATGTATATAGCACCGCGTGGTCGAAGATCGAATGATCTTTACTGCCGATGTCTTTTCCTTGTGACCTCCTGTCCGGTCCGTTCATCTTCTGCTCCTGTGTCATAATTCCCTGCATGAACGTTCCCTTGACCCTGGGCATGGCACCACTTTGTTTTGGGATTTTATGTCTTCCCTGGTATAATTTGGTAGCACTGGTTTCCGCCATTTACCTCTTTTGACGTTTCTTCTTGGTCTCGCCATTTGTTTACAATTTCGGTGCATGTGTAATTTTAGCGTTTAAAATGTTTAATTTTAGCGTCATTGTCCATTGGTCATGTGCAGGCGGCGCCTGCTGGAGTTGCAGCTGGAGCACCTTGACGGCACATTTATCCTGGCACAGGACTAGTCGCACTGGATACTTGCAGGTAAGCACGCAGTGTGTATTTCCTTCAAATTTCCTGAGTGATCGTAATATCCTTAATATCTTTACGTTTAGGTTACCACACTAGAATTCCATCTTGTGTGGCAGCGATGCCCATGGAACCTTGCTGTTGCTGTCTGTTTCCAACGCCGCCGGTGCCTGTGAGTCTCTGCCACGAGTGGCATACCGAATTCCTTTTTTTTCCTAAATAGTAAAATTTAACTTATGCTTATGATTTTATTTTCGTTATTGTGATTTGTTATGGTAATTTCTGTGGTGGTCTAAAATATATAGAATCCATCTTGATGAGCGCCGAACGGTGCCGTTCGTGTGTTTTATTTTCCTCTTCCATGCTTCTGGCGTATCGGTTAGTTGGCATACGAATCCGCCGGTGGGCTCCAAATTTGGCCTTCGCGTTTTGCGGCGGGTGCCGGTTATTTCGACGTTACTTCGGCGGGCGCTATCCCTGTGCCTAATTTTTCTGTAGTAAGTTATACGTAAGTCAATAATTTTTTGAAATTTTTTTATGCAGCGACGTTGCTGCAACATTGGTGTCGCCGCATGGAATCCTTGGTCTAGTGCGCAGCTCCTCTATTGCGTCACCGATGCTCTGCTGCTACTGCGCTGCATCTTGCGTAGCTGGTGCGCAGCTTGTGCCAGTGGGACTGCGACGTCTGCGCAGTTTGCTTAGCACAGGTGCTGCTGTGATATCTGCTGACGCGGGTTTCGCCGCGGTCTCAGTTGACGCGGGTGATCATGCAAGGTCCTGCTCTGCTGCAGACTGTTGACGCAGGTCTCGCTGTAAGCATTATTGTTTAATTTGCCAGCTTCAGATTTCTAATTTTTTTTTTATGTTGATGATGTCATGCCGTATGACCTTTTCTTATGACGTCACAGACTTTCGTCTTTCATTGGGATCTTTCGTGTGGGTGATGCCACGTTAGGTTTCAGATTTTCGTGTGGATGAAGCCACCTTACATCTCAGTTTTTTTATGTGGGTGTCGCCACAGGTTTTAGTTTTTCGTATGGATGAAGCCACATTGAAACCAGTTTTTCGTGTGGGTGTCGCTACATTAAACTTCAGTTTTTAATGTGGGTGTCGCTACAGGTTTCAGTTTTTCGTGTGGATGAAGTCACATTAATACCAGTTTTTCGTGTGGGTGTCGCCACATTAAATCTCAGTTTTTTATGTGGGTGTCGCCACAGATTTCAGTTTTTCATGTGGATGATGCCATAGGTCTCAGTTGGTAACGCAGGTGGTGCTGCGCAAGAAATCTCAGTTTTTTGTGTGGGTGTCGCCACAGGTCTCAATTTTTGGCGTGGTTGATGCCACAGGTTCCAGTTGTTAACGCAGGTGGTGCTGCGCATAAAATCTCAGTTTTTTTCGTGGGTGTCGCCACAGGTCTCAGTTTTTCGTGTAGTTGATTTTTTATGTGGGTGTCGCCACAGGTCTCAGTTTTTTGAGTGGTTGATGCCACAGGTTCCAGTTGTTAACGCAGGTGGTGCTGCGCATAAAATCTCAGTTTTTTGTGTGGGTATCGCCACAGGGCTCAGTTTTTCGTGTGGTTGATGCCACAGGTTCCAGTTGTTAACGCAGATGGTGCGCATAAAATCGTCAGTCTGAAATAGTTTCAGTTGACTGTCGTGTGCAGTTTTCGTTCGGGTTTCGCCTTGGCGCTTAATGCGCACTATCACTGGTGATAAAAATCCATTATTTGTAAGGCCCGTCGAATTTTGGCGCCAATTTGGCCGCAAAATTATCAATTGCCTTCGAAAGGTGGTGTTGTTTGATTAGCACAACTTCTCTAATCTTCGCCCTCCAGTTTCGTCTTCGCAGATTGTAATGGCGGGCTTGATCCTGTGCCGCTCTTTCTAGATTTCGACGTACAATCTCGAAAATCTCCATAATTTTAATTTCTCGTTCTGATGCAGTTTGTGGTTCTTTTTCTGTACTTTCGTCGTAGAGTGTTTTTGGCAACCTTAACTCTCTCTTTCTTGAAATAGAAAGGCTGGGCTGTAGCCTGTGCTTTCTGAGACGCTCGTGTTCATCGCCAGCGAGATTTCCAGGAGTAACTCATCCCAAACTTTTTGGTCCGCACCGGTGAATTGGGCTATCATCGTCTTGATTTTGCACACCTGGTGCACACCTAGCTTCACACCTAGCTCTGCTAAAAACTTTTTGAATGCTCGACTCGTGAATTGAGCGCCATTGTCCTTTACAAGGACCTTTGGGACGCCAATCGTGCTAAAATACGCTCTTGAAACGCGAGTTGGAGGTGATCACTGATTGCCTTGCGGAGAGGGATCACTTCAGTCCATTTCGAGAATTTGTCGAAGAATACCAGGAGCATTGTGTTGCCATGCTTCGATCGGGTTAGCGGTCCTACGAAATCAGCGCACAAGATTGCTGATTTGGGTTCTTCCGCGATTTGGGTAAGCATTTTACCAGCGGGACTCTGTTGGCTTGGCAGGATTCGCAGCGACGCACATATCGTCCGATATCACGGAACATGCTTGGCCAATAGTACATATTGGCTATTCTCGCAATCGTTTTCCGTATTTCTAAATGCCCGGCGCATGGGCTATCATGGTTCTCTTTGAGTACTCTGTAACGAAGCTCCCGGTCTTCCGGGTCTATAGCTGAGGTTAGCTCGCCGGGATTTCGAGGTCCGTACAAAATTTGTAATGAGAAAAATTGTAGACGTGCAGAGGTTATATTTAATATTTCTTTATTGAGTTTTTAATTCAAATTATAATTGAGGTTTGACATTGGATTGATACGTTGACGTTAAGGTGGTGCCCCTCTCCTAGGCAGTGATCGGATTCGGCTAAGGTGTTCCGTTAGGTCTATGGTCCGGTCAATGTTTGCTTAACGCTTGTCTCTAACTTTTAGTGTAGTTCCTATCTATCTTAACGTTAGGATTCACAATATTTAGCGTAATTCGGTATCCGCAGACCCTGATATAATCGTATGATAATATTCAAATATCTTACAATGCTTCAATAGTGCAGTATCCGAAGACCCGATATAATATTATTATATACTAAAATACCTTACAATATTTCAATAATGCAGTATCCGAAGACCCCGATATAATCTTATTATAATCGTAAATACTTTATTAGGTTTAAAATAATTCAGTATCCGAAGACCCCGATATAATCTTATTATAATCGTAAATACTTTATAATGTTAAAAGTAATTCAGTATCCGAAGACCCCGATATAATCTTATTATAATCGTAAATACTTTGTAATATTAAAAATAATTCACTATCCGCAGACCCCGATATAATCTTAATGAAATCGTAAATACTTTATAATGTTTAAAATAATTCAGTATCCGAAGACCCCGATATAATCTTATTATAATCTTAATAAAATCATAAATACTTTATACATTTTAAAATAATTCAGTATCCGAGGACCCCGATATAATCTTATTATAATCGTAAATACTTTATGATGTTTAAAATAATTCAGTATCCGAAGACCCCGATATAATCTTATTATAATCGTAAATACTTTATAATGTTTAAAATAATTCAGTATCCGAAGACCCCGATATAATCTTATTATAATCGTAAATACTTTACAATGTTTAAAATAATTCAGTATCCGAAGACCCCGATATAAACTTAAAATATTTTATACTTTCTCTTGTAAATAATTAAATACCTTACAATACCACTCACAGTTCTGTCTGTCCTCACCCTTCTATATTAATTTCCTTTAAATGCCTTCTGAACTCCTGACCTTTCCTTTAATCCTTCTGTACAGTGTCCTCCTTATCAGTATCTATGTTCACCGCTCGCTAGTAACTATCAACTGTACTGGTTCGCTCCTCGTCAGCAACTATCAACTGCACTGGTTCGCTCCTCGTCAGCAACTATCAACTGCACTGGTTCGCTCCTCGTCAGCAACTATTAACTGCACTGGTTCGCTCCTCGTCAGCAACTATCAACTGCACTAGTTCGCTCCTCGTCAGCAACTAACTTTTGTCTTCTGGCTAGCTAACACTTGACCGTGCTGTTTGTCGTCGTTGTTGCTTGTCGCTCTCGCTGCGATAGTATTGGTGGCTACCTGCACCGTCAATTCTGTTCTCGTGTTGTATTTGTAGCCCGTTGCCAGTCTGGCTACTGGTACTTGATCGGTGGTGGTTGCTTGCTCGGGCCTTCTCTCGCTTGTAGCATTTTGTCATGGTAGTCGTTCACTATGTGTGTTGGTCTATATCTATATATACGTATTCATATTAAAAATATTAAAACTGGTTCCTTCCTCTTGTATGTCTGACGTCATTTCTCTTATACTGTCTTATGTTGCCTTCATGTTAGGGTTCGGCTGACTGATTGTTGTTTCTCTCGTTTTCAATATTTAGCTGCAGTTTTCGTTAGTTAGATGTGTTTGTTGTAAACCTTGTTGTAATTGTTACTGCGTGCTATGTTAAGGTTGGGGTTTGGTTGCCTGTGTGTTTGTTGGTTAACTTCTCTACTATGTTTTGTCGCAGTGGCCGTTAATTTAATGTGATCGTCTCTGAATGCCTATATGTGTATTTATGTCGACACAGGGTGCGGTGTTATTACTAGTTGTATGTTAGCTTTAGGGTTTATATATTTTATTTGTGGTTTGATTTAAATTCCTTTTCTTTGCTTTAGTTAATTTATTGTTACTAATATTTTTATTATTATTAATCCAGAGTTTTGATACTTCCGACCTCTATGAGGTAGGAAATTACCTATTTCGGGCTATGTCCAGAAATGAGGCTCTGTTGGATGGTTGGTTTTATCGGTGTTGTTATGTTAGTTTTATTGTTATTATTATTATTATTATTATTATTATTTTTATTTTCGTGTTTTAACGAGTGAGATCGGGAGCTATGTGTGCGGCAAAACCGCCTCGGTCTTTTGCCCGTCACAACTCTTTCTCTTGAAAAGGTAGGTACGCAAAGTTTCCATGAAAAAAATCTATATTTCTTGCTTGACTTGCGATATGCCGGTACATTTGCCCATCTTCAATGACATAGTATGGGAACTTCTCAGGGTTATCTGAAACTTCTTGCATCTTCTTGCGTATCCAGTTGCATGTTTCTTCTTGCGTTTTATTCATATCTGTTTTCCGCAACTTCTCTAATGGTTGTCGCGATAAGGCGTCGGCGACTACGTTGAGTTTTCCTCTGCGATACTGGATATCAAAAGTATGTTGCTGCAGTTCCAACGCCCATCTGGCGATACGACCGGACGGTTTCTCGATCGAGTTCAACCATTTCAACGACAAATGATCCGTTATTACCGTGAATTTATAACCCTCGAGATAGGGTCGCATCTTCCGGATTGCCACACTATAGCGAGGCATTCTTTTTCTGTTGGTGAATAGTTACATTCCGCCTTGTTCAGGTGTCGGCTAGCATATGCAATCACCCTCTCCTCGTCTCCTTTGTCTTGCGTCAGAACGGCTCCGAGTCCGAAGTCACTTGCGTCGGTTTGTAGGGTAAACTTTTTGTCAAAGTTTGGGCATGCCAAGTCTGGTGCCTCTGTTAGCTTTCTCTTGAGTGTATCAAACGCTTCCTGTTCGCTCTCTACTTTCAATGTTTTTCTTTTCCTAACAGTGTCGTAAGTGGGTGGACTATCGTCGAAAACTCAGGAACAAAACTCCGATACCATGAAGCTATTCCCAAAACTCTTCGTAACTCCTTCGTATTGGTGGGAGGCTTCAATTCTTTCATGGCCGATACTTTCGCAGGGTCCGTGTGTATTCCTTGGATGCTCACCACATGCCCTAGGTACTTGGTTTCCTGTTTAAAGAATTCGCATTTCTTTGTGTTTATCTTCAAATTCGCTACTCGTAGTCATCGAAACACCTCTTTCAAATTCTGAATGTGTTGTTCAAATGAGCTCCTAGTGACAATAATATCATCTAAATACGCGAACGCGTGTGGTTCCATTTCAGGACCAATCACCTGGTCTAACGCTCGCTGGAAGGTTGCTGGTGCTGAATGAAGCCCGAAAGGCATGTCATGGGCACCTGCATATAGGGAATAATACATTTTATGAATACCCATGGTATTTCCACTAGCGCCCTCTAGCGTTGCAGTGCACACAATTTTTTTCCCATTTAGATGTGGCATCTCGGTGAGGTTCGAGAACGTTCGGGCGAACAAAATGGCGAGAATCATGCTTCAGGTGGATAAACACCAACAACAATAGCAAAATTAGTTTCGGCGCGAATAAACCGGTCTGAAAAATGGCGTGATCCGACACGCGCTTGAATCGGTAGCCAATGGGAATACCGAAACAAGCGTCAGTTAACGGCCATTTTTCGACGTGTCATCCAAAAGTCTAAACCAACCATTACCTACTCCCCTCGGTTATGGTCGATTCCACCGAAAAGGGAGCGAAGTTGGAACAACATCGGTAGTTGGCCTGTCTAAATGCCTAAAAAGGGAATGCATACTCACCTTAACCGATGACATGTGGCAACACTGCCAAAGTACCTAAAATCATTGAACTAGACCAAAATACAACCCTGGGTAGACGATGATGCAGATGAGTTCGGCCATTCGGTAATGAAAAGACAAACACAAAGATCGCGAGTTTGAGATCTCCGAGCCGGTTAAAATAAAAATACCTAAAGAAAAAACTGGAGGCATCAAGCAACACAGCTAAACCTCTAGGATTTAAAATACAAATATCAAAAGACCGCATAATTGGTGACTTGAGAACAAGTGGCAACAACTTTGGCAATACTGCTACAGACAGTTCCAAGAGTGCAAGTGTTAGCTCTCCTCCAGCATTAAAAATTAAGATATCCAAAGATAAACTTGAGAACTATAGCAGTGGCTCGTCTGATTCGGTAACTACATCTTATAATACTTTGCATAATCAAACTTTATTAAACAATAATCCGCACGGCAGCGTTGTAAGTAGTAACAATAGCAACAGTAGGAAAAAGGATCGTGAACGTGACCGAGATCGTGATAAGGAAAAAAAGCGTAGCAGCTTGGAGCACACCAAATCCGATACAAATGGAAGTGGTGTCGCAATTGTTGGAGGTAACCAATATGCACAGTCTTCATCATATGGCAAGAGTACCAGCTCCAGCAAGATTCAACACAACAGCAATGGTAGCAACAGCGAGCACTCTCGGCATGCAATAAGCACTCTGTCGGCCTCTACCACTCACATCTTAGGCAAATTTCGCATCCCCAGGGGAACAGCTCTGAGAGCAAAAGTGGCAACCGATAATTACAACACCAGCGATACTCTACTTCGAGATACGGATCAAGGTAACTCTGATATTAGCGCAGTAACATCTCCTATATCTGAAACTCCACCACCAGCTGCTGCAACACCCGAACTGCTAAATGAAGCAATTGTTGAAGTGCCAACTGGTACCATCAAGTCCAACCAAAGGCTAACCGTCTTGCTACCAGCGACACAACAAATGCAGCGGCAGAAGGTGCAGCCCAACGGAACAGTCACCTGCATAAATTTGCCACCAAACACAATTCTACTTTCATCAGCATATAGTTCGATATTAGCCACAACTCGAAGTGGACACCAACAACAGCAAATAATTGCCGTACTAAACTGGAGTAGTGGGAGTGAAGTAGTTAATCTAGCTACAGCTTCGTCAGCAACTGTACAACAAGGACAACAGCAACCAGCCCGCCGGTTACAACAACACCAGCGCCGCACCAACTGCTAGCATTCGACTGCAACAGCGTCGTCTACCTCAACAACGACAACGGCATCATCATCGCCACGAACTGCTAAAATAACGAAAAATAAAAGTGAAAGAAAAACTAAAAGGAAAATCAAAACTACGAAAAATTAAAATAACGAAAAATAAAAGTGAAAGAAAAACTAAAAGAAAAATCAAAACTACAGAAAATTAAACTAACAAAAAATAAAAGTGAAAGGAAAAACTAAAAGAAAAATCAAAACTACAGAAAATAAGACTAACAAAAGAAAATAAGTGAAAACAAAGACATTCTTAAAGTAAAGTAAAACAAAAGAGTGAAACAAAACAAATAGACACAAACTAAAAAGAAAATAAGTGAAAACAAAGACATTCTAAAAGTAAAGTAAAACAAAAGAGTGAAACAAAACAAATAGACACAAACTAAAAAGAAATAAGTGAAAACAAAGACATTCAAAAAAAGTAACGTAAAATGAAAAAAAATAAAAATATAGAAAAAAAACAAAAGAACTTAAATGAAATAGAAAAGCTAAAAATTTAAAAACGAAAAGAAGAAAATAAACAATGTACAACCACCACAATACCCAGCCAATGGAACAACAACCACCTACACTACCACCAACAACCTCAGCATCTTCATCATCAACAACATCATAACCAGCAACAACACGCATCCACTACATCATCATAGCCTTCAGATCCAGCAACGATTACAGCGTCTACAGCAGCACCAGCTTTTGCATCGTCAACAACATCATCGCCAGGTTTGAGACATTTACCTGGGCTTGGTAAGCGTTAACTTTAAAATAATTGTCGTTTTTGGGGCAAACCAACGTAAAACCAAGACGAACAAAGATGCAACACGTTACGGCTGAGGATGTGCATTAATTTCTAGCCATAAGAAATACGCGGCAAAGGAGTTAATCCAGTTTTGTATTTTAGATTGGTGCAATTTTCATTAAACTTGGTATTTGAGCTTTTGATTTTTTTGATGACTTACGTCAATATTTTTTTAGTTTCTTTAAATTTTAATACCTTCATTGGGTGAACATAAAGTGACTTTGATATAATTTAAAATTTATAGGCTGAACGTGTTGCAATTGATTTTTCGTTTTCTCCCGACTTTGCACGCCACAAATGTTTTCGGTGTGTGGGTGTGTTGGGTTGGTTGATGCTAGATTTTTGCAAAACATGCAGGGTGCATTTTGGCTTCATTGGTCTGCAATGTGTTTGTAAGGGGGTTAAAATACAAAGTTAAAGAGAAAAGAAAAACCAATGCTGCATGATTCAGCGCAAAAAGAAAAAAAAAAATTTATAGTTATCGTTACATTAAGCGCTGATTACACTTAATATATTATTATAATTATTATTATTATTACATTACTCCATTGTATTGCCTTACGCATTTAAATTAATTGATTAATTGGTATTGATGATGGGTTTTTTTTTAACATACCTACTCTAACCCCCTATAAATGAAGCAATATAATTCGAAATTAAACTAAAATAAAAGGAATGAGCACTAATATAAACAAAATAAAACAAACACAAATAAAACGGATTTAAAAGAAAACTAATAACAATAAAACGAATTTAAAATAAAGCTTATATAAATTAAAAACTAACTTAAAATTAGGCTAAAACTAATGAAAACTAATTCGAATAAAATAAATATTAATGGAAACTAATTTAATCAAAAATTAATATAACTGCAAACTAATTGAAATAAGACCAATATAAAAGAAAACTAATTTAAATAAAAATCAAAATGAATGAAAACTAATCTAAACAAAAATTAATATAGATGCAAACTAACTTAAATATAAACCAATCTAAGTGAAAACTAATTTAAACAAAAATTAATATAGATGCAAACTAACTTAAATATAAATCAATCTTAATGAAAACTAATTTAAACAAAAATTAATATAGATGCAAACTAGCTGAAATATAAATCAAGCTAAATGAAAACTAATTTAAACAAAATTAATATAAATACAAACTAACTTAAATATAAATTAAGCTAAATGAAAACTAATTTAAAATAAAACTAATCTAAATGAGTCTAACTTAAAATAAAACTCTTAAAAATTAAATACAAACTAAACTAAAACGGGATCCATTAAAATATACAAAGGAAAAGATTTTTTTTGCTCTCAACTACCTTTTTGCATTTAATGCTAAGCTTCATTATATTGTATTTATAAATGTTTCATAGTTTAAGATGTTTAATATATGGAAATAGCTGCCCTTCCAAGGGAATTTTATTTTAAGAAAAAAAAACACAGCTTTTTAAATGCATTTATAATAAAAAAAATCTTAAAATTTCCGGAATATTTGATAAATCGAAAAATATCGCATATTGAAATCGCATTAATGCTTAAACTTTTTCAGGAATTTAGAAAAGAAAAAAATCTTAAGTATTCTTTTCATCTCCTTAGAAATACGATCTCTTGTCATACTCTTCAATATTCGGCTGTAAAACTATACTATTAAATTTAATATATCACTGTTTTAGTATAAGCATAGATATAAAAAAGGGGGTTTGATTATCTTTTGTATTACTATAATAAATATAATTTGAATACAGGTAAAAGATGAGTTGTTAATGTAAAGGGGAATAGGTGGCGTTGACGAGACAGGGTGGCGTGAGTATGTAAGTACTTGGGGTGACCTAAACCAAGGCGCAGGGTCACCATGGCTGGTCTTCTTTTGAGGCCAGAAGGAGTGGGCTAGCTAAGGGCGATCGACCCACATCAGAGATCGACTCACGGGACGTGCCAACGTGGCAACAGCAAGCAACCGGTTTCTATTCCTTCTTAATTTTCAGCTCGGTCGTGCAATATAATCGGTTTTATTTATCTTCCTTCGAGATTTTAATCTTTTGTATGGTTTTTCGGGTTTTTCTACCAGGCGGTAATTTTTCTTTTCAGCTGGTACGATTTTTATTCAGGTGAAGTTTCCGTCTGTCGGACCAGGCTGGTAAGAACACCACCCCATCCGGCGAGCCTTAGCCGCGCAATACGCCAGCGTACCAGTGCTTCCAGAGGGACGACAGGGGTGCGTAACAAGGGCTACCTTGCCGCATGACGCACCAGCCATATACCACAAACGGTAGGTCGGAAACATGACAGGCATTGGAAAGCCCGCGACCGGGTACCGTAAATGCTGTATATTGTTTACTGACTTTATCCATCGGAATCTGCCAATAACCATTGTTGAGATCGAGGCTGCTTATATATTTTGCATCACGCAGCCGATCTAGTATGTGGTAAATTCTTGGTATCGGATAAGCGTCCGGAATAGATTCTGCATTCAATTGCCGGTTGTCTACACACAGTCGCCATTTTCTTGTTTTCTTCTTTACCAGCACTATCGGAGCGCTATTACGGCTGTATGACGGCTCTATGAAGCCATTTTCTATCAATTAGTCGATTTCTTGGTTTATTATCGCTTGCATTACGGGGTTTTTTGGAAAGTCTCTTTGTTTAATCGGTCTATCAACCTGCATAAC
Source organism: Dichetophora obliterata (assembly GCA_963920525.1). Classification (NCBI taxonomy): domain Eukaryota; kingdom Metazoa; phylum Arthropoda; class Insecta; order Diptera; family Sciomyzidae; genus Dichetophora; species Dichetophora obliterata. The sequence goes on from OY986436.1 coordinate 96,294,091, forward strand.
AGTTTTTTCTGTGGTGATGTTGAACAGACCCTTTAGTTTTTCAAACTATTAACTCCGCCTCCGTTGCTTCTTCTTCTCGCACCGATAGGCCTCGTCTTTATCGGGCGTTCCGTCCATTTTCCGACTGCCGACGACAGCAGTCATTTGTCCGTGGGCCACGCTTTCCACACTCCCAGCAGAACATTACCCGTGGGTTCCGACATTCGTACCGCCTGTGATCATCTCTGCCACATCGTCTAGATGCCGTCTGGGGGTTAACAGGTGCCTCCGGCGCTTGCGTGACCATGCGATGACGTTATTCTCTCGGCTGCTGAGCCGGTGCTGCTCGTTTTGATGCCGTGTTCACATGAATGCATTCGAAGTCTTCGACCAGTGCTATAGTCTGGTCTAGGCTTACAAAGTCCTTCCTCTTAATATACAGCCATGTTCTGCAATTCGATTTGGATCGATATCGAAATTGAAAACGACAAAAGTTGTTCTGCAATTCAATCTTAATCGTTATCGAAATTGAAATCGACAGAAAGTTTCGATTTAATTTCACTTTTTTCGAACATCGTTTTAACGTGTTCTGCAGATCGATTTGATTGCATTTCTTGTCAGTTTGAAATCGAGTGTGAGTGAACAAGCTAAAAAACGGATTCCAAAATTGCAATTTAAAAACTAAATGTAAGTAAATAAATATTAACTTTTTTCTTGCAAAATACAATAAAAATTGGATAAAGGGGCAAACAAAAGAACTCCAATCAAGCTTCCTCGATGATTGCCTTTATGGAAAAGCATCCCAACATTGCAAAGGGTTATACCAAAGGCGATCGAGTTCATGTCGTATCCTTGTGGAGGGAATTGGCAGGAACAATGAACAGCCAAGGTCCTCCCCAAAAAGATCCTGAAGGCTGGAAGAAGGTAACTTTACATTAATATATAGAGTATTTCTTAAGCATTTTTTATAGGTTTGGATCGGCTTAAAGAGCAATGTTCGTAAAAAGCTAGCTCACAACAGAAGGGAAGCTACCGGTGGAGGACCGGTGGAAGATGTGGCTGCTGATAATATTGAAGCAGAATATCTTTGTCTATCAAGCGAAGATGACAATCCGATGCAGTGTACTTCCCGTGCCAGAAGTGCAACGCCCAATGTAAATAAAAGAAAGCGTGAACCTACATTACAGGTAAGAATTTACTAATTGTATGTTTACATTTGTCCATTTGTCTTTAGGAAAATTTCCTCATTTGTCTTCTCTACCCTCAAATGTTATTGAAATCCTTTTAAAATATCTTAAATCCGGTTTTGTTAATAAAAATTTGTTGTATTTGCAGGAAAACTTGAAAAGTTACATGCTTAAAGAAACGGAAACGCACGAAGACTTGACAAATAACTTTAAGGATTTGGTGGACTAATTCCTAATACATTAATAATCTTAACAACTTTTTGTGGATTATGGTGCAATGTGCCTTTTAGACTACGACAATATTGAGTGCTGATGAATGTTTTTGGTTAAATCTGTGTTGCATTGTACCTTCTTCTGGTTCCCTATAAGGCGTTATAAGGAATTGTTCAATGCCATAACCGGAATCACCTAAAAGTCATGATTCACGATACCCCATCTCATATCTGGAGTGAAAATGATTCCGTGCGTTGCTCATACTCCATATAAAAGTGTCGTGACACGATCCTGGGTGACAGAAATCAAGTGCTTTTATATTAATTTTATAGTCACAAATCTGAAAGTTTATAAAATTGTTTAATTAAATATTTTAAAGATTTATAAAACTTACGATCATGGCGTTTAAACTAAAGAATTCTTTTCTGTTGAGAAACAAAGATTCGTCTTCGCGTGGCTTTTGTATTTTAATATGTGTGCCGTCGATGCAGCCAATAACACCAGGAATTCCATATTTTTGAAAAAAGTGGTGTTTTGAGTTACGAACTTCTTCTTCTGATGTTATTAATTTGACCAAATTAGAGCAAAGTTTTATTTCCAAGATACGTATTATTTTTGTAAGCACTTTTGAAACCGTGCTTCGTCCAAAAGCAATATCTGCATCTTTGCCTACAGATCTTTGGTATCCTCCTTCCGCTAAAAAACGCAGTGTCGCAGCAACTTGAAGCATTAATGGAATTGAGGGTTCCTTTACATAAGCTTTTATTTCATCCAAAACCATTTAAAACGCTTCTTTATTCAATCGGTAATACGAAACAAAACTAAAAAAAACCCATTGTTGATAATGTTCTGGCTAAAATTATTAAACCAGCTTCCAAACGAAAATACTTACGCTGCATCAGGAATGCTGAAACAATTCGATTGGTCTCTCGAAATTCGCCTTCTTATCGTTTCATTTATATTGCTTTCATTTTGAAGTAGTACAACAGCAGCCAAAAATGCAGAACTAATTGTTAATTTTTAAAATCTCAAATTTTATTTCCATTGTCTGACACAAAATGTAACGAAGAGTTGGTTCAGCACAAAATTAAAACAAACAGCTAATTCGAAAACAAATTCGAAATCGATTTGATTTTTATTTGATTTTTCCAAAACGATCGAATTACAGAACACCGAAAAAAATTAGATTCGTTTTTCAATTTCGATTTCGATTCAATTTCGATCGATTTGCAGAACATGGCTGATAGAATTGGTACTCTTGCCGACTATTGCGAAAGGTTCTTTCTATTTTTTGGCCATCGTCGTAGCTTGAATGTCGCATTAAATTCTGCAATGCCAAAACGTAATACTTGAAGGACTCTCCAGCGCGCTGATGTCTTTGCCCGATATCATCATCTAACATCTCGAGATATCTCGCCGGTTAGAAAAAATGTAAAAAGTCTTCTTTGAAGCTCCTCCACTCTATCCTCATGCAATTATTATTCCGAAACCATGTAATAGCTCGGTCTCGCAGCAACTCGGGCATTGTTCGGGGAAGTTAGTCTTTTCCCAGACCGTACACCTCTGCCAGTTCTTCCACGCGCTCGATAAATGCGAGTGGGTCTTTGCCACCGTCGTATTTCACAGACCACTTTCCTACCTGGTCAATCACTGCTGCGTATGGATTGTGGCTTCCCTGCAACCCAGTTGGTGGCGGTACTCCGGCCAGCCTTTCGTTATACGCCGTATATGCGAAATCTATATTTACGCCGCCAGATCCTGATGATGCCATGTTCAGCGGTGGTACCGCCGGAGGCACAGTGAGTGGACATGGGGAAGCAACTCTGGTGTGCTTTGCTTCTAGCTCGATAAGCCTTTGCTCAATTTCTGGCTTTTGCTCCGGTTCCACTGCGAATGCCGAAAACCTCTTCCTAAGTTCCTCCACGGTTCCTTCTCCGCTCAGATTGAATTCCTTCAAGTACGCTATCAAGTCGTCACGTCGCAGTTGATAGATCCATGTTGTTCGCACCATGTTTTCTGAGGGTTTCTAGTTTCTGCGTTGTTCTCCTGATGTTTTCTCCTTTCTGCGTTGTTTCCTTGATGAAGTCCCTGCTCGGGCGCCACTTATAACGAACCTCTGGTTGTTACCTTCAGGCTGAGGTATGCTCAGCGGGTTCCAAAGTTAATTTTTATTTTCACTGTTTCCTGTCTGCCTGTTTTCTCAGCTTCCCGTCGTTGTCCCTCGTTGTGTTGTCGCTGCTGCACTCAACAGGCGGGCCTACAAGCCTCGGAGCTGTTGCGGGATGAATACTTAGAGTGCGCGGGCTTACAAGCCACGGACTTTGCACTCTTTCACTAGAGAAGGAGGGCTTACAAGCCGCTGACACTGCTAAAAAAAATGGTAAAAGTAGGTGGGCCTACAAGCCTACGAAACTACTTTGCTGCTGTTTTGCAGGTGGGCCTAAAAGCCACCGACTCTGTTTGTTGATTTTATGCAGGTGGGCCTACAAGCCAACGACGCTGCTGATGCTGATTTTTTTAACAGGTGGGCCTACAAGCCAACGACTCTGTTTTGCGGGTTTTGTGCAGGTGGGCTTACAAGCCAACGACTCTGCTGATGCTGGTTTTCCTAAACAGGTGGGCCTACAAGCCAACGACTCTGTTTTGCTGGTTTTGTAGTTGCCTTGCTCACCGTATCCACTTCTTCACTGTCACTGGGTTCACTATTCACTGGGTTCACTGTTCACTCGGTTCACTGTTCACTGAGTTCACTTGCGTGAGTGTCTCGATTGACTGTCCAGATCTCTGCGCTGGCTGCCTTTTATAGTCTCCCTGACTGCTGTTCTTCGCCTGGTTGGTTTTAGCTCGTTAACAACATCCCGTAACTTTGTATCGTTGTTGACCTCTGCTTGCATTTTTGTTCGTCAACACGCTTTTTGCTCGTCAACAACGTACCGCAATGTGTGCATTTTGTTGTTGCCCTTGTTGCTTAGTTCGTCAACAAGTTGTGCCATCTGCCTTGTCATGCTATGGATCTTGCGGTATTCCTGTTCTTAAGAAAAATTAAAAGAGAGAGCCTATTATTTAAGTTCATGTTGTTTTTTTTTATTGTTTGTTTTTATCTTCATGTGAATATAAGTGTGTGTGTGTGTATATATAAAAAAAATAATAAGACACATTTTGGTAGTGGCGGTGTTCATGGAACCACCACTCCGGCGCTGTGACGATGTATTTCAACGCCGTTGAAATTGGGCGTCACAGTATGATTTGAAGTCCGAGAAGAAGAAAAGTATAAATACTTGCAACGAACCTTGGCATCCGGCGAGCGCATCCTCGGCAGGAGAAAACCCGAACTTAAATAATGATTTTAAGTCCAACTGAATATTCAATATCTATATTTTCTTTTGGTCGCTTTTATTTGTCAGAAAATACCGTTAGTGTGTGTTGCTTAGATATGTTTCAGGGATACCAAGTAATCAAAAGGGAAAATTTCACTGAAAATAAAATTTAAAAATTCTAAATTACCGTACGTTTAATAGGATCCTACAAATCAGGATCGAAAATGGTAAAGAGGTAAATTACCGTACACCCTTACAATTACCGTACCAGTTGGCATCACTGAAAAAAAGGAATCTGTTATTTTGTTGTGTTTCATAGCAGATTTTGTCACGTAGAATACCAATTCAAGAATTTGTAAAAAGATTTTTGGCATTTCGAAAATTTTTTTGGAATTTATAACAGTTTTCATAAATATTGTCGTACAGAATAAGAATTTTGATTTCATAACAGGTTTTTTGACAGCTCAAAAATTTGTATGGGAAATCATAATAGAATAACAGAAATGTTTTCATAAAGTATTCTACAAAATAGGCCTAATTATTTATATTGGTATCAGAATTGGAGGGAGTTTTCGCGGGATTTCAGAATCTTTTGGAAAGGATAAAGAGTGCAAAAATAGGATTTTTACACACAGTAGCAAAGTAAGTAAGTAATTATTCTAAGCAAAAATAACATGTATACGCAACTTGCTTGTTTTTTGTGAAAGAAGAGGTTGAATATAAGTATAATTCACATTAATATAAGTTTGTGTGTTTACTCCTGACACTTCATAATAGCATGAGAAGTAAGTTCTCGATGGGGAAATTTAATAATTTTGTTCAGATGGTTACTGTCGGTAACTGTACAAAAAATGGGCGTGGTCATAATATCATGGCAATTCCGGAGTTCTACACATTTTTACAGTGAAACTTGCTGTGTAGGTGCTCCAAGAGACGGTCACTATACATAAATGTTTTCACGCCCACTTTTACCGACCACAAATCAATATCTATGTATATAAAAAGCAAAACGATTATGTCTGGCTGTGATGTTTATAGACTCCAAAACTACTGAACCGATGACTTGAAATTTTGGCAGTCGATTTGTTTCAGGTACTATATGGTTGAGGAAAAAAAATTTGCCACACCCCCCTTTTACCGAACCAAATCCATAAAAATGTTATATTTCAGTCGGTTTGCATCCTATAAGGCTAAAATTTTGTAATTTAGTATGTACGGTTACTGTCGACAACTGTACTAAAAAATGGTTTCCACGCCTCCTTTTACTGCCCACAAATAAATGAAAATGGTTTATTTAGGATGGTTTTGGTCGTAGAAGACTTAAATTTGGTGCTTTGGTTTGTGTAGTTACTGATAGTAACTGTACGAAAAATTAGTTTCCACGCCCCCTTTTGCGTTCACAAATCAGTGAAAATGCTATATTTCAAGCAGTTTTGGCCGTATGAGACTAACATGTGATACCTAATTTTGTATCGTTACTTTCGGCAACTGTTCTTAAAAAGGGCGTCATAGCTATATAGCCACACCCACTTTTTGAGAAATCATTAAAATCGACTACTGGGTCGATTGAGCTAAAATGTTGGCTTAGTTTGTACGGCTACGGTCAGCAAATGTACTAAAAATTGGTTTCCACGCCCCCTTTTACCGCCCACAAACCAATGAAAACGTTTTATTTCAACGGTTTGAGTCGTATTAGACAAAAATTTTGTAATTCAGTTCATATGGTTACTCTCGGCAAGTGCACAAAAAATAGGCCTGTCCCACTTTAGTTAAACTCACTTTTCGGGGAGTTAGCGTCGAGTGAAGTAAAGTGCGCTAGGCTTAACCTAAATTTAGCTGAAATTTGGGCAGTCGATTTGTTTCGATTACGATATGGCTCAAGGGAAATATTTTGCCGCACCCCTTTTAACCGCTTGCAAAACAGCAAAAATGTTATATTTCGCACGGTTTTGATCGTATTAGACTAAAATTTGGTTATTTAGTGCATATGGCTCCTTTCGGCAGCTATACTGAAAATGGTGAATATATTTGGCATTTCGTGACATGACCCATACAAGCCAAATTTGCGCTATCGACCACAAACCGAATGAAGGATATATATCAGACGGTTTCGATAGTAAAAAACTAAGATTTTGTTCAGATGATTACTGTCAGTAACTGTTCAAAAACCCACTTTTTCTAAATCATGGCAATTCAGGTGTTCTACACATTTTTATAGTGAAACTTGCTGTGTAGGTGCTCCAAGAGGCAGTCACGATACATAAATGTTTTCACGCTCACTTTTACCGCTCACACATCAATATCTGTATATATAAAAATGAATCGTGATTTGTTCGGATGCTTAAAACTTGAAAACGACTGGACCAAATTGGATACTTCCTTTAACGGGTTTGTTTGTAACTGCTACGCAAAGGTTTAGGAAAAAAAATAATGCCACACCCTTTTTATCGCCCACAAATCAATAAAAATGCTATATTTAAGACGGTTTTGGTCGTATTAAATAAGTTCGTAAATAAGTCATTAACTTTAATAAAAACGGACGTGGTCACACTTCATCTACCCCTACTTTTAAGAAAATATCAATATACTTCGATACTATTGGTCCGATTGAGCTCAAATTTTGTAAGTGGCTTTGATTTGAGTACGAGATGGTTTAAGAAGAAATGCCACACCCCCTTTTACCTCCCAAAAATATATAAAAAATTTGTGTTATCGAATAGCTTTAGAGTTGTTGGTCGCACAGCTAAGAAATTCAGCGTTGGACAGGAAGGCGTGACATCTCCCTTACAACCCAAATTTGCGATATCGCATTGCTTTGAAGTCATAGGTTGACAGCGTAAAAATTCGGTATTCGACCTAAATTTATACATGCACTTTCATTACTTACATTTTATGGGCGTAGGGCAAAGGAGAGTGGCACTTCCCATACAACCCAACTTTTTGCTTTCAAATAGCTTTGGAGTTATAGGTCGCACAACGCCGGAATTCAGTATTCGACCTCAATGTACACATGCAGTTTCATTAATTTAATTTTGTGTTCATTGGTAATATGGGCGTGGCACCCCCCATTTAACGTAAATTTGCGATATCGAATATCATGGAAGTTAAAGGTCGCACAGCGTCAAAATTCAGTATTCGACATCAATTTATACATGTAGTTTCGTTAATCACATTTTATGGGCGTACGACAAGGTGGCCTGAAACCTCCAATTTAACCCAAATTAGAGATATCAAATAGCTTTGGAGTTATAGGTCGCACAGTTTTTGAATTCAGTATTGGGCCTCAATGTACACATGCAGTTTCATTGATTACATATTATGAGCGTTGATCAAGGGGGTGAGTGGCACCTCCCATACAACGAAAATTTGTGATATCGAATAGCTTTGGAGTTCAAGGTCGCACAGCGTCGGAATTCGACCAAAATTTACGCATGCAGATTTACTGATAAAATTTTTTAGTTTGTCGGGGGGACGTGACACCAACAACTTAACCCAAATTATCGATATCAAATAGCTTTGGAGTTATAGGTAACTCAGCCTCGGAATTCAGTATTCGATCTCAATTTACACATGCCGTTTCATTGGTAAAATTTTATGGGCGTAGTGAAAAGGAGAGTGGCACCTCCCATACAACCCAAATTTGTGTTATCGAATAATTTTGGATTTATATGTCGCACAGTTTTGGAATTCGGTATTCGACCTACATGTACACATGCAGTTTAATTGATTACATTCTATGAGTGGTGATCAAGAGGGCGTGGCGCTTCCTATACAACCCAAATTTGTTATATCGAATAGCTTTGTGGATATAGGTCGTACAGTCTCGGAATTCAGTATTCTACCTCAATTTAGACATGCTGTTTAACTGATAACATTTTATGGGCGTTTGACAAGGGAGAGTGGCAGCAACGCGCCGGGTTTCAGGTAGTAAAGAGATAATCGTCGCCATTGACTCGTCATTGACATAGTCGAATCGTTATCAAATATAAATTAACTCATAATTAAGTCTTGAGTTAAATTTTTTTAAGATAAATATAACATTTTTTCCAGCGTACGATTGTTTAATTTAAATGTTATTTAAATCTATTTGTTGTTATTTCTAATCAATAAAAAAAATTTCTTCAGTGTATGCCATATTCATTGGCCGCATTCAGCGCAGACAACAGTTTGCAACTGTTGTGTAAAAATTCGCTGAATGGTACAAATTTGGTAGCGCTAACTAAAACTGATAAAGTAGTGAACGCCTTTTAATCGAGCGAACAAATTCTATGCTACATGAACACAACTGTTTGCTTAACGGTCAGATGCTGTTACTGACGCTGTTAATTTAATAAACACAGAAAGAACGCAGCAAATTTAAGTGAGAAACCTTTGCAATTGAATTAAATTTACATAAAAATTAAATTGAATCTAACTTCTGACGTGTAGAGTAGCAACACATTCAGAGAAAAACATCTTGAACTAAGGTAGCGCTACCATTACAGTTCATAACAGTTGTCTGCGCTAAATGCGGCCATTGACATAAGCTGCGTTCCATTCGCTTCAAAATAATCCAGATTACTTTTTTTTTTTTTTTACATGCAAGCTTAAGTTGTAAAGACACAATGGCTATTGGATTAGGCTTTGTGGAGCAACGAACTAAAAGTCACCCCCCATTTCTAAGGTTGTAGACGCCATGCCGAGGGAGATTGCACCGATGGTGCAGGGTCTAGGGGTATTAGATCGCGAATGGTGTCTCCTCAGGGCAGCCCACTCCCTGTTGTTTACTAGTATGGTAGGGCGGATAATGGGGATCTTTGTCCGTTCGGTCCGTATATTTCTCCCCAACTCGTGGGATTTTTTTTTATGTTTAAAAAAAATAACAATTATAAAAAGGAAGGGTGCGCTGAGGGAACGAGTCCTGAAGCGGTGGAGTACCAAAAGGATTAAATCGCGGAAGGGTGCTGGAAGCCGCAAGGTGACCTGCCGGGCCTGGTGGACGATAAAACTCCGAAAGGAGTGGAATTGTCAGCCAGTCCCGTCGGAGCTGCAGCGAAAGAGGGCGGGCACAACCGCTGGGGAGAATGCTTTGGAGTCCCCCGTCAGTAAAATGGCGGACCAATTCCAAAGCATGTCATGCGATGCGTCCACCCCGGAGACGAACGAGCGGAAAAGATTCAGGGAGCAGCCTGGACCTTTCGGCGAAGTCATTACAGGGACGACTCGAACTGGTGAGTCGGAAGGTGGACAGCTTACGGCTGTTAGCTCTTCGGCTAAGGATGGGGATGGGGAAGGTGGACATCCTGTAAAGGTTGATAGCCTTCCACATAAAGGAAGGACGTTGGGAGCTGGTGGACGACCCTCAAAAGTCGATAGCCAGGGCAAATCGTGGAGGGCTGATAGCCAGAAACCGAGCGGTAGTAAAACTTTGCCAAAACAAAGGGTTGCGGACGCGAAGTCGAAGGCTTTAGCTGGAGGAAAATCCAACCAGGTAGGGCTGCCGGACATCCTATACTATGGTAGCAGAAAAAGACCTCTTAATGGGCATCGTAGATTGCTCCATCGATGGTCAGTTGGGAGAGTCTCAGTTAGCGGTCTTTAAATCCGCTCTCTTGGAGTCTCTCGACACCATCAATGAGAGTGATGGCGATGTAGGTTTTGTGGGCAATGCAAACTTGGAGGATGGAATAATTGTACTTAAGTGCAAGAACCCATCATCCAAGGTATGGCTGTGCCGAAACGTGACAAAGCTCAAGAACTTATGGGAAGGGGCTGAGTTGCGGATCGACCGACTGTACGCATTGAAGGACGTTAGAAGGATGTTCATCTTTGTCTACGGAACTTCTGAAGGCAAGGAGGTCATCCTTAGGAGGTTGCAGACCCAGAACCGGTGCGTTGCAGACACTTCTAAATGGAGAGTTAGTAACGTAACGAAGTTCGGAGATGCAAAGAAAGGAGGCGTCAAGCTCACCGTGTGGTGCCGGAAGGATGAGATGGAGGCAATCAGGTTGGCAGGAGGGAAACTCAACTGCGGCCTTGATCAAGCTCTCATCAAATTCGAAAAGGATGCAAGGTGAGTGCGATGGAACCCCTGGTACGGGGCTGGTGGGGAATCCTGCAAGGGAAGAACCACCAGGGCGGGTGGTGGGCCCGTACCAGGAAAACCTCATTGTGTGTCAACTCAATCTACACCATAGTAGGGCAGCATCAGCAATGATGATGCGTTGCATGGAGGAGGATGGAATTGACATAGCAATGCTTCAGGAACCTTGGATTCTTCACAATAGATGGCAGACGACGGACTTGTATCTTGGTGAGACATGGTATACTAGCGGTACATATGCCACACCTATGTTCCCCGGATCTCACCGTTGTGAGAATTGGGGATGGTACAGGTGCTTGTATGGTAGCTTCAGCGTATCTTCCCTACGACTCTCCAGACCAACCACCTTCAAAAGAGGTGGAGAATCTGGTAAAGTACTGTGAGGAAAGGATCATTGGAGTGATGATAGGATGTGATGCTAATGCGCACAATACTGCGTGGGGTAGCACCAACAACAACGACAGAGGAGAGCAATTGCTTGAGTTTGTGGAGAGGTACAATCTGTTGGTAGCAAATAGAGGAGCACAACCGACTTTCGTTGATGCGAGGCGAGCGGAAGTGATTGATGTAACTCTCATCTGCAGGAAGATTCTGAACAGAATAAAAAATTGGAGGGTCGTGGATAGGCTAACCATGTCGGACCACAGATCCATACAGTTTGAATTCAAGTACGGAATCCGACGCCAGCGGAATCGCAGGAAGGTCAGGATTCCCAAGAATACAGATCCTGCGAAATATAAGGCGAAGTTGAGGGAAACACTGACCCAAAAAGCGATAAAAGTACCAGGGAATACGGCGGAAGTAGAAAGTCATGTCAAACACCTTAGCTCGGCCATGGTCGAAGCCTACGAGGTGGCATGCCCAATACTTTCAGTAGACGAAGGTGATCCAACGCCATGGTGGTGCACGGAAATCGAATCTCTGAAGAAGAAGGTTAGGAAAGCCTTCAACCTGCACATGAGAGGGGGAACCCCAGAAACATGGGCAAATTACAAGGCACGGAAAAGGGAACTGAAGTACCTCATACGACAACGGAAAAGGCAGTCGTGGAGAGACTTCTGTTCTGGGATGGAAACTATATCAGAAGCATGTAGGCTTCAGAAAATGGTTTCAAAAGACCCATTCTCCAAAGTGGGACTGATCCGAAAGAAGGATGGAACCATGGCAGAGAACCTAGAGGAGTCCATGGAAGTTCTGATGGAGGTGCACTTTCCTGGAAGTTTTAAGTCTGATGACCCGTGGACACCCTTGAAGAAAGGAATGCACAGGGTTGACAGGCTGGAAGCCGAAAGGATGATCACTATGGACGGGGTGAGGAGTGCTATACGCTCATTTGCTCCGTACAAAACATCAGGGATGGACGGTATATTCCATGCTATGATGCAGTGGGGGGAAGATCTCATTGCACCTAGGCTGTGGGGTATATTCGTTACTTGCCTAGCGACTGGGTATGTTCCGAGAGTCTGGAGAGAGGCGAAAGTTGTCTTTCTTCTGAAGCCCGGAAAAAAAGATTATGCGGAGGCGAAGTCATTCAGACCGATCAGCCTAACATCTTTTCTCTTGAAAACGATGGAAAGAGTGATGGTTGACTGTCTTGAGAGCACCTCGCTGATGCAAAATCCTCTGAGTAGATGTCAACATGCATATAGAGCAGGTAGGTCTACGGAGAGTGCTCTTCACGAATTGGTAAGAGTGACTGAAAAGGAGATATTTTCAGGAGGCATTGCGATCCACATTTATGGACATTGAGGGTGCTTTCGACAAAATATGCTTTGGAAGGCTGCGGCAAGCCCTGACAGAACGCAATGTAAGCCCAATGATAGCAAATTGGATGGACAATATGCTCAAACACAGGGCTGTCAACATGCAGAATGGTAGAGTAAAGACTAGAGGTAGAGTAAGTAGAGGATGTCCCCAGGGCGGGGTGTTATCGCCAACCCTGTGGAACATAACTGTGGACTCACTACTGGTTAGACTGGATGAACCGGGCATAAACACGATAGGGTATGCAGATGATATTGCGTTGGTGGTCCGCGGCAAGTTCATTGACACCATCTCTGACATCATGAAGGGAGCACTCCGAATGGTGGAGGAGTGGTGTCGAGAACAAGGCCTTACCGTAAACGCAGGCAAGTCAGACAATATTCTCTTTACTAGAAAGAGGGTAGGCCTGAGGACAGAACCACTCAGACTTTTTGGAGCTGAAATCAACATGTCCACGAAAGTTAAATATCTAGGGGTAACCCTTGATAGCAAACTGAACTGGAACGAGCATGTAGAAGATAGGATTCAAAGAGCCAAGAGGGTTGTGTTCCAGTGCAGACGCGTTTGTGGTCTCAAATGGGGGCTAAACCCAGAGGCTATGAAATGGGTTTACACTATGATGGTTAGACGTATGCTTCGGTGATTTGGTGGACAAAAGTCAGCCAGAAAACCATTAAGAAGAGACTGGACAGAGTCCAACGGCTGGCGTGTGTTGGAATAACAGGTACAATACGCACCACTCCAACAAGCGCAGTGGAGGTTCTGTTAGGTATGCTGACGTTGGATTTAGAAATAAAGAAAACAGCGGCGCTGTCAGCCCTCAGGATGTTGCGAAATGCTACGTGGCATGGGGCAACGGCCCTGCATGGTCATATTCGCATCCTTGATATTGTATAGAGAGATGTCAGGGAGGCGTTTATGCCTATGGACGGAAGGCAGAGAGTAAAAATAACAGAAAAATGTTATAAAACTCTTATAACGGATGGAGCCGTTTGTGAAGAAATCGCTGGTAGCGATATCAGTATATTCACAGACGGCTCTCTGATGAATGGCCGGGCCGGGGCAGGCGTGTACTCAAAAGAGTTAAGCCTATCCTGTGTATTGAGGTTGGGGAGGTTTGTGTCTGTATACCAGGCAGAAATGCTTGGCGTAGTGCATGCGCTGGACCACCTGATAGATGGCCGGATCAGTGGCAAGAAAATTGTCATCGCTCTCGACAATCAGTCTGTGATTAGGTGTATGCAACGGACAGACATCACTTCCAGGTTGGCCATAGAATGTCTTACAAAACTCAATAGGTGCGCCCAGACGAATGAGCTCACACTTATGTGGTTGAGAGGACACTCTGGCATAGAACAGAATGAAGAAGCTGATTCTTTAGCAAGAGCAGGATCAGCAGAAGAATTATGTGGACCAGAACCACGTATCGCCATAGGCGACAATATGGTGGCAGGCCTTATTAAACAATGGATGGACTCGGAACACAGTACAAGGTGGGAAGAAGCTGTTTATGGGCTTACTTTTAGCGTATTTTAATTCAAACTAGTCTTTACTAATTTTTTGGGTTAGTCTAATTTACGAAAAGTTTCGACCCTTTTGAGTTTATTGCAATCAAAGGCGGCCGTGAAGTGGTCTCGTAGTGAGGCAGCAAAAGTTATCCGATACAATCAAGGACTTTAAGCTGGCTTACTGCACTGATCACAGGACACGGTCCCTTCATGTACCATCTCGGGAAGATGACTCTGACCGAGGACGATGCGTGTAGGTTATGCCTAGAGGAGCCGGAAACAGCAGCACACATTCTGTGCCAGTGTCCGGCGCTGGCAAGCATAATATTGACCACTCTGGGACGCCCATTTATTGGCGAAGCCGAGATTGGTCAACTAACCTATAAGGATATGCTTGTGGTGACAAAGGATGCTTACACAAGGAGCATGCTCACGTACGAGTACTCCGAGCAGTAGTACCCTTTGTCCAATGTGGGACGAAAAGGGACCCACTGTGATCTGCTTCGGCAAATCCCCAACTTATTATATTATTATTATCATTTTTATATGCAAAGCAAAAATAGGATTATTTTTGCTATCCATATAATATTGTGATATAGCCTTTAAAAAATTTTAAACAAAGGTGCCGCACCTGTATATTTTTATGAGCTGTCATTTCATTTTTTGAATTATTTGTTTGTTTGATACAATGACTATTAGGTAGCCTTGCCAACTACCTATTTTCTCACGAGCTGCGACCATCGAATGTTAAACAAAAGAAAACAAAATAAACTGCGTGTGTCACACACATTGAACGCATTCAGCGGAGCCAACAATTGCACTTAAATTATTTTTATAATTGCATAATATTAATAATTAAATGATATAATTTACAATTTTTCTGACGTTTAGAGTAAAACACATTCAGAGAAAAACATCGTTTACTAAGGTATCGCTACCATAACAGTTCACAACAGTTTTGAACGATACACGTTCTCATGACACCTAATAGTTATTGTATCATGATTGCTTGTTTGAATTTAAATTTGAGTGCAACGGTAGTGCTCTCTACGAGTCGTTTTTATTGCCGTTCCTTTGAGAAAATTTGTTATCGCGATTATATTTATGCGAAAGGAACGCAGCTATAGTCGAATGTTGCATTAATTCTGAAGAACTTAGCATCAGATTTGTGGGCTTACTTTTAGCGTATTTTAATTCAAACTAGTCTTTACTAATTTTTTGGGTTAGTCTAATTTACGAAAAGTTTCGACCCTTTTGAGTTTATTGCATAAGGAGTTGAATTTTGATTCAATTTATTTTAGTTTCGATTACGTTTAATTCGTATTTAGTTTAGTTTATGTTCAATTTTATTAGGTTCTGAATACGTTTATTACCGATTTTTGTTCAATTTATATTCAAATTGTTTTCTCTACGCTTAGAACATTTTTGGTTTAGCTTACGTGTCCTTCCGTTCGGTTTAATTTTAAATCATATTGTCGATTGGTTTCATTTAAGTAAGTTTTGTTTAGAATAGCTTAAAACCGTATTTTGATTCAATGAAAATTTGGTAGAGTTTTTCGTTCTGATCAAAGTTACCGTAGCGTTTCTTTTCGTTTTTTTTTTCTAAGATAAGGTAAGTTTGCTTTCGTAAAAAAATTGTTTTAAACCACGTTTATAGTTAATTTAAATTCTGTTGATTTTCGTTCCGATTATGTTTACCATGTATTTTAGACTAATTTGAGGTAAGTTTATTTTAGCTTAGAATATGTAAAAAGAAATATTTTAGTCCCCTTTAAATTATGCGGACTTAACTGCCGATAAATTTTTTTTTTCAAATTATTTTTCGATTGTTAATTTTCGTCATATTTAGATTCATTTAATTTAGGTTTAGTTTAGCCTATTTTTCAAACATTTTCTTAAATAATTAAATTAATCCTATATCGCCTGTGTTGCAGATCTAAAACATTTAGGAATTGTTTTAGAAAAATAGCTAAAAAAAACATTAAGTCGGAATTTTTATACTTGACTTACAATCATTCTAAGCAACTCTAGCTCTTCAATTAGAGAGTAACTCAATCAAACGTTACATTTTTTTTTCATTAGTTTGAGTTTGAGTGTTGCAATATTTTTACTATATTTGTAAATGACTAAAACTGTTATAATAAGTGCTAATAATTAAAATAAAAGTTTAAGAGCTTTTTGGTGAGCTAATAGACTGCACTAATCATGAATTACTATATTGACAGCAATATTATATGCATTGAAATATGTTAATCTTTTAAACTGAAAAAAATTTCAAATATTTGTTATAAATTAAGTATTAATTTTAAAGCAAAAGTTGTTTTTCTTTATTTTCAAGACACTTTGAGAGACGTTTATGTAAACAATTGAAATTGACGTTATTGCGCGATATAGGGTTAAGGTAAGTTTTTTTTCTTTTTTTTCGTTTCTGCGAATAACATGAGTACCAAACAAAATACAAATATATTAAATAGTGTTCAGGTCCAGGCCCTGCTTACCGTCTGGTAAGGTGGTGGTTACCTCACTGGTGCTTGTGTCCCTTGCCTAGGTCAAAGGTTGCTGTTTATAGGTCGTGTGATTATGCGGCGTTTGGTGGTGGTGCTGCGGTTGGTGTTTTTGCATCTGCTGTTGGTTGTTGGGGTGGTTGGGTGTTTTTATAGCCTTGTGGTCCAGCTGTTGTCGACGAATCCGTTGGCGGTGGGGTGGCACGGTTGTAGCTTTTGTTCGCGGAGCTGTATATGCGTATAGCGTGCTGGTAGTTGTGCTGGCTTCCGTGTGCGCGGCTGGCACACGGGATGGTGAGTGACACTGAACAGCCCGGGATGCGCAAGCCGTTTTGCGCTTATGTGTGTTGCTGTTATCAAAGTGCGGTTGCCGGCGCTGGCCTGTTGGTACCGCTGCTTCCTTTTGTTGACACAGCAGTGTACTAGTTGGCGGCTGGTGCTAAGGTGGTGGGACCCCTTTTCAGAGAATGGAGCTACTAGCGACGCTAAACCGTGGTGCTCTAACTAAAGCTGGAGCTTGTCGGACAGCCGATGCGGGTAGAGCTTGTTTGCACTGCCCATGTGATTGTCATGCCAAGCGCCAATTTTCAGACATGTTGAAATGCTTTCTAAACCAAAAAAAAAATGAAGAACTCATTGTAGCGTATTTACTAATTGCCTAACTACTAGCAGCTTACCGACATTAATGAGGCTATTTGCACGTGCAACGCAATTTAGCTTAGAGTGTATCGGGTTCACGAAATATCTTTCGTATCGCATACAGGCCTTCGTCGTAATCCTGCTTAATAGCTGCTGAATATGAGGCGAAAACCCGAAAACCTATGCTCTCTAGCGCCAAAAGAATTTTTCATGAATTTACCACGTACTAATTTTGGCTTATTCTTTTAAAAATATTTAATAGTATAAACCAGTTTGAATATAGATTTGTACCTAGGTTTTTGTACCAACCTACAAGTTCTCCTCGATTGTCGCACACCACGGTTCCACAAGAAAGAAAAAGAAATCTCATTCGAGTAATAGACACGAAGAAAAAAAATCTTAATAGATGCCAAGGCTGGCACGATGGTTTCAAAGAGGTATGGCATACTTGTCATTTTACACTGTCAAACTAGTAGACATATGGGATTTTTCCATAATTTAGGTGTTAATGACTCCTAAAATGTGGCAAAATGTCGTCAAGTTGCCGTTTGGTGTACAACTTCAGTAAAGATCCGGTAGTCGTACTTTTAGAAAATCCCTGTTCATTGGCTGGAATTGGACCCCAACGTGCACGCCATTTGGGTTAGTATGAATACGTCAGGGAGGTCAGAAACCAAAGTGGAGTGAAGTTGCGGTCTTGTGACACTACATAGCGTTCATATTAGAAAACCAAATTTAAGCCATTAAATATTAGGGCATTCAAGATATTGTGTAATTTACATGGTGCTGTGTAATTATGAATGAATCTTCAAATGAATTTTGAAGAAATCAGAAAACGATAGGTATCGTTTAGATTGTGCAATTCTATAACTCTGCACAACAAAAACCCATACAAACTATATTGCAGGTTAGTTCACGCTGGGGTGTATTTACCCTGTTATTGGGTAATTCATACCAATTTGATTAACTTTAACAACTTGGGCGCAATTTTCGAATAACGTCCTTGGTTCAACAGTACCACTTCGTAAGACAAAAAAAAACATACAAAAACATCTAGAATTAAATTTAACCCCTCCGGAATTAAAATGTCAGCTATCCAAATTGAAAATTAGTCTGCTGTCAAATAAAAATGTCAGCTGTCAAATTGGAAAATTCATCAACTGCAACAATTTAGAAATATGCCAAAGTTGAAACGTAGTCATCTGTCAGAAACAAAATTGATGCCGTTACAGACTTTTAATAAAAAAAAGTTTTATAAAAACAAGGAAAAAAAATTAAACCGCGGAAGTGTTTTAAATCCCTGCTCAGGCCTAAACTTGAATTCAAATTCGTTGAGCAGTTTGTACTGTTTCCTCCGTCAGCTTGAATTTGAATTCAAATTCAAGCCGGAGCATGCAAACAACTATCGCCTTAGCTGTCAAAATCAAGGATGTGTTCTGAAAGTGATATTTTTAGTAAGGTTGGTTCACAAATCACCACTTTTTCTATATGTCAATCGAAACTTTGACACTTGAGATTCTTCACCCCTACAACATGTTAGCAATCTGTACACGCACAGCGACCACCAAGCTATCATTTATAAGCTCGATGGCCGACCGCGTAGCGGACAGAGCATAAATACGGGAAATAAATATTCGTACAGAGTCGAAACACTAGACGAACCCATTTTGAAAGTAGTGATGGCCGATAAGCATCTGTCTGGTACGCCAAATGATATGGCAAGGCAGACCCTGGACCAAACAAGAAGAGCTTGCAATGCAGCGATGATCTCGAGGCGGTCTATCAAGCGCAAGCAAAACCCGGTCTTCTGGTGGACGGCGGAAATTACTGAAGTACGCAGGATATGCCTCGAAGCAAGAAGGATGTACTACCGTACAAGAGGTTCATATAGCTTCAACGAACTCCGCGAAACCTATCGAATGCTCAAGAAAGACCTGAAAAAAGCAATCCATACGAGTAAGCGCCAATGCTTCCTACAGCTATGTGATGAGGCAGAAACAAATTCATGGGGTACTGCATACAGATTAGTTATGAAAAAACTGAGGTCGTTCAGGCGACCAGCACCTACGGACCCACGCCCAGCTTTTCAACGCGTGCCTTCTAGAGGACATTTTCCCAACACAGTGGAAAATTCAGAAGTTAGTGCTCATACCGAAAGGGAGTGGCTCCACGGACGCCCTTTCAGACTACAGGCCGATTTGCCTACTCGACACAATAGGCAAAGTCTTTGAGCGAGTGGTGTGCAACCGCCTGGAAAACGCGATCCAAGCCGGATGAGGACTTTCCGATCGACAATTTGGGTTTCGAAAGGCCGAATCAACGACGGACGCTATTAAGCTAGTTACGAGCACCGCGCACGAAGCAATTGGGGGAGTGAGGGGAGCAAAGCAGTACTGTTTGGTGGCAACACTCAACGTAAAGAACGCTTTCAACTTGGCTAACTGGAGTCTGATTTTTGTCTGGAAATTTGGAGTACTACGATACCTCACGAAGATCGTGTCACACTATTTCAGTGAAAGAGGTCTGCTCTACGACACAGAAGAAGGCACGAAGACGTACAATGTGGAGTCCCACAGGGGTCGGTTCTTGGCCTTCTGCTATGGAACGTCATGTACGATGGGGTTCTCAGGCTTGAGGTGCCAGCAGACGTCAAGATTATTGGCTTTGCCGACGACCTTGCAGTTGTGGCGACAGCAAAACACCGTGAAGGAGTTGAGGCCCTCAGTAGTGTAACTATCGCTATGATTTGCGATTGGCTGCGAAGAGCGGGACTTAGTCTAGCTGAACATAAGACTGAGATGGTACTTATTAGTAGTCGGAAAAAACTAGAAACCGCCAGCATCCGTATTCGTGGAACAGTAATTGCATCGAAACCGTTCATTAAATATATCGGTGTAATGATCGATTCCAGACTGTCATTTTAGCAATATATGCAGTACGCACACAGGAAAGCATCCGAAGCATGTCTGGCGCTATCTAGAATAATGCCGAACACAAGAGGCCCCAAACAAGCACGACGAACACTGCTCCTCAACGTAGTGCGATCTTCTATGATGTATGGTGCGACTGTATGGTCCACAGCGATGAAAACGAAGTCCTACCGACACGAAGTAGAATCAGTTTACAGACTTGGCGCTCTCAGGGTCTACTGCAGTATCAGAACTGTATCCGGAGATGCAGCAATGGTTCTAGCTAGCGCGATCCCTATTGACCTTCTCGTGGAAGAAGCGCTACTCACAGCTGGTAGCGAAAGCACAACAGCTAATAAAAAACTCGCTAGAGAGAGAAGCTTGCTAAAATGGCAAGACCGCTGGGATAGTTCAGAGAAGGGTCGGTGGACGTACCAGCTCATCCCTAGCCTAACCGAGTGGTATGGCAGAAGCCACGGCTCAGTGAACTTCTACTTTACACAGATACTGAGTGGACATGGTTGCTTCAGGGCATACCTTCACAAGTATAAACATGCGATCGATCCTTACTGCACTAATTGCACAGGAAACGCGCTGCGGCTCACGTTCCTTTTGTGTGCCCCATGTTCCATAACGCCAGACTTGAGACTTCGGCCTGTCTCGGCGAAAATATGGTTTCTCTTATGTTAAAGAACGAAGAGAACTGGTCGATGGTTAGCACCCTGGCTAGAAAAATAACCGAAGAGCTGCGAAGAGTTGAGCGCGCGCAAGATAGATGAGGTAAAGGTTGTTGACCCGACGACCATCCCACAGTAGATCCCGGCAGTAGCCAAACAGTTTCCAGCCTAGTGCTGTTCCCAAGCCCCGCGAAGTTATGCTTTACGGCGGTCCCGCGGGGTCCTGTAGGGTCGAAGATTCAATGCGGAGGTTATGATACCGCGAGGTATCATGTAGGTTTAGTGCGTAAAAATCGTACACTCCCGCCTACACGGTGGGGCTTTCTGAAGGATCCCCCTTCGCGAATAAAAAAAAATATACCCACATACATACATCCATTTTTATAAATATAGATAGTATACCTATATATAGTTGACTTTTGTAATTAATTGTGATCTATTCTTTAGAATAGAACAGATTTATAAATAGAATATAGAAATAAATAAAGAGTATATAGAGTCTATATACCTATTAGAATAATTTGTTTAGCCAAAACGACATTCACTTGAATCATATTTGGGAAATTGAAGAAACAGCACTTCTCGCAAATTTATTTCATTTCAGCTCTGCGTAACCAAACAAGAAAAATTTGAAACACGATCAAAAGCATAAAATAGAGCATGGCATCAAGCAAAAAACAATTCAAATTCTGCATAGACCCACAAACATAAAATCAAATTGGTAGGTTTTTTGGGTATTTCTAACATATTCTACCTTAAAACCAGGGTCTGATATGTTAGTAGCCCTGGAACTCCAAATTTTCTTCTAACTAATATGAGAAAATTTGTTTTTATATTGTTGAAGCCATTTTAAATAAGAAATATAATTATATCAGTTTTTTATGAATTTTTTTGTGTTTGAAATGCCAAAAACAGGCACTTTGAGCATTTTTGAAAAAAATATCAAGTTTCAACAGCTATAACTTTTTTATTCGAATTTTGGTTTTTGTCATTTTTTCCCTGAATCGGTTTAAGATTATGCTTTAGTCAACCGTGAATTTTTTAAATTTGGCATTTTTGGAATTTTTTTTGTAAAAATACTCAAACTCGAAACTTACAAAATGTTACATTTCTAGTAAAAAATTCATAACGACCAAGCTATTCAACGTAATCACATTATTTGTTTGTTTTTTTATTAAATGCTGTTTCAGAAAACATTTCAATAGCAGTTTATTGCAGTTTTTTCAAGTTTGAATTTTTTAGATTTATTTTTATTAATAGGAAAAAAATGATATTATTTCAAAAATTAAAATATCACAACTCTAGTAATTTTTATCCGATTTTTATGTTTATTAGCTCATCTTTAGGGACAATTCAATAACAAACGAAGTGCATACCAGTTTTATGCACAAAATAAGGCTTTATGTGCAAAAAATAGAGATATATATAAAAAGTCCAAAAATTTTCATATGTTTTTCAATTTACAACAAAAAGATCAACTCGTGGTAGCTTAGAGCACTCCTTTCAAACTCATATGAATACATGCTGGTTTTTATGATAAACGTCACGTTTTTAACAAGTCATAATTTTAATTTTCGAAAAATTTTCATTTTTCATACAAATACATGGCCAGAAGATTGTAGATAAATAAGAATTTTACAAAACATGGATAAAATATATATAGATAAAATATTAAAATATATACATAGAGAGATAAAATATGCAACATAGATAAATAAAATATATATTCGCTATTTCGCTTATTGAAACAATTTGTTAAGCCATAACGACATTCACTCGTTTCATATTTGGCTAAGTTAAGAAATAGCACAAGCTGGCCAATTTCTTTTAATTCAGCTCAGCCAAACAAGAAAAATATCTAAAACATGATCAAAAGCATAAAATAGAGCGTGTTATTATAAAAAAGCAAAAGCATAAAAGCATAAAAAAGACAACGTCAAGCAAAGAACAAAACAAATTATCAATAAGTAGCAGTGTTTTTATTTATAAATTGTGTTTATTAATTTTTTTCCAATTCATTCATAAAATTCAATTGGAGTATTTGTTTTGTTTTTCGTTGTTGCTTGTCTCGCATTTGGTGGTGGTTTTTTCTTTTCATCTGCCTCTGCTGGCAGAGTTTGTGTTGCTGGCAGCACACGCTGGCATCAAATTCTTCGCAACGTATTAATAATCGGATCATTGGTCTGTTAAAGTTCTGTTAATGTTTCGATGCCTTCTCTCATTTATATATTCTCTCTGGTTGTTGCCTATTGTGATTAATTTAAGTAGCGATGTTTCGGTGAATGTTGTGATCGCGTTAACTGATAGTTTTGTTAGTGGATCAATAAGTTTTTTATGTTTCAGATCTATCAAGAGTCCATATTTCGTAAGGGAATCTGCTCCTATTATGGGTCTTGTAATGTCTGCCAAAACGAAAGTGAATGGAAATTCGCGTTTGAGTTTTGAGTTAACATTGAGTAGTTTCTTTCCGTTAGTCGAAATTGTGCTACCATTTGCTGCTGTGAAGAGCAAGTCGGAATTCTTTTTGTGTGACTTGAATTTGTCTGCTGGGAGCACTGAAACTTCTGCTCCGCCGTCAATCAGAAAGTTAATTTTGTCGTCTGTATCGTATCAAAGAGTTACAGAAACAGATAAATTTATCATTAAAATATTTTCAAGCATGTAAGCATTGGGTTCTGCCGGCGCGCTGCTACTGTTATGCTGCCGACGTTCTTGAGGTCTGTTTTGGGCAGAGCTGCTGTAAAATATATGAGTGCACAAGCGAGCTGGGAACATGTTTGTTCTTTTTCTTCCTATTAGAACTGCAATCATTTGGTATATTTAAGGAATTATGAATGAAATGGAGCAAAGCAACATTTCCTTAAATTTACCAATTTGCAGATATTCTTATGTTCTGTTTTGATTTTTAAATATGCCAAAAAATTGTCAGCTTTGTTTTGGCTAATTTTTGCATACACTTGTTTTGCAAAATTTCTAAATAGAAGATTTTTGATGCAATTCCATTTTATTTTCTAAATTTTCAGAACTTTAGATCTATCATTTGGAATATTTAAAGAAATATTTATGAATGAAGCAAAACGCCTTTCTTTCAATTTACCAATATAGATTTGTAGATATCTTTATTTTGTATTTATATATTCATGAATACCGAAAAGTGGTTAACTTTACTTTGGGTAATTTTTGTTTACATTTGTTTGCTAAATTTTTAAAAAGAAGATTTTAAAAATTAATTTAAAAAAATATCAATGCAATTGCAATTATATTTTATTTCAGAATTTTATAATCAAATGTCCTTAATTCTTCATTTTTTGTTATATACTAAGAACTAGTACCTACATAAATAAAGGATGTTTTGATTTGTCAATTTAAAGTTGTCTTGCAATAAATGTGCAGCCAAACTTACGCTATTTTAATTTGTTTTTGCATAAGAGTGATACGACATACGGAAGAGTATAAAATTGCAATTTTTGTTTTTTATTGTTTTAACAATAAAAACAACTTTTGCACTATTTTTTGGAACTTTTTTAATAAGATTGAAAAAAAATCCTTAGGTAACAGAAATGTTGCAGTAAATTTTTGCAAGTACTTTAATTGAACTTTTAGACAAAAGAAGATTGAATGAAATATATTAAAACAGAACGAAGATATTTGCGTCGAAATCCAACACTTTGAATTTGGAATAGTATTTTTGGCTTTTTAGGTTATATGCCAAAAATTCATTGTACTAAGACAGTTTTCAAGGTATGAGAATGTTATTGGTGTCAAACAAACAGACAATTTCTTTCTTTATTATTCTTAAGAAAATTAAAAAAAGTTAATATACATTAACATATATTGGATAAAAAAAATGCATATTGTAGGGTACTCATTATAGATAAACGAAAACAGTCTAGGAGGTGTTTGTAGCCATTTTGATAATCAAAACCTCTTTTATAGGTTATCCAAACGTATTCATAATTTTTATGCTCATTA